>SJYX01004242.1:417218-659734 GCA_006410675.1 Oreotragus oreotragus | reverse complement strand
GATGCTGTAAAGAGCAATATTGCATAGGAACCTGATATGTTAGTTCCATGAATCAAGGCAAATTGGAAGTGGTCAAACAGGAGATGGCAAGAGTGAATGTTGACATTTTAGGAATCAGTGAACTAAGATGGACTGGAATGGGTGAATTTAAATCAGATGACGTTTCACTTTCATGCACTGGAGAAGGAAATGGCAACCCACTCCAGTGTTCTTGCCTGGAGAATCCCAGGGACAGGGGAGCCTGGTGGGTCCCCATCTATGGGGTTGCACAGAGCCGGACACGAAGCAGCAGCAGCAGCAGACCATTATATCTACTACTGTGTGCAGGAATACCTTAGAAGAAATGGAGTAGCCATCATGGTCAAAAAGACTCCAAAATGCAATACTTGGATGCAATCTCAAAAACGACAGAATGATCTCTGTTCGTTTCCAAGGCAAACCATTCAATATTACAGTAATCCAAGCCTATGCCCTGACCATTAACGCTGAAGAAGCTGAAATTGAATGGTTCTATGAAGACCTACAAGACCTTTTAGAAGTAACACCCCAAAAAAGATGTCCTTTTCATTATAGGGGACTGGAATGCTAAAGTAGGAAGTCAAGAAACACCTGGAGTAACAGACAATTTGGCCTTTGAGTATGGAATGAAGCAGGGCAAAGGCTAATGGAGTTTTGCTAAGAAAATGCACTGGTCATAGCAAACACCCTCTTCCAACAATACAAGAGAAGACTCTACACATGGACATCACCAGATGGTTAACACCAAAATCAGATTGATTATATTCTATGCAGCCAAAGATGGAGAAGCTCTATACAGTCAGCAAAAACAAGACCAGGAGCTGACTGTGACTCAGATCATGAACTCCTTATTACCCAATTCAGACTTAAACTGAAGAAAGTAGGGAAAACTACTAGACCATTCAGGTATGACCTAAATCAAATCCCTTAGGAATATACAATGGAAGTGAGAAATAGATTTAAGGGAGATAGACAGAGTGCCTGATCAACTATGGACGGAGGTTTGTGACATTGTACAGGAGACAGGGATCAAAACCATTCCCATGGAAAAGAAAAACAAAAAAAGCAAAATGGCTGTCCGAGGAGGCCTTACAAATATCTGTGAAAAGAAGAGAAGCGAAAAGGAAAGATATTTCCATTTGAATGCAGAGTTCCAAAGGATAGCAAGGAGAGATAAGAAAGCCTTCCTCAGCGATCAATACAAAGAAATAGAGGAAAACAACAGAATGGGAAAGACTAAAGATGTCCTCAAGAAAATTAGAGATACCAAGGAAATATTTCATGCGAAGATGGGCACAATAAAGGACAGAAATGGTATGGACCTAACAGAAGTAGAAGGTATTAAGGAGAGGTGGCAAGAATACACAGAAGAACTGTACAAAAAAGATCTTCATTACCCAGATAATCATGAGGGTGTGATCACTCACCTAGAGTCAGACATCCTGGAGTGTGAAGACAAGTGGGCCTTAGAAAGCATCACTATGAACAAAGCTAAAGGAAGGGATGGAATTCCAGTCGAGTTATTTCAAATCTTGAAAGATGATGCTGTGAAAGTGCTGCACTCAATATGCCAGCAAATTTCGAAAACTCAGCAGTGGCCACAGGACTGGAAAAGGTCAGTTTTCATTCCAATCCCAAAGAAAGGCAATGCCAAAGAATGCTCAAACTACCACAATTACACTTATCTCAGACCCTAGCAAAGTAATGCTCAAAATTCTCCAAGCCAGGCTTCAGCAGTATGTGAACTGTGAACTTCCAGATGTTCAAGCAGGTTTCATAAAAGGCAGAGAAACCAGAGATCAAATTGCCAACATCTGTTGGATCATGGAAAAGGCAAGAGAGTCCAGAAAAACATCTATTTCTGCTTTACTGACTATGCCAAAGCCTTTGACTGTGTGGATCACAATAATGTGTATTAGCACAGTGTAAATCAATTGTACTTCACTAAAATTTTTTTTAAAAAACTTACACAAGATGAAAAGGAAAACCTTGATCCTGTTTTTTTTTTATGAAATTGAAATCACATAAAATAATCCCCAAAGCACACCTATATGGTTTCTCTAGTGAATTCCATCAAACATTTAGGGAAGAACATATCAAATATTAATCCAACTTTGAGTAAATAGTGGCAATATAGACAACTCACTTTACAAGGCTAGCATAACCTTGATACCAAAACCTAACAAAGAAATTAACAATAAAAAAATACAGAATGATCTTTCTTATCAAAATCAACTCAAAAATGCCTTAGAAAATGTTAGTAAAATTGAATTTAGCAATAAAGTGTGGTTTTATTCCAGGAATGCAAACTTGATTTAACAAGTCAAAAAGTATCAAGGATACTTGTGACACAAAAATGTAACACAGTAACTAATAAAGGAAAAAAAATCTATATATGATAATTTCAAGAGTTGCAGACAATTCTTTTAACAAATTCTAACCTCATGGGAGATCACCTCTTGGCCGCTGCTCCTGTACTTGGATGTGGGGTATCTCCTCTCTGCCACTCGCCAGGAGAAATCTGAGTAACCTCAGATATGCAGATGACACCCCCCTTATGGCAGAAAGAAGAACTAAAGAGTCTCTTGATGAAGGTGAAAGAGAAGAGTGAAAAAGTTGGCTTAAAGCTCAACATTCAGAAAACTAAGATCATGGCATCCGGTCCCATCACTTCATGGCAAATAGATGGGGAAACAGTGGCTGACTTTATGTTTGAGGCTCCAAAATCACTGCAGATGGTGACTGCAGCCCTGAAATTAAAAGATACTTACTCCTTGAAAGGAAAGTTATGACCAACCTAGACAGCATATTCAAAGGCAGAGACATTACTTTGCCAACAGAGGTCCATCTAGTCAAGGCTATGGTTTTTTCCAGTAGTCATATATGGATGTGAGAATTGGACTATAAAGAAAGCTGAGTGCCAAAGAATTGATGCTTTTGAACTGTGGTGTTGGAGAAGACTCTTGAGAGTCCTTTGGACAGCAAGGAGATTCAAATGGTCCATCCTAAAGAGATCAGTCCTGGGTGTTCATTGGAAAGACTCATGCTGAAGCTGAAACTCCAATACTTTGGCCAACTGATGTGAAGAGCTGACTCATTTGAAAAGACCCTGACGCTGGGTAAGACTGAGGGCAGGAAGAGAAGGGGATGACAGAGGATGAGATGGTTGGATGGCAACACCGACTCAGCTGACATGAGTTGGGGTAGGCTCCGGTAGTTGGTGATGGACTGGGAGGCCTGGCATGCTGCAGTTCATGGGATCGCAAAGAGTTGGACATGACTGAGCAGCTGAACTGAACTGAACCATGTATGATATTAAAACAAACCTCACCAAGTTCGAAACAGAAGGAAATTTCCTCAGAATGATTTTTTAGTAGTTTATCAAAGACTTACAAAAGCTATAATGACAGCATAATGGTGATACACTGAACTTTCCTACTAGGAGTAGGAACAAGGTAGGTGAGGCCGCTCTTGCCGCTTCTATTCAATATTATACAGGAGATCTTAGGAATGCAGTTATAAGGCGAAGAAAAGAAAGTCGTAAAGATTGGAGAGAAAGTAAACGGACCCTTTTCATAGATAGAAAAATGCTAAGGAACTTACAAAGCAACTGCTAAAAGAAATAAGTGAATATAGCTTGATTTCAGAATAGAAGATCAATACAAAAAAATTTTATATACATTGAATAACTGGAAAATGAAATTTTAAAAAAGAAACGTTTTTGAAGATACTATAATCCATAAAATATGGAGAAATAAGTCTAAGACATAAAAGACCTTCACACTGAAATTACACTGAAATTTCATTGCTGAGAGATCTAAATAAGATCTAAAGATCCAAATAAATGTAGAGCTATCCCTCATTCATGGACTGGAAGTCCTAACATTATTAAAATATCTATTTTCTTCAGATCTAGAGTCATAACCCCACCGTTTTTTTTTAAAAAGACAAACTTTAAAAAATTGTATGAGAATGTAAGGACCTGGAATATCTAAAGCAATGTTGAAAAATAAAAACAGATTTGGATTTGGAAGACTTATATTATCTGAATATAAGACTTACTCTAAAGCCACAGTGAGTAAGAGTGTGTGGTACTGGTGTTGAGACAAACAGATCATTGGAAAAAATAGGCCTGCACTGATACCTTGAATTTATTTATAGTAAAGGCACAAAGCAACTCATAGGGAAAAGAATGTCTTTTGAACAAAGTGAGTAAAGCAACCTCATACCCATATAGATAATAGTAACTTCTATCTTCACTTCGGGCTTCCCTGGTGGCTCACATGGAAAAGAATCTGCCTGCAGAGGAGGAGACCCAAGTTTGATCCCTGGTCAGGAAGACACCTGGAGAAGGAAAAGGCAACCCACTCCAGTATTCTTACCAGGAGGATTCCATTGACAGAGGAGCCTGGCAGGTTGCAGTCCATAGGGTTGCAAAAGAATCAGACACAACTGAGGGAACACACACACGTAAACATACGCCCCCACTTCACAGTATACGCCAAAAGGAATTACAGAACTGTGTATCTTTACCAGACACTTACAAAGGTCCCACCCACAAAAAGTTGCTCATGGTTGTTAGTCATGGTGGAAATACAAATTAAATCCACCACGAGACTCCACTATCATCTCCCGGAAAGGCTAAAATGAACAAGACTGATATCGCCAAATGTTTAGCAATAATATACAACAACCAGAACCCTACACTGTTAGAAGGGGTGTGAAATTATACAACCACCTTGGAAAAAAAGGTTTCCCAGTTTCTGACCTTATGAACTAACAAATCCACTTCAAGATGCTTACACAAGAGACCAAAAACCAGGTGTCCACAAAAGACCTGTGTAAGAATATTCAAAGTAGATTTATTCACAATAACGTAAAACTGGAGACAGCCCAGATGTCCATCAATAGGTGAATGAATAAACTACGGAGTGTGCATAAAATTAATATTACTTAGCAACCAAGAGCAACAAATTAATGTTATACACAACAACACACTGAGTCTCAGAAACATAATGCTGAGTAAAAAGGATCCGAACAGAAGTTGTCTCTGGGAATGGCAGTGAAGAGATATGAGGTGGTAGAAATATTTTACATCTCAACGAGGCTAACTTGTAAAAATTCATCAAATGGTACATTTAGGTGTTTGTTTTTTTTTTTTTCATTCCATTGTATGTACATCTCACCTAAAAAGAGGAAACACTGATCTCCAGTTAGTTGTACTAATGTCAACACCTTACTTTGAAATGCTTAGGTAAAAAATAAGATGGATCGATGGATGGATAGAGAATCGGGTAGATGGATATATGGGAAATAAAACAAATACAGCAAAATTTTAATTGCTGACTCTAGCTGGTGGGTAAATGGGTGTTCCCTGTATAATGTTTCACCTTTTTTAATATATTTGAAAATTATCTTAATAGCATGTTTGAGAAAAAGGAACTGATACTATGTGGTAGACCACTTTTGTTTCCATACAGTTTTCATATATGAGAGTTACTTTCTCACAATCCTGTAAGATAGCTAAGAGTGGCATCATTAACATCATTAATAGATGTTAAGTATTTTACAACTGAAGAAACTGTCTCATAAAGGACCTGTTCAAAGTGTCAGGGAAACAAATTGTAAAGCAGTTTGTTGTTCAGCGGCTAAGTTGTGTTTGACTCTTTCCGACCCCATGAACTGCAACCACGAGGCTTCCCTGTCCTTCACTAACTCCCAGAGTTTGCTTAAACCCATGTCCATTGGATGAGTGATGTCAGCCAACCATCTAATCCTCTTTTGCCTATTTTCCCTCTTTCCCTCAATCTTTCCCAGCATCAGAGTCTGTTCCCATGAGTCAGCTCTTAGCATCAGGTGGCCAAAGTTTTGGAGCTTCAGCATCAGTCCTTCCCATGAATATTCAGGCTTGATTTCCTTTAGGATTGACTGGTTTGTTCTCCTTGTTGTCCAACAGACTCTCAAAGAGTCTTCTCCAGCACCACAGTTCAAAAGCATCAATTCTTGGTGCTCAGCCTTCTTTATAGTCCAACTTTCACATCTATATGTGTATCGACTGCATATCTGAGGTTGTTGATATTTCTCCTGGCAATCTTAATTTCAGTTTGGGATTCATCCAGCCTGGTATTTCGCATGAGGTACTCTGCATATAAGTTAAATAAGCAGGGTGACAATATATGGCCTTGACATACTCCTTTCTCAGTTGTGAACCAGTGCATTGAGCCAGGTTCAGTTCTAACTGTTGCTTCTTGTCCTGCATGCAGGTTTCTCAGGAGGCAGTAATGTAGCCTGGCATTCCCATCTCATTCAGAATATTCCATAGTTTGTTGTGATCCACACAATGGCTTTAGCATAGTCAATGAAGCAGAAGTAGATGTTTTTTGGAATTCCTTTGCTTTTTCTATGATCCAGCATATGTTGGCACTTTGATCTGGTTCCTCTGCCTTTCCTAAGTCCAGCTTGTACATCTGGAAGTTCTCGCTTCACGTACTGGTGAAGCCTAGCTTGAAGGATTTTGAGCATAATCTTGCTGGCATGTGAAATGACAGCAATTGTACAGTAATCTGGACATTCTTTGGCATTGGAATGAAAACTGACCTTTTCCAGTCCTGTGGCTATTCCTGAGTTTTCCAAATTTGCTGGCATGAGTGTAGCACTTTCACAGCATCATCTTTTAGGATCTGAAATAGCTCAGCTAGAATTCCATCATCTCTGTTAGTTTTATTTGCAATGATGCTCCCTAAGGCCCATTTGACTTCACACTCCAGGTTGTGTGGCTGTAGGTGAATGACCACAGCATCATGATTATCTGGGCCATTAAGAGCTTTTTTATAAAGTTCTTCTGTGCATTCTTGCCACCTTTTCTTAATCTCTTCTGCTTCCTTTAGGTCCTTACCATTGTTGTTCTTTACTGTGCCTGTCTCTGCATGAAATGTTCCCTTGATATCTCCAATTTTCTAAAAGCGATCTCTAGTCTTTCCCATTCTATTGTCTTCCTCTATTTATTTGCATTGTTCACTTAAGAAGGCTTTCTTCCTTCTCCTCACTCTTCTCTGGAACTCTGCATTGAGTTGAGAATATCTTTCCCTTTCTCCCTTACCTTTCACTTCTCTTGTTTTTTCAGCTATTTGTAAGGTCTTCTCAGATAACCACTTTGCTTTCTTGCATTTCTTTTTCTTGGGGATAGTTTTGGTCACCACGTCATGTACAACATTGTGAACCTCCATTCATAGTTCTTCAGGTACTATTTTACCATATCTAGTCCCTTGAGTCTATTCATTACCTCCATTGTATAAACATAAGGAATTTGATTTGCCATAACTGAATGGCCTCGTGGTTTTCCCTACTTTCTTTAATTTAAGCCTGATTTTTGCAATAAGGCTTGACCTACCCAGGTTGGTAGGTGTCAAGTATACTACTAGGGAAGAGCAGAGAAATAGCTACAGAAAGAATGAAGAGGCTGAATCAAAGCGGAAACAACGCCCAATTTCCACTGGTTGTATCTGGTGGTAAAAGTAAAGTCTGATGCTGTAAAGAATATTGCATAGGAACCTGGAATGTTAGGTCCATGAATCAAGGTAAATTGGAAGTGGTCAAACAGGAGATGGCAAGAATGAGCATCAACATTTTGGGCATTAGTGAACTAAAATGGACAAGTGAAGTGAAGTCACTCAGTCGTGTCCGACTCTTTGTGACCCCATGGACTGTAGCTCACCAGGCTCCTCTGTCCATGGGATTCTCCAGGCAAGAATTCTGGAGTGGGTTGCCATTTCCTTCCCCAGGGGATCTTCCCAACCCAGGGATGGAACCCGGGTCTCCTGCATTGCAGGCAGATCCTTTATCCTCTGAGCCACCAGGGAAGGCCAAAATGGACAGGAAAGGGCGAATTTAATTCAGATGACCATTATATCTACTACTGTGGGCAAAATCCCTTAGAAGAAATGGAGTAGCCCTCATAGTCAACAAAAGAGTCTGCAATGCAGTATTTGGGTACAATCTCAAAACAACAGAATGATCTCAGTTCATTTCCAAGGCCAACCATTCAACATCACAGTAATACAAGTCTATGCCCCAACCACAAATGCTGAAGAAGCTGAAGTTGAATGATTCTATGAAGACCTACAAGACTTCCTAGAACTAACACCAAAAAAGATGTCCTTTTCATCATAGGGGACTGGAATGCAAAAGTAGGAAGTCAAGAGACACCTGGAATAACAGTCAAGTTTGGTCTTGGAGTATAAAATGAAGCAGGGCAAAGGCTAACAGTTTTGCCAAGAAACTGCACTGGTCACAGCAAATATTCTCTTCCAACAACACAAGAGAAGACTCTACACATGGACATTACTAGATGGTCAGTACCAAAATCAGACTGATATACTCTTTGCAGCTGAAGATGGAGAAGCTCTATGCAGTCAGCAAAAACAGGACCTGGAGCTGATTGTGGCTCAGATGATCAGTTCCTCATTGCAAAATTCAGGCTGAAATTGAAGAAAGTAGGGAAAACCACTAGGCCATCCAGGTATGACCTAAATCACAGTAGTTTAGAAGATGGCAAACTTTTTTTTAAAGGGTCAAATCGGGAATGTCTTCGGCCATATAGTCACTGTCACAGCAACTGGACTTGCTTGTGTAGCATGAAAGCAGCCATGGACAGTTTTGAAATAAGAAGACAAGGCTGTGTTCCAATAAAACTTTACAAAAAACAAGCAGAGACCAGATTTGGCCCAGATTTGAGTTATAGTCCCCTGGACTGCAAGGAGATCCAACCAGTCCATTCTGAAGGAGATCAGCCCTGGCATTTCTTTGGAGGGAATGATGCTGAAGCTGAAACTCCAGTACTTTGGCCACCTCATGCGAAGAGTTGACTCATTGGAAAAGACTCTGATGCTGGGAGGGATTGGGGGCAGAAGGAGAAGGGGATGACAGAGGATGAGATGGCTGGATGGCATCACGGACTCGATGGATGTGAGTCTGAGTGAACTCCGGGAGTTGGTGATAGACAGGGAGGCCTGGCATGCCGCAATTCATGGGGTCGCAAAGAGTTGGACACGACTGAGCGACTGAACTGAACTGACTGAGTTACAGTCTGCTGATCCCTAGATGATAATTCATATTTTCTCATTACAGAGGGTACAGGATTGATTTTAAAGGCAGACTGATCTGTGTTTTACTTACTATATGGGATTATTATAACATTAGAAAATGCTTATAAAGTAACTAGAATAGTGCCTGCTTTATAGTGGATAGTAAGTCTTTTTTTTCCATTACCTTGCCTTTTTCTTATTTATTTTCACCACTACCCCTAATGGCCTGGATAAGTTATAACAAGAAAACAAGCTGCTTAATGTTGCTTGACCAAATTAATCAAGCATAGGAGACCATTTGTTCAGGAAATCTATACCAGTTGCACTATCAATGGAAAGGCATTGTTTCTCCTGCATTTTCTAGGATAACCTTCAGGCAGAAATGCACAGGAGTCCTTGGGGATTTCTGGTCAGTTACGTCACATGGAGGTCCCGCTTACTGCCCTCACTCCATATCTGAGGGAACAAGTTGGCTGAGTCTCTGTCAGGCCACTTCTCCAACTTGCTTGTTTTCACTTACTTATTGCTCAGCTGTGTATTATTTGCATCCTAAATCTTGCTGAAAATCAAATTTTTCCTAAAGTGTATGGTGCCTCCACATTCCCTTATCTTTGGCCTCTCTCCAAATACATTGAAGGAATTGAGGCAGCAAAACGTTAGTGAGAATTGTAAGGTATTCTCCTCTACAGAACTGTGCAGATGCAAATTATCCAATCATTCTTTATTATTTAGCATATGAAGGGGCAAAGGCACAAGAGTATAGCCAAACATCAGGTTACAAAAGAGCCATCTTGTGCCTTCTTTAAACGGCTTACAAAATAATACCTTCAAAATACTAACAGATTCATTACATAAGCATTTACTATGTGCCAGGCATGATGTTAACTATTTCATTCTTCTGTTCATTCATTCATCAACACGTAGGAAATATCTACTATGTGATGGGATTTATAGAAACTACTGAATGTATCTACCCAAATTCTGTAAGGTGGATATTATAATTCCTCTCTTACAAACTATGTAACCTGAGGCTAAAAGTAATTAAGTTACCCTGCCAATGTCCCATGGCTGAGAGTGGCAGAGTCACTATCCAGCACAGTCAACCGTTCTGCAAATTTTTAGTAACTATTGTGAATCTACACTTAATGGCACTTGTTTCACGGGTTTCTGTAATTGCTTTGCCTTTTTCTGATACGTTTGTCCTGTATCTGCCACTTTATTATCTCAGTGAAGGATGATATCAAGAGGCTCCGTTGCTATGACTGTCCCCCGAATCTCTCACACTGCACAGCAGAAGGTCAATAAATTCTGTGATTCTCACCCTCAACTCCCACCACTGCCTGTTACAACACCTCACTTTCCAGCACACCCCCAACATAATGTTTTCTCATTTTATTCCCAGCTTCTCTAGAATTAAACTGTGGAAGGTGAAAGGGTCAGGGACTCCCTCTCCTACAAAATGCTCCTTCCATTTTGAACTTGGCCAATTATACTTAACAGCTGGCCACACTGCTCAAGTTTTCTCTGTCATTTTAACAAGAAAGAATGACTGGATGGAGTGACTGAAAGGGAAAGAATGCACCACTCTACAAGCTTTAAAGACTGGGCAATTTCACTTGATACCTCCTCCCAGGGGATATATACAAAACACACCAGTCCCTACAGGCTCCTCCTGCTGATGCATTTCTCCTGGACCTGTGGTTTCTTCTCTTTCCTTCTTTGCTTTCTTTCCCTGCTGCTGCTGCTGCTAAGTCACTTCAGTCCGACTCTGTGTGACCCCGTAGACGGCAGCCCACCAGGCTCCCCCATCCCTTTCCCTAACCAGCCTTTTTATACTAACTCAGAGCCCTCTGGGTAAAGACTCCATCTTCTCAGATACTTCTGAGATCAGCTAATAACACTGGGAACGTGAACTAATTAACAACAGTAAGGGTTCAGAAAACAAGTGTGGAGCAACGCTATTATTATGTGGCTTCTGCCTGACACTGCAGTCCTCGTTAAGCAAAGAGCACTGTCAATACACGTAGGAAGGAAGGCAAAGTAAAATTTGTGCTGCAAGTTGCCATCTGTGTTCAAATTCCTTTTTCCTGAAATTATGAACTGCTGCAGTGAGGGTTGCAGCTGATTTCTTCTTTCTGTGTTGTTCAATTGTTCGGTCATGAACAACTCTTTGCGACCCCATGGACTGCAGCATGCCAGGCTTCTCTGACCTTCACTCAATCTCCCAAAGTTTGCTCAGATTCATGTCCACTGAGTCAATGATACCATTCAACCATCTCACTCTCTTTCACCGCCTTCTCCTCCTGCCCTCAATCTTTCCCAGCATGGGGGTCTTTTCCAGTGAGTCAGCTCTTTGCATCAGGTGGCCAAAGTATTGTAACTTCAGTTTCAGCATCAGGGCTTAGTTTGATTTTTAAAAAAGTTTCAGATGGTAACTAGACTTATTAAGATGATTGCTTCACATTGTATACAAATACTGAAACACTGCTATACACCTGAAACTGATAATGTTATGTCAACTATGCCTCAATAAAAAATAAAAAGTTTAAAGAGTCTCCCTTTACTGTCCTAGCCATGCAGTCTCACTTGGCATTGCCTGAAAGTTTGGTTCAGGAGGTTTCTCAACAGGCCACGTGGCACTTTCTCTAGTTCCAGGATGACCAAACAAAACCATAGTGTTCTTTCACCCTTCCTCATCTACTGGTGCCAGCAGTACCTTTCTGAAATGAATTCACTACAAACATCCTTGCATATATCGCATTCTAAGGAATATCAGTCTATTTGTATGCTATCTGTTCAAAACAAAACTTGGTTTCTTTTCTGATTAAGAGTAAATACATAAAGGCTTTGGCTGATTATCTTTCCATTGGTTAGTTATTGAAACCGAAGTTTAATAAGTTCCATCTGTAAAGGAGTTTGGCTCCTTTTCTGACCCCTTTGCAGACCCAGCCTACTTTCCCACTGAGTAGCACAGTCTTGTCATCCTGAGCCCTCCCCTCCCCCTCTAGACCATCTCATCTACACACACTGCTTCAATTATCACCTTCATTAGATGAGTCCCAGCCCAGACCCCTCCTTCTCAGCCCCCAACCCCAAAACTCAGCTGGCCATTTGACAGCCTCCCTTAGCTGTCTGAAACTCAGGAACATACGAGAGTAAACACATGATATGCCTTCCACAAGTCTACCACTGTTCCTTTGCTCAGACCACGGTACTATTAGCCATGGGACAGGAGCTTCTGCCACCTGCCTCAGTCAGGTCTTGGGCCATGTGGTCTGACCCACCTCGCTTTCAGCTGCATCTCACACATGTGCTCCTCACTCCTGGTTCAGCTGCTCTGGTCTCTGACAGTCCCTTCATCACCCCTCCTCCTTCCCCCTTTCACCTAGATGATGCCTCCTTTCCTTCAGGTATCAGCACAAGTACTGGATCTCTGACATTCTGACCAAGTCGACCTCTTTCCTTGGAGGTTATATAGTATCAAATACCTCCCTTCAAAGCACCAGTCACATAAGTGCAAGTTTCTTGTTTGTGCATATTTGACTAATGTCTGAATTCCTTATATCAGATGGTTAGCTGCACAATGAAGCAGGGAAGAGACAATGTCTGTTTTTGTTCAAGTTGTAGTCCATAGAGCATAGATGGCTTGGCAGTTAATAGGAGCTTCTTATTAAGTTTGTTGGAAGGCAGGCAGAGAGGAAGGAAGGAAGGAAGGAAAAAAAGAAAAACTAATAATATTTGTATTTATCCAACTTTGGTTGGTATAGCAGATACCACCTAGGTGGGTCTCCATACAATTTTCATTTTCTTGTTGAGCACGTATCTTGACGACCTTTCCCAGTGTCCTTGCAGCTGGGTGAAGCCATGTGGCTGAGAACGGAAGGGGATGAAGACTGACATGCTATCTGGCACCTCCAGGTCTGGCCCTTTACAACTTCCCCATCAGTCGCCCTCCTCCTGCTTTTCCAGTGGCTGCTGACCAGCTACCAAACATCTATTGCTGGACTCCAAGGGCCTGAGTGACGGGGTTCCAAGCTGTTCCACAAGTAACTGCACAGCCACCCCACCAAGCTCCACTGGATTATGATAAGGACCAGAAACAGACCTTTATCATGTGAGATTTGGCTTTGCTTGTTTAGCAGTCAGGCCATGCCAATTTATAGAGTCTGGAAGAGACAAGATAAAGCAGTTCTCACCCTCCATGAATTCCCTTATGCAGACTATTTTGCTTTTATCACTTGGACAAAAGTTATGCTACATTTAGGGTTTAGAAGGTAAATATCAGTCAGCTCAGTTCAGTTGCTCAGTCGTGTCCGACTCTTTGAGACCCCGTGGACTGCAGCATGCCAGGCTTCCCTGTCCATTGCCAACTCCTGGAATTTGCTCAAACTCATGTTCATTGAGTCAGTGATGTTATTCAGCCATCTCATCCTCTGTCATCGATCCCCTTTTCCTCCTGCCTTCAATCTTTCCCAGCATCAGGGTAGTTTCAAATGAGTCAGTTCTTCACATCAGGTGGCCAAAGTATTGGAGTTTCAGCTTCAATATCAGTCTTTCCAATGAAAATTCAGGACTGATTTCCTTTAGGATGGACTGGCTGGATCTCATTGCAGTCCAAGGGATTCTCAAGAGTTTTCTCCAACACCACAGTTCAAAAGCATCAAATCTTCGGTGCTCAGCTTTATATATATGTTTATATAATATATAAGGTAAATATGTTTCAATGTAAAATATACAACTGGTTTATAGTAACTGTACTTTATGGTCAGGGCAACCTAAACACAGAAAGGTTAAACTCCTCTCTGCCAGAGAAAGTTGGGCTATTAAAGATAAATATATTCTGTTCTCTTGTTGGTTATTTTGTATATATGAGGCAAGAACAAAAACAACTAAAAAAAAATCACTTCTGACAATAATCTTGGGGAGAAGTGACAAGTTTAGAGGTGGTCTGCTTCTAATACTCAGGAGGGGTGGGCATGGCACACACTGGAATGGAGCTGGACCCCAGCTGGGGGTGAGGGACCTATATGCAAACCTTAGCGAACGTGTGACATCTGATCATAAATCTATTAAGAAGCAAAAGTTAAGAAAGTAGACCATAAAACTTTCCATCCCAAGAAAAAAAATGACTACAATTGACCTCTGAACATCATGGATTTTTGCATGGGTCCACTTACATATGTTTTTCCCCCCCTCAATACTAAGTACCACAGTAATACATAATCCATGGTTGGTTGAGTCTGCCGAGGCAAAACCATGGATACAGAGGGCTGACTATAAGTTATGAGCTAATCTGACTTCATGGAGGGTCAATGCCCCTAACACTCATGTTGTTCAAGAGTCAACTATACATGAGGTGATGGATGTTAACTGAGCTTTATTATGGCAGTAATCTTGCAATATATGCAGGCATCAAATTGTCACATTTTACACCTTAAACCAATACAAAGTCATATATCAATTAGATCTCAGCAAAACTGGAGTGGGGATAGGAGCCATAGCATACTAGAGATGACCCTAGATTCCAGAACCAGATTACTGGGCTCGAAGTCTAGAGCTACCACCAACTAGAAGACTGGTACCAGATGTGTGACTTCACCTTTCTGTGCTGCAGTGAAGATGTAGAAGAAACTACTCTTAGTGCCTTTATAGAGATAAATGAGTTAAGATTTGTAAAGCGCTTGTCCTAGTAGTGAAAGAGGGCTTTCCTTGTGACTCAGCTGGTAAAGAATCCACCTGCAATGCAGGAGACCTAGGTTTGATCCCTGGGTTGGGAAGATCCCCTGGAGAAGGGAAATGTGAGATTAAAAAAAAAAAAAAATAGACTAAGTGAGCCAGGGCAATGAATCTAAGCTGTATACTATCTACTTATTATGGTCCTAGAATTTTTCTTGAAGAGAAACTACTTTTTGAATCTCTAAAAGACTTCTGAATACCAGAGAAGAGTCAAGAGAAGGGGATTCCTCATTGGTTGCTAGTTAGGAAGCATCTGCGGAAACACTGATGGCCATCAGGCAGACAAACTATCAAATGTTGAAAAATCATGCTATAAATTATTATTCAGCTGCTGGGAAGATTGACCCATACCAGTTCCCTGAAAACTGATGCTATTATTTTCACCATGGTATCCCCATGGCTAAGTATTGCACCTCTACAGAGAAAAAGTGTAACAGATATTTAACTGATTGGTCTTCTCTCTTTAAGGATAATCAAGACTCCCTATTTATGATTACTCTCCTGTGCTTATCTTCTTTCTCAAGTCACCTGAAGGTAGATTCTACATCTCATCTACCTTATCATTCCCACTTAGCACAATGTCTGAAACATAATCAGTCAGTTTAGTCGCTCGGTCAAGTCTCACTCTTTGCAATCCCACGGACTCAGGCACGTCACGCTTCCCTGTCCATCACCAACTCCCAGAGCTTACTTAAACTCATGTCCATTGAGTCAGTGATGCCATCCAACCATCTCATCCTCTGTCATACCCTTCTCTTCCTGCCTTCAATCTTTCGCACCATCAGGGTCTTTTCCAATGAGTTAGTTCTTCACATCAGGTGGCCAAAGTACTGGAGTTTCAGCTTCAGCATCAGTCCTTCCAGTGAATATTCAGGACTTATTTCCTTTAGGATGGACTGGTTAGATCTCTTTGCAATCCAAGGGACTCTCAAGAGTCTTCTCAAACACCACAGTTCAAAAGCATCAATTCTTCGGTGCTCAGCTTTCTTCACAGTCCAACTCTCACATTCATACATGACTACTGGAAAAACCATAGCCTTGACTAGACAGACCTTTGTTGGCAAAGTAAAGTCTCTGCTTTTCAATATGCTATCTAGGCTGGTCATAACTTTTCTTCCAAGGAGCAAGCATCTTTTAATTTCATGGCTGCAATCACCATCTGCAGTGATTTTGGAGCTCAAGAAAATAAAGTCTCTCACTGTTTCCATCGTTTCCTCATCTATTTGTCATGAAGTGATGGGACCAGATGTCATGATCTTACTTTTGTGAACGTTGAGCTTTAAGCCAACTTTTTCACTCTCCTCTTTCACTTTCATCAAGAGGCTCTTTAGTTCTTCTTTACTTTCTGCCATAAGGGTGGTGTCATCTGCATATCTGCTGTTATTGATATTTCTCCCAGCAATCTTGATTCCATCTTGTGCTTCATCCAGCCCAGTATTTCTCATGATGTACTCAGCATATAAGTTAAATAAGCAGGGTGACAATAAACAGCCTTGACGTACTCCTTTCCCTATTTGGAACCAGTCTTTTGTTCCATGTACAGTTCTAATTATTGCTTCTTGACCTGCATACATATTTCTCAGGAGGCAGGTCAGGTGGTCTGGTATTCTCTTCTCCTTAAGAATTTTCCACAGTTTGTTGTGATCCACACAGTTAAAGGCTTTGGCATAGTCAATAAAGCACATATATAATAGATACTGATACATAATAGATATTGAATAAACCATTCGAAAAATTTATGAATCAATAAAGGAATATATCAGCCATTGTCAACTCATCAGTAATCTTTCTCTGTCATCTGTGAAGTAGTAAACTATGTATTTACAAAGCTGAACTGTGAAGTACAAAATGATCATTATCTTTCTATGACACCAAGTTGGAGCCCTTTCATAAAAGAGGATTGTAGCAAATCTAGCCACTTCTTTCTTAGTAAGCTTTATGACCTTGAATGAGAACTTAATTTTAGCCAATTTACTAGAAGGCATACTGGTTCATAAAAGAGGTCTATTTCCTCTTCTGAAGTTATGCCATCAGTACACAAGTGAGGAATTCATGATACGTGAAAGGAGTAGTTACCATGTTGCTTTATGTTTGTATCTGTAATGCTTCCATGCCAAGTCCTAAGCTTAAGCTCTACAGAACAAGGTTTGAAAAGATGACAGATAATATCTTTATTATACTGACAAGCTTCTCATCTAGCTCCAGGATAATTATTAAGTGATTTCCCTTTTCTTTGGAGACAGTATAAAGATCTGTAAAACCCATCACTTGAATTCCAAAGCAACACTGTTCATTAGCAAATATCATACTAACTTTGGGGAAATCTAGATGATCCTGCAAATTAAAATATGTAGTTCTGGAAAAATACAGGAGAAAAACAATTTTATTTCCCAAAAAGAGGAGAAATGTTTTATTCAGAATGATGCAGAGTATTTAATATTCAATAAATGAAATAAAATATATTCAAGTGTTAATAATTCATAATTTATAACTCATAATGAAAAGTGAGCACAAAAGGAAAAGTTGACATTCAGTTCAGTTCAGTCGCTCAGTCGTGTCTGACTCTTTGCGACCCCATGAATCGCAGCACGCCAGGCCTCCCTGTCCATCACCATCTCCCGGAGTTCACTCAGACTCACGTCCATCGAGTCCGTGATGCCATCCAGCCATCTCATCCTCGGTCATCCCCTTCTCCTCCTGCCCCCAATCCCTCCCAGCATCGGACTCTTTTCCAATGAGTCAACTCTTCGCATGAGGTGGCCAAAGTACTGGAGTTTCAGCTTTAGCATCATTCCTTCCAAAGAAATCCCAGGGTTGATCTCCTTCAGAATCGACTGGTTGGATCTCCTTGCAGTCCAAGGGACATTACACAGGCACTATTATTTTGTCCTAAATTTTTGAAAGCTTTGTATTTTGAAAAAGATGGTTTCCATTATTCTCACAACACAGAAAAAGGGCATTTTAAGTTAGCAATATTTATATTCATCATGTAAAATATTCCAGCAAGAGATGTATTCTGCAAGTACACTTGATTCTATTCTGAGCAAGTCCCCACACATCCCTCCTGCTGGGCAGGGAGGCTCTAAACTGTAGCCTCTTTGTGCTACAGCCCCTGAATGCACTTCCCATCCTCACGTGGAGTAGACTCCAGAGTCTAACGGGAATCCACAAATCCTTTTCTCAGAAGTGCACAAGGTTATTTATTTAATAGAGATCGATCTTCAGTGCAATTCAACAAACACAAGGCACATCCACAAACAACTACAGTAAAAGATAAGGTCTCATAAGTAATTACGGGAAAAAAAGGTGGTACAGATAAGGGAGATTGCCTCTGATGGTCAGGGGAAAAAAACACCTTGAAGAAATGGGCTTTGGAGGATAGATAGGGCTTATGTTCATATACCTTCTCTCTTACACGCAATGGACTATTGCAGACAGGTCAATGGTGTGATAATGCTGGCAGAAATCATGCGCATCAAAATTGTGTGTGTTTAACAGAAATGGTGAAGTGAGACTGCTTCAGTCTCTCCTTATGCTGGGAGCATAAAAAGTCAGCGGCAATCATGTCCACCTGTGGAAATGAGGTATCAGACACATAAGCAGCGTTTGCAAAGGGGGAGTCTGACAGCTAGTTTTGCCACCTTAGTTTATTCCTCATCTCCAGACCGTAAGACATTAGAAAGGCTGAGAGAAGACAGTTGCAGATTAGAGAAGAATCCTTTGGAGATATCAGCATGTTCTGAGTAATCCCCACCCACCCACAGTGACTGAGAGAGCAGAGTTGAGGAATTTCCTAAGAAGTCTGAAGTGTCAGGGGCCGAGTGAGTATCCAAGCAAGAGGCTATGACTTTGAATGGAGAATGCAGGAGAAGAACCAGGCTGCACTGGCAGCTGCCTATGATTCCCTGCCCCACCTGCAGCAAAACCCAGTTATTTCTTGTGACTCGTTGTGGGCACAGGGATGGCAATAGCCTGAAGCTACTGAAAATCCATAGCAAGAGTGAGGCTGGGAGAAGCCACAGGCCTCCACTAGTCTCAGAGGAGGAGGAAGGCAAAATGAGCGGCCAGTCCATGTCATGGGAAGTGCAGCTGCATGTTTGCTGAGGGAGTTTTTTCCCCCTACAAACTCCAGAGGCAGCTTTGATCATCTCAAAGCAGCTTTTCAAGAAGAACCTTCATAGTCCTCCTCAATATTTCCCTTTTCCCAGAGAAAACCACTGCCAGCCTTCATCAGGGGTGGTCTCTGCCTCTTCTCCCTCAATCCGCCCTGACACCAGAGTGGCCACATTCCCATTTGTTCTACAGGTTTCCACTCAGGCTGGACCTGGAAGGACAGAAACGCTTTCACTTCTAATTAAATTATGAGGTTTAAAATATTACTATATTTAAGTGAACCTGTTAATTTTCTAAATGTGAGTATTCCTGTGATAAAAAAAGACCAAAAAAAGTCTGCCCTAATATTTCACCCAAGCAGCAAAGGAAATAGCATCTGAGAAAGGATTTTGTGGGCAACAGAGGCACTGAAGAGAGGTCTTTGTGATTCATGAATTCTACTCCATTAACAGATGGTTGAATAAAGGAGGTAGCGACTTAGCAGCAGCAGCAGCAGCAGCAGCAGCAGTGTGTTTATACATATATACACACAGAATGGCTTTTAATGGCTGAGTAATTAAAAGAACAAAATGTCACTTGTAGCATCATGTGTGAAACCAGCGATTATCATACTAAGTGAAGCAAGTCAGGAAGACAAAGACAAACACCGTAGGAAGGGACGGATGGCGCAGGTGGCAGTGTGAGCGATGCGGAACCACGGGGAGTGGCAGACAAAGCGTCTCCCACTGGCCTGCTGCTCACCTCCTGCTGTACAGGCTGCAGACCAGTACCAGTCCGCAGCCCAGGAACTGGGGACCCCTGCTCTAGAGAATATGCATATTCAGAGGAAAGGGAGGTCCTCGAAGAGAGAAGTTAACTGTAAATATTCTAGAAAGTTTCATAAGGAAAAGTGATTTGGATGGTTTGAGAAACAGCAACTTCCCAGAGCCAGCAGAGAAAACTGAGTGCCTCAAGGCTTTCTGAAAAGACATCAGCATGGTCAGGATCTGAAACCTGGAATAAAAACACCCACAGAAGCTCATCTGTTTATCAGCTAGTTTAATCGTACAGGCTGGCTTTCTGGGACCATGAGAACATCCTGGATAGGGTTGGTGTTTGGAGTAATTTATCTGTTTTCTGTAATATCTGAACTCAAAAACAGATGTATGGGAAGGCATTGTTTGGAGGAGGTTGTGACTGAACAATGGATCCAGAAAAAAAAAGATATAAGTAAAAGGTTGATGTGCTGCCTTGAAATTGTCATTATCCTGCAGAAAGAGTAATGAAAATTTACATGAACTTCAGAGGTTTTCATGGAAAGCGTGTTGGTACTATCGGCTAGCAGGGGTGGAGGGGGGTACAGACAATATGGTGGGTGGATGATGCCACAACAAAACCCAACAGAAATAAATTAGATCCTACTCCCTATAGAGAACTTTGGGAGAGGGAATACTGAGAACATGGGCACCGGTGTCTTTTTCTTCAAGATCATTTTCACCTGCCTGGTAAACAGGCATTCATGTACATGTACACTATTAGGATAGCCACTCAAAACTTACACATTTATTAATTACAATGGGAAAGGTCTTGTAAAAATTGTAGATACTTTGCACATTCCAATCATGTTGTCCTGAAAACATCTGTCCAGTTATCACCTGCTATTTGGAAGGCTCGTGTCTAAGGAACAACCAGAAACTGCTGCTTTTCTCTCTGGAGTAATAGTGTGGTCTCTTCCTTCTCCTTCAGTGATCACAGCCGTACTTCTGACTCGTCATTTCTGAGGTGGACTCTAACAGTAGCCCTTCAAGTTGACCTTCTGACACCCAGCCCCATCCTCTTGAAATGCAGCCTCCTGATTACACCAGAGCACGCTATCTGAAGCACGATTCTGACCATGCTTAGAGATCTGTCCATTCTTTACCTCGCACCAGATCCCCAACACACCATACACCGTGCTGATTCACGCCTCTTAGCTTTCACTATTTCCACTGCTTTTGCCAGGACCACTCCTTCTACATCTCATCACGTGGCTAACCTCCCACATTAGTTAAACCTGAGCCCAGATCGCGTTTCTGGAGGAAGTCTTTCCTGAACCACGACACTAGCCAGGTACCATTTTTCTTTGCTCTCATAGCTTCACTTAATGCAACATTAGCATGGTCATTCAGGCCTGCTCTAAATTTATTAAGGGAAACATGTGTTTTATTCATTTTTGTATTTAGCACCTTGGAAACGAACAGAAATCACTCTGTTTCCAGGGAAAACTATTCAATATCACAGTAATCCAAGTCTATGCCCTGACCAGTAATGCTGAAGAAGCTGGAGTTGAACGGTTCTATGAAGACTTAAAAGACCTAGAACACCCCAAAAAGATGTCCTTTTCATTATAGGGGACTGGAATGCAAAGGTAGGAAGTCAAGAAATACTTGGAGTAACAGGCAAATTTGGCCTTGGAGTACAGAATGAAGCAGGGCAAAGGCTAACAGAGTTTTGCAAGGGAACTCACTGGTCATAGCAAACACTCTCTTCCAATGACACAAGAGAAGACTCTACACATGGACATCACCAGATGGTCAACACCAAAATCATTGATTGTATTCTTTGCAGCCAAAGATGGAGAAGCTCTATATAGTCAGCAAAAACAAGACCAGGAGCTGACTGTGGCTCAGGTCATGAACTCCTTACTGCGAAATTCAGACTTAAATTGAAGAAAGTAGGGAAAACCACTAGACCATTCAGGTATGACCTAAATCAAATCCCTTACAATTATACAGTGGAAGTGACAAATAGATTCAAGGGATTAGATCTGATAGAGGGCCTGAAGAACTATGGACAGAGGTTCACGACATTGTACAGGAGGCAGTGATCAAGACCATCCCCAAGAAAAAGAAATGGCAAAAAGGCAAAATGGTTCTCTGAGGAGGCCTTACAAATAGCTGAGAAGAGAAGAGAAAGGCAAAGGAGAAATGGAAAGATATACCCATTTGAATGCAGAGTTCCAAAGAATAGCAAGGAGAGATAAGAAAGCCTTGTTCAGTGATCAATGCAAAGAAATAGAGGAAAACAATAGAATGAGAAAGCCTAGAGATCTCTTCAAGAAAATTAGAGATGCCAAGGGAACATTTCATGCAAAGATGGGCACAATAAAAGACAGAAATGGGATGGACCTAACAGAAGCAGAAGATATTAAGAAGAGGTGGCAAGAATACACAGAAGAACTGTACAAAAAAGATCTTCATTACCCAGATAATCACGAGGGTGTGATCACTCACCTAGAGTCAGACATCCTGGAATGTGAAGACAAGTGGGCCTTATAAAGCATCACTATGAACAAAGCTAGTGGAGGTGATGGAATTCCAGTTGAGCTATTTCAAATCTTGAAAGATGATGCTATGAAAGTGCTGCACTCAATATGCCAGCAAATTTGGAAAACTCAGCAGTGGCCACAGGACTGGAAAAGGTCAGTCTTCATTCCAATCCCAAAGAAAGGCAATGCCATAGAATGCTCAAACTACCACACAATTGCATTCATCTCAGACCCTAGTAAAGTAATGCTCAAAATTCTCCAAGCCAGGCTTCAACAGTATGTGACCTGGGAACCTCCAGATGTTCAAGATGGATCTAGAAAAGGCAGAGGAAGCAGAGATCAAATTGCCAACATCCGTTAGATCATCGAAAAAGCAAGAGAGTTCCAGAAAAACATTTGCTTTATTGACTATGCCAAAGCCTTTGACTGTGTGGATCACAACTAACTGTGGAAAATTCAAGAGATGGGAATACCACACTACCTGACCTGCCTCTTGAGAAATGTGTATGCAGGTCAGGAAGTAACAGTTAGAACTGGACATGGAACAACAGACTAGTTCCAAATAGGAAAAGGAGTATGTCAAGGCTGTATACTATCACCCTGCTTATTCAATTTAAATGCAGAGTAAGTACATCAGTACATCACGAGAAATGCTAGGCTGGATGAAGCACAAGCTGAAATCAAGATTGCTGGGAAAAATATCAATAACCTCGGATATGCAGATAACACGACCTTTATGGCAGAAAGTGAAGAAGAACTAAAAAGCCTCTTGATGAAAGTGAAAGAGAAGACTGAAAAAGTTGGCTTAAAGCTCAACATTCAGAAAACTAAGATCATGGCATCCAATCCCATCACTTCATGGCAAATAGATGGAGAAACAGTGGAAACAGTGACAGACTATTTTTGTGGGCTCCAAAATCCCTGCAGATGGTGACTGCAGCCATGAAATTTAAAGATGCTTGCTCCTTGGAAGAAAAGCTATGACCAACCTAGACAGCATATAAAAAAGCAGAGACATTACTTTGCCAACAAAGGTCCATCTAGTCAAAGCTATGGTTTTTCCAGTAGTCATGTATGGATGTGAGAATTGGACTATAAAGAAAGTTAAGTGCCAAAGAATTGATGCGTTTGAATTGTGGTGTTGGAGAAGACTCGTGTGAGTCCCTTGGACTGCAAGGAGATCCAACAGTCCATCCTAAAGGACATCAGTCCTGAATATTCATCGGAAGGACTGATGCTGACCTGAAACTCCAATACTTTGGCCTCCTGTTGCAAAGAACTGACTCCTTTGAAAAGAACCTGATGCTGGGTAAGATCGAGGGCATAAGGAGAAGGGGACAACAGAGGATGACATGGTTTGATGGTAACACCGACTCAATGGACAGGAGTTTTGAGTAAACTCCCGGAGTTGATGATGGACAGGGAGGCCTGGCATGCTGCAGTGCATGGGGTCGCCCAGAGTTGGACATGATTGAGCGACTGAATTCACTGATTGTACTTATCGCCTTATCTACTGATGATCTAAATATAATTTTAAAACCTAAAAATACAATAATATTGTTAAAAATTATAATATAAATGATGTTACCAAATTTAACAAATAACTTACAGGATCCCAGATAAATTCAAGTATCAGATAAACAGCAAATGAGTATTTTTTGTTTAGGTATGTCCCAAATAATGCATTGTCACGCTTATACTAGAGAATATCTTTTATCTGAAATTCAAATGTAACTGGGCATCCTGTATTTTATCTGGCAACTCTAAATAGAAATTTTCAGAGGACTGAAAAAAATTATTTTAGTGGTCTTTATTTATGGTGACCTTTTCAGAAATATGAAGTACCCTGAGTTTCATAACATTCCATTTTTTTAAACCGATCAAAACCTAGGCTCTAAATGCACATTTTTATTAAGTCTTTCAAAGGTAAAAATGTTAAGAGTTGTATTTATAATCTCTATCAGGAAAAAGAATCCTTTCCTAAGTGTTTTTGATCTATAGAACAAAGTACAATAAATTAAATTGTAATTTATTTCATTATTTAATTTATTATGTAATTTAATTAACTGTAAATTAAAATTCTAAATTTGATTATTTATATGAGGGAATGTGTGAATTCAATCTTCTACTGGATATAAACATCTGTGTTCTCGAACTAAGTTTGCTGCTGCTGCTGCTAAGTCACTTCAGTCGTGTCCGACTCTATGTGACCCCATAGACGGCAGCCCACCAGGCTCCCCCATCCCTGGGATTCTCCAGGCAAGAATACTGGAGTGGGTTGCCATTTCCTTCTCCAATGCATGAAAGAGAAAAGTGAAAGTGAAGTCGCTCAGTCTGTCCGACTGTTAGCGACCCCATGGAATGCAGCCCACCAGGCTACTCCGTCCATTGGATTTTCCAGGCAAGAGTACTGGGGTGGGGTGCCATTGCCTTCCCTGTGAACTAAGTTTAAAGTTTTAAAAACATTTATCAATGTCCCACAAGCTCTAAAACACATCCTCTGAAAAGAGATGAATTTAACAGAAAAAGTATTAGGCCAGGAGTTTGGAAACCTTAGCTCAGGCTTACCTGTCATGAGCTTTAAATGTGATATTGGGCATGGCACATAACCCATTCTCTCCATGTCTGAAATGAAGAGGGATTCAGAAATGATTTCAAAGACCCCCTTCTCTGACTCTAACAACTTCTTCCAGTCTATTGGTCAAGAAAACCAAAGCCACGAGACCTGGGAGGAGGAAATGAGCACAGATTGTGAGTCTGCAGACCTGGGCTACTCCCTGTTCTCCTGGGAGACTTTCACATATGAAGTACACTTGCCCTCCAGAGATGCTGGAAAATTAGTCCTCACGCCACTGAGCTGCACATTCCCCTTTCAGCTCAGCTCACTTTTCAAATAAGACATCACTGAAGACAAGGGATGACTGACAGCAGAGAGTCTGCATCAATATGCCCTCTTGGCCTGTACCATGCAGGGGAAACAGCCCCTTTTACCTATCACAGACTTCTTTCTGATTTCAGCCAACCTCCCCACTCTCCCTGCTCCGACTTTTTTTTTTTTTTTAAGACATACTTCTAGAAAGAACCACTACCTTCTAGGTAGATCATTCTTTCACAAGGAGGTAGACCTCAGGAAAATTACCATTATCAGAACACAAAACAGTAACCTCAGTGTTCTTCTGTAAAAGTCATTCTGTTCCATCTCTCCTCCCTGAGCCTTGCTTTTCTCTATATATGTTAGCATGCATCTTCTAACAGCCATTAGTCTCGCTTTTCCATCAGAGTTTCAGTCTCAGCTGCAGTAAATCTGTAAGTGACCTCTCACCAACAAAACTGAGCATTTTACCTGGCTCAGTTAAGGTAAGTGAGTTTACCTAGGGGTTAGCTCCAACCATCATCCCACCCTGACACCGCTGGGCAGAATGTGTACTGGCTGCTCCTGATGTGGGAGTGCCAGGGCAGCCCTGCTCTCACCCCTCATGAGTAGACTCAGACAGGCATCCTAAGGGTTGATTCTCTAAGTCCCACAGAGGCATATTTTATCACCTGATTTATCAGGTGTTCACATGAGACTATCTAAAGGCAGAACAAAATGCTATACAAACCATTGTTTTTCACCAGCACTTTGCTGCGAAAACACCATGTTTGAGGTACGACCCAAAAACCTGGAACACAGCATCTGCCCTCAAGAAGACGAGTACTGGAGAAGGAAGCTTTGTGAATACGCATCAGAAGAGAGGTAATGACCCCAGTCTTATTTTATCACTACCGTCTTTCCTCTTCAAAGTGTGGATGGTATAAGCTAGGAGTACAGTTACTGGTCAGCCTACTGTACGGATACAGTAAACACTCAGAACAGAGGAAATAGATGTTCTGTAAAGTAAGCATATGGGAGGAAAATGTTTTCAGGATAATACTGTGCCATGTATTAGTCTGGATCAAAATGAACTGTTCTCTGCATCTGACATCCCTTCCTGCCTCTAAATGAGCAGTTATTCACACACAAGACACAGATTCTGAGGTATAAATAAAACTAGAGAAAACTTTAATAATGTATCTGGGCATCTGCAGACTTAGTGAGAGAAGGAGATGAATCTGCTCCCAAAAGGGAGGAAAGGGTTATAGTTTGGTGGTTTCTCAAAAAGTTAAACACAGAGTTACCATATGACCCAGTAATTCCACCACTAGGTACATAGCACCAAAGATATGAAAGCATAGATTCAAACAATGCTTGTACGTGAAATGTTCCTTGGAGCATCGTCCACAATAGCCAAAAGGTGGAAATATCCAAGTGCCCATCAACAGATAAATGGATAAACAAAATAAGGTTTAGACCTGCAATGGAATACTATTCTGCCATAAAAGGAATGAAATTTTGGTTTGTGTCACAATACAGATGAACCCACAAAACATAACACTCAGCAAAATAAGCCAAAACAAAAAGATAAGCCTGGTATGATTTCACTTACATGAAATATCTGGAATAGGTAGATTCATGAAGTCAAAAAGTACATCAGAGTTGACCAGAGCTTGAGAGAGAGGTGAACAGGGAATTTTGCTTAATGGGTATGGAGTTTATGTTCAGAGTAATGCAGGGGTTTTAGAAACAAACAGTGGGGACAGTTATACAATGTCGTGAATAAAATTAATGCCATTGAATTGTACACTTAAGGTCACTATGGCATATGTTTTATACAGCTTGCCACAATTTTAAAAAATGGGGGCAGAGTGCTCTTATTTAATAATATGGGCCTGGTAAAGGGGGTGGAGAAGGCAATGGCACCCCACTCCAGTACTCTTGCCTCGAAAATCCCATGGACGGAGGAGCCTGGTGGGCTGCAGTCCATGGGGTCACTAAGAGTTGGGCACAACTGAGCGACTTCACTTTCACTTTTCACTTTCATGCATTGGAGCAGGAAATGGTGACGGATGTGGGAGCCTGGTGGGCTGCCATCTATGGGGTCACACAGAGTCGGATACGACTGAAGCGACTTAGCAGCAGCAGCAGCAGGGAAAGGGGGTGGGGGCATGGTTAAAAAAAACCCACTAAGCACCCTATGCAAATTAGTGACAGATGGAAAGCAAGAAGGGACATTTGCACCACCTACTGGCCTTTGGGATTGGAGAAATCAGGACTTTTTTTTTAAAATTGGAATATAATTGCTTTATGATGTTGTGTTAGTTTCTTCTGCATAACAATGTGGATCAGCTATAAGTATACACACATCACCTCCCTCTGGAGCCTCCCTCCCACTCCCCCAGCCCACTTCTCTAGGTTATCACAGAGCTCGGAGCTGATTTTCCATTAGCTATCTATTTTACACATGGTAAAGTATTTATGTCAATGCAACTCTATCAACTGAGGAATTAGATCTTGATTTCTCAAGGGGAAATGCACTAAGGAGGGGTCATGAACAGAAGTGCTGTTATGCCAAGCGGGTCCCTGCAGATACAATAGAGGCATCATTCTTTCTCCCTCACTTTTCTCCCAGTAGCACCCCTTAAGCCCTCTAACGGGTTAAGTGAAACCCTAGTGCTTATGCTAAGAAAACCAGCACTCAAAGAGTGTGCTAAGCAGGAACAAGCCATCCCAAGAGACCTTTTAAAATACATGGTTAAAATCCACATTTGTGGATTCAAACTTGGTCATTGTAATAAAGCTGCATCTGTCAGGGCTATGTGTAAAACTCTCAGGCTTCAATTAATTTAGAGGGCACACTGGTGGCCAAAAGTTTGAGATATGGCTTTTGTTTAAAGATCCCAGAGTGGATTGTACAAAAACATAAGGAGGCCTTGGAAAAGTTCATTGTGGATATTATGGAGCAGGGTTTTGTTTTCAGATTCTTATTGCTGCTTTTAATGTCTTTTAAATGTTGGCTTTGTCTTGCCTTTTAATTCTGAATCACTTCCACCAAAGTACCCCCTGCCCCGAACAATTCCACCACTGATTACTTTTGACTATCCCTTAGAGCTACAGAATCCTGGCTATTTAAAAGATAACAAGGAACTTTCATTCTCTTTCTCTGTCTCTTCCTTTTTTATCTGCTGACCATCTTCTACCTGCAAAATTATTCTTTTTATCTATGCTCAGCCTTAAGAATTTGAATTGAGAAAGATTGCTCTAAAGTTTGAGATCTAGACACTATTCACTGTCCAAGTTAGTAGAAATAATAAAAAGTATCTGCTTAAAATCCAACCTCAGAGGCAAGAGGTAGAACATCTTTTTTTTATAAGAATCTCATCTTTTGCATTTCAGTTCTATGTGAATTCAGGAACAGATTATTGTATTCACTTCTAAGCCACAGAGCTTGAGCAAAACATTTTCCTTTTGCCTTCCTTAAGTGCTTCATAAATATAATCTTTTTTTCCCCTCCTAATCTGTAATGGCTTTTGTACAGCTGTTGCAATAAGGGGAGTTTTTAAAATGCAAATTGGCACTAGGTATATTGCACAAGTTAATAAGAGAGAGCTTTGCCAAATGTTAAAAGAAAAAAAAAACTCCATTAACTACACTGACTAACAGAATAAAAAGCTCACCCAGGAGTGATTTTCAGTGACTTTAAAACCAGAAGACTTTATTTCACCTTTAATAATAAGGAAAAACAGAATATATACTCTCAGACTATATGATCAGAATCATATATGCTTTCCACGGCGTTTCACAACAGGGCATTGTTGACACGGGGGAAGGACAATTCTCACTGTGAAGGACAATTCTGTCCAGTGAAGGGTGAAGGATAATAACCACCCCTGACCCCTACCCACTAACTTCAATGGTGCCCCTCCAGTCACTGTGGCAATCGAAACACCTCCAAGTAATCCTCGAAGTCCTCTAAGAAGGGAGTACTAGTCCATATGAAAATCCAGCTAGCGATATTCTCCAAAGGTTCATGTCCTAAATGCCTTGGTAGGGTAAGAGGAGAAACAAAATGGAGTCTGAAAAACTTGTGGTCAAGGACCTTTTCTTTATTATTGACAAAGTTGATTTAAAAGAAAGAAAGAAAGGGACTTCCCTGGTGGTCCAGTGGTTAAGACTTCATCTTCCAATGCACGACAAGTGGGTTCTATCCCTAGTCAGGGAGCTAAGAGCTCATATGCCTCACAGCCAGAAAACCAAAACAGAAAAAATACTGTAACAAATTAAATAAAGACTCTTAAAAAATACTTTTTATTATTTTCTTTTTTAATTTATTTATTTACACGAAAAAAGAAAAAATATGTCCACAACTGTCTCTTAGTCCAAAAAACCAAAAATCCTAATATGAGGTGGGGTGGAGCAACATGAAATTCCCACTGTGCAATACTCTTTCCGATCTTTTTGTTTGCAGAGCACGCTGGAACTTTTGGTGAGAAAGCAATAGCAACGCACTGGCTCACAGAGTCGATAATAGCATCTGCAGTTATCCCAGTCTTGATATGGAGACCCTTCCTGCCGAGTGACTATCAGAGGACAGCTGCCTTGACCATATCTCTTACATACCATCAAAACAAAATTCTTGCATATTCTAAGAAAAACACTTTCTCTTTGCCAGCAGCTTCATGTTGCCAAACATTTTTTCTCTAAGAGCAGGTGGATCTCACATTTCCACTGCATCTCATGATGTTAGCCAGGATGCCACAGCATAGACATTCTATCAAAGGCATGAAAACTGACAATAAGCATTTTACACAATGATCCAAATTCAGTAGTATCCCCATGAACGGCTTATAGACTACGAGAGGTCTATAGCACCAGCTCCTAACAACTCTCCCACCACCTTTTCATAAAATTTACCTCCAATGATGGTTTCAAAGGAAAATAAGCATATCAATACTAGCAAGTATATGTTACTTCCTTGGCTATGTCTGATTTCTTCTAGGAATTTTACATTTTGAGAAGGTATGCCTGACTGCCAGAGCTTTCCTACAATATGAGAAACTTAGAGGACAACGCAGCATGATTTAAGGACTTGATCAAAAGCACTGGATTAAGTCTCTCCTATTGGTGATTTGATTATACTTAGGGTGACCACACATCCTGGTTTGCCCAGGAAAGTTCCATTCCCATCTGTTCTCTTGAGATAATTATTAATAGCACTCTCTTTCATTCTCAAAAGTGTGATCAATTATACGGTCATTCTCATTAAATTGAGTCACTGGGAGATAGATGACAATGTCACCCAAAGAAGATACAGAAAACTAATTTTAGGAGAATAAAACAAGTCTTTTTTTGAATGTCCACTGGCTGTAAAATAGTTTAAATAAGGACTCTTTAGTATATATTCAAAGGTAAACATGGGCCCTATCCTCAAAACAAAAATAATCAAAAGGGATATAGGAAGAAAATTAAGGTCAATCCCAGTAGGTATTATTGGACATCTACTATATTAATATGCTGGGCTATAGGGACAAAAGTCATCTTTCCTGTACTTGGGAACCATAAATTCTATCCTTACAATGTGGGGGAGCAGAGAGAAATTAAAGCAGAATTTTGGTGTGCAGTGTGGTATAGTGGTCAGCTCTTCCATTTCCTAGCTGCAAATCTTGGGAAAGTCAATCACTCTGAAAATGAGTTTTATCAAATGAAAAGTTACATACTCCTCTCTTGCTGCTGCTGCTGCTAAGTCACTTCAGTCGTGTCCGACTCTGTGTGACCCCATAGACGGCAGCCCACCAGGCTCCCCCATCCCTGGGATTCTCCAGGCAAGAATACTGGAGTGGGTTGCCATTTCCTTCTCCAATGCATGAAAGAGAAAAGTGAAAGTGAAGTCGCTCAGTCTGTCCGACTGTTAGCGACCCCATGGACTGCAGCCCACCAGGCTACTCTGTCCATTGGATCTTCCAGGCAAGAGTACTGGGGTGGGGTGCCATTGCCTTCCCCGACTCCTCTCTTAGGGTCACTGATTCCATTCAACATGTCTTTTCTAATTGCTTCCTACATGCCAAGTATGAGGTGGTTACAGGGATGAAACAGATTATTAACACAGTGATGGTACATGGTAAGAAATGAAGTTTAAATACATTATTTCAAATATTCAGTGTATTATTTCCATTACAGAACAGCACACACACAGGGATATATAACTCCCAAAGAAGGACCCTTAGAGATCCAACTAGAGATGGGAAACAGGTGTGGTTCAGGCTGACCTCTGAGAAGAGACAGAGCTGAATCTTGAAGGATGAGAATAGTCAGTCATGGCACTGAGAGATGAAAACTATTTAGGCAGAGAGAACAAAAATAGTAATAATATTAAGAAAAGCTATTGTTTCTTAGAGAGCTTGTGGAAATACAAGCAATACAAAGTAGGTGAGTGACAGGAAGCGAAGTTGAGGGGCTGGGTGGAGACTGAGTGACAGGTCTTTGTATATCCAGCTAAGAAGGCTGGGTTTCTCCCTTAGGCCAAAGTGGGTTTTCATAGGTAAATGAGACAGTCAGGTTGTAGACAGGTGGTCTCTGGCAGTGTTGGAAAGATGGATTTGAGTTCAGAGGACAGTAACAGAGCTAAGAAAGAGTTTGGAGACTACTGATGACGCTATAAAGTTAGCACTGGGAAGTAACATTGGAGTATGTAGTGATTCTATTTCCTCTATTTTCAAGTCCTAGGGTTTTAAAAGGTAATAGATTCCTCACAGCAGCCATGGCCGTTAGCAATCAGGAAAGGTTCTGCCTTTCATTTCCCCTCTGGGAGCCACGCTCATTTAGCCAAGCTAAAGCTCATGTTGAAATAAACAACCAATCCTAACGAGAAAGTTGCTGCTGCTGCTGCTAAGTCACTTCAGTCATGTCCGTCTCTGTGCGACCCCATAGACGACAGCCCAACAGGCTCCCCGGTCCCTGGGATTCTCCATGCAAGAACACTGGAGTGGGCTGCCATTTCCTGCTCCAATGCCTGAAAGTTAAAAGTGAAAGTGAAGTCGCTCAGTAGTGTCCGACTCTTAGCGACCCCATGGACTGTAGCCTCCCAGGCTCCTCCGTCCATGGGATTTTCCAGGCAACAGTACTGGAGTGGGGTGCCATCGCCTTCTCCGAAAAGGAAGTTATGCTCTCTGAATTTAAGGTTTTGCTCCTGGAGGCAGGCTGTTGCCTCGATGAATAAACATAGCAAGTAGCTCAAGAAAGATTGATGCAGTTAAGGGGGCCCCTCTGGCATGCAAGGAGATGGCTGAGAAAAGTTAGCAAACATGACATAAAGGGCCAGTCGTTGGGCATCAGCTCAAATAGGCTCGGAGATAACAACGGGGAAAGAAGAAAAAGGAGAATAAGTGTGAATTACCAGAAAATCAGAAGATATTAGGTTTGTTTAGTCTTTACTATTTATCACGTAACCTTGAGAAAGCCCCTTATCTTCTTTGAGCCTTACTTTTCCCATCTGTTAAAATGGATGGAGTATTCATCACCCTATCATTCAAGTTTGTGAAGAGGAAAAAAAAAAATAGTAGACTCTCGTTTGACTGAAAACAAACCTTGGAGAAGTTATATATGGAAGTAAAAATACCTTGAAAAAGCTGGAACTGGTATGCAAATGTACACCAATTTTAAGACTGATTTTCTTCTTCAGTTGATTTGCAGTTAAACCTTTACAGCCCACCACATTCTCTAATCTCTCTTGGTCTATGCTAAAATCCCAATAATTTAGATTTTGTTTATGGGCAAGACACACAATGGGTCATTCAACAAAGTCTTGATTAAAGTTTTGTTGAATCCCTTGGATGATCCAATCTATCCCAGCAGTTTCCCAAGGCTGTTGAAGATAAGTGTGGTAAATATGTAAGAGGTGCTTTTGGCTCTCTTAAGGATGAAACTATCAATCCAAGAGATTATTATTTCAACTGAAAGTCCATCAAGCATCTCCCCAAAATTATTTATTTATAGCTTTAGAAGCTTTTAGCAAAGCAAAATTCAGCATGCTCAATTAGGTCACCCACGTCCTACATTTAGGAAGCATAGAGGCCAATATGTAAAGAATAGCTGATGGCAACATATCCTACAAGAAACTGTGGACATCTGATAACCATCTCAAGAGGGAGGCCCCTATTTGAACAAAATCACAATAACTGACACTCAAAGAGGCTCAATGATAGTGAACTTGGAGGCTCAGTTTTCTCTTCTACGGAAACTAGATGGTTGAATCTGACACACTGAGCTCCTGTCCAGCTCCGAGGTTCTATGCCATCAGGTTGGCAAAATAAGTGATACAGTATGTGTGACCATATGAAAACTAACAGAACATTTGATGAAAGTCACCCTGAGAATAACCCATGGACTCAGAACAAGGCGTAGACCCAACATTCCAGTGCAGGTAACCGAGTCAGTAACACATTACATCTAAATCAAGTAAGCAATCAGACACTACCAAAGAAGATGACAGTACGCGTTCCTTCCAGGTACGAATTAACTCCTGAAATGTACTGAAAGACAGACAGTCACATTCTGACTCTCAGCTATAAAGTGTGAGCATCTGATGGGAAAGCCCAGGGCGGTTCATACCCAGAGTAAAGTGAACAGTGAAGTGAGCTTTCCTGACTTTTCTTATTAATAAACCATAGAGATAAGAGAAACCACATGGTGGTCCTTTAAAGGTACTTTTGCAGCAATAGGTCTTGTGACATAGATTAAACAGATCCCCATTAGGGGACTGTAAGTAAAGAAAAAATTATGGGAAACTCCTGTATGTTCATGACCAATCGAGAAATTAAGCTTGCTTAGCAATGAAACCATGCAACAGAATCATGAGACATGCCCCTCTAAACCAGGGTGGAATGAAACCCACAACCTGCCCAGTGAGGTCAGTAAGTCAGTGATTCCTAGAACATGCTCCTCTGTACACACTAAACAAACATACATGGACAAGTTGACATTATACTGAAACATGAGACAATTTACCATATTTTAGTATGTGTTACCTCCTTTTTGTTCATTTCCACTGCACCATGACAGTCCTAGTGTAATCACATAGGGGCAAGAAAAAATTTACCTGCCCAACCTGGAGGAGGAACTGATGAGAGAAGCTTAACGTCTACTCAAGAATGAAGAAGAAAGTGGTTTTCTCCCTCTCCCCATCATTCTTTGCTTATAAAACTCAAGTCCACTAAGTTCTCAGGCTGGCCATCCCTTGCCTGCCCACTTGTAAATCTCACAAGCATCCCATGCTGATAAACTCTTTCCTGACCTGTTATTCTGCCTCTCATTGAATCCTTTCTGCAAAGAGACAGAAGAACCTACACTCCAGTAAGTCCCTAAACACATTTTGTAGTTTCACTTGTTAAGAAATATCACCAGCATTGAAATTATAACCCAAGACTTCAAAAGAGCCTGGACCTGAGGCATATTGAGTTTCCCTGGGTAAATCAATACTCTTCTCTCCCTTATAAGTTCAATAGAAAAAGCTGGATGGTTTCCAACCTATTTTTCATGGGTATAGAATGGGCTATGATATTCTGGTAACTACATGTACCAACTTGTACCAAAGATGCACAAAGGGGAAACTTCTAACANCTTCCAGGTACGAATTAACTCCTGAAATGTACTGAAAGACAGACAGTCACATTCTGACTCTCAGCTATAAAGTGTGAGCATCTGATGGGAAAGCCCAGGGCGGTTCATACCCAGAGTAAAGTGAACAGTGAAGTGAGCTTTCCTGACTTTTCTTATTAATAAACCATAGAGATAAGAGAAACCACATGGTGGTCCTTTAAAGGTACTTTTGCATCAATAGGTCTTGTGACATAGATTAAACAGATCCCCATTAGGGGACTGTAAGTAAAGAAAAAATTATGGGAAACTCCTGTATGTTCATGACCAATCGAGAAATTAAGCTTGCTTAGCAATGAAACCATGCAACAGAATCATGAGACATGCCCCTCTAAACCAGGGTGGAATGAAACCCACAACCTGCCCAGTGAGGTCAGTAAGTCAGTGATTCCTAGAACATGCTCCTCTGTACACACTAAACAAACATACATGGACAAGTTGACATTATACTGAAACATGAGACAATTTACCATATTTTAGTATGTGTTACCTCCTTTTTGTTCATTTCCACTGCACCATGACAGTCCTAGTGTAATCACATAGGGGCAAGAAAAAATTTACCTGCCCAACCTGGAGGAGGAACTGATGAGAGAAGCTTAACGTCTACTCAAGAATGAAGAAGAAAGTGGTTTTCTCCCTCTCCCCATCATTCTTTGCTTATAAAACTCAAGTCCACTAAGTTCTCAGGCTGGCCATCCCTTGCCTGCCCACTTGTAAATCTCACAAGCATCCCATGCTGATAAACTCTTTCCTGACCTGTTATTCTGCCTCTCATTGAATCCTTTCTGCAAAGAGACAGAAGAACCTACACTCCAGTAAGTCCCTAAACACATTTTGTAGTTTCACTTGTTAAGAAATATCACCAGCATTGAAATTATAACCCAAGACTTCAAAAGAGCCTGGACCTGAGGCATATTGAGTTTCCCTGGGTAAATCAATACTCTTCTCTCCCTTATAAGTTCAATAGAAAAAGCTGGATGGTTTCCAATCTATTTTTCATGGGTATAGAATGGGCTATGATATTCTGGTAACTACATGTACCAACTTGTACCAAAGATGCACAAAGGGGAAACTTCTAACAAGCAGGTTTTCTGTTTGGTATGAGGAAGACATACCTCAACTTGCCTTCTATGCTCCATTTCAATTCCTATCCAATTTCCAGGAATAAGTGCAGCTCTTTGAGACTTCTACATGTTTTATGGATAGTATTACCAGTGAATGCATTTGATATCCCACAGGTTCAGTATTAAAATCTGGCTGAAATTCCATTGCCAAATACTAATGAGATTGCAAGCCCCAGGGCCCGCATCTTCAGATATGGAATGATACGGCTTTGAAGTTATGATCCTGAATCTCTGTAGCCCAGATCCAGCTAACTGACAATTGTTGGGTCACCTACAAACAACATAACCTGAGGGTCTTTTTCCTTTTACCAGGCAGCCTACCTGCTTCTCTAAAAAGCTAGAGGAAGTAAGAAAGAAGGTGAAAGATATATGAATGAGATGTTGAACAGGAGGGAAAGACAAGGGGGGAAAAGTATAACTACTCCAATTAGAAAAGGGTACCTACTCTCCAGAGAGGACATCATTTTCTCTAGAAAATTATTTATAGATTAGTTTATTTTTGTACGAAAAATATAAACAAAGCAAGCATGATTTTTAAGCATTTTGATGAATGTGCTGATGAAATGGACTGGACAGTCAAGGCTTTCTTTTGTTTGGCAGAAGACCCTTCATCTGAGAGAAAACAGTTCTGCTTTTGGGCCTTGGCTTTACTTGAAAGTGACAGTCACTTAGCTTCTCCCCAGTTCAGGTGTTTTCTTTATAAGAACAAATAAAAATTTTTCCTGCCCTACTTTAATCCCAGGAGTGTTGGAGGATCAACTGAGGTAACTGATGCAAATTTTCTTTGAAAACCCAGAGCATCATATGCAACTATGTTATTAATAGTTTACATTATTTAATATTTCATCACTTTTGAGTTAAAATATGGGATGAAGTGAAAATTAAAAAAAAAAAAAAAACTTTGATCTTCAAACTCTGTTTCTCAAAGGACTGCAATGGATAACAGAATCTGCTTATCCTATGTCATTTCAGAACAGCTTATGGACAAGTCAACAATCACGTGAAGTTGTATTTTTGGAAATTTTACTTGAGCATCTTACTTCATCCATAAGAATATAATGTTCATTAGAGGAGCCATTATTTAAAATTTTTCTGACTAATGCATTTAACTAGCACCTTGATTTTGATTAGGTCTGGTGGAGTGGTCATTGGCTTATGGACTTGGAAGTCTGGGCAGAAAGTTTTGGCACTTCCAGAAGTCTGACTGCCAAGAAAACCAAGAAGGGAGACCAAAGTGTTTAGATAGAGGAGTACGAGGGAACACCAGCCAGAGTTTATTGATCTGCAGAGCGTAATGTCTAGACTCAAAACAGTCCAAGACCAAAAGTTGTCATTCCTCTAAAGATGTCTGAGGTAGCGTGGGATACACGGTCCACAGGAAAGCAGAAAGATGAGTAGCCATCTGCTCTGGCAGAAGTGAGGAGGTTATTTACAGGATGACCCTGTAATTTCTTGTCTAAATTGAGACACTACTGAAAGGAAAAGGGTTTGATCCCAATAATTACACCAAGGCAATGGGTCTTCCCAGGTTGCTCAGTGGTAAAGAATCTGCCTGCCAATGCAAGATGTGTGGGTTCAATCCCTGGGTCAGGAAGATCCTCTAGAGAAGGAAATTGCAACCCACTCCAGTATTTCTTGACTGGGAAACTCCATGGACGGAGGAGCATGGCAGGCTGCAGTCCATGGGGTCAAGAGTCAGATACAGCTTAGTAACTAAAACAACAGCAACAACAAATGGATATGGACAAAGTTTGTTCCAAGCCATCCATAGGTAGAGACAGCCTAGGTACATACATAATTACTGGTTTGTATGGAATGGATATTTACGTCTCCCAAACTTGTATGCCGAAACCTAAACTCCATTGTAATGGTATCTGGAGGTGGGCTTTCGGGAAATAATTAGGTTATGAGAGTGGAGCCCTTATGAATGGGATTAATGACCTTGTAAGGAGAGCTTAGAGAGCTAGCGAGGTCTACCGCTAAGCGAGGGCATAATGAAAAGTCAGCAGGCTGAGACCTGGAAGAGCGCTCTCTCCAAAATGCAGAAGCCTTCTGGCACCCTCATATCAGACGTCCAGCCTCCACACATATGAGAAATGCATTTTTGTTTATAAGCCACCCCATCTTTGGTACTTTATTATAATAGCCAAAACTAAGACATGCTTTTTTTTTCACAGAATTTATTAGAATCGAATATAGTCAATCAACTCAGGGGAAATGAGAAAAAATGAACTCTTGTTCCCTCATTTCCTGGAGAATCCGTTTTACAGAGTTTCAGAAACATTTTTCATAAGGCAAACTTTAAATTGGGGACCAAAGATTTGGATTTAGAATTCTAACTCTACCTCATCCTAGCTGGGTGACCTCAGACTAAAGAAATAACCTCTCTGAGCCTCAGTTTCCTCATCTGTAAATACAGGAAAAGAAATAATGTGCTTAACAGGTTTGCTTTGAGTATTAAAAACACTAATGCTTATATGAACTCATCTCACATGCTAGTAAAGTAATGCTCAAAATTATGCAAGCCAGGCTTCAGCAATATGTGAACCGTGAACTTCCTGATGTTCAAGCTGGTTTTAGAAAAAGCAGAGGAACCAGAGATCAAATTGCCAACATCCGCTGGATCGTGGAAAAAGCAAGAGAGTTCCAGAAAAACATCTATTTCTGCTTTATGACTATGCCAAAGCCTTTGACTGTGTGGATCACAATAAACTGTGGAAAATTCTGAGAGAGATGGGAATACCAGACCACCTGACCTGCCTCTTGAGAAATCTGTATGCAGGTCAGGAAGCAACAGTTAGAACTGGACATGGAACAACAGACTGCTTCCAAATAGGAAAAGGAGTANCTGAGAGAGATGGGAATACCTGACCACCTAAGCTGCCTCTTGAGAAACCTATATGCAGGTCAGGAAGCAACAGTTAGAACTAGACATGGAACAACAGACTAGTTCCAAATAGGAAAAGGAGTACGTCAAGGCTGTATGTTGTCATCCTGCTTATTTAACTTACATGCAGAGTACATCATGAGAAAAGCTGGGCTGGAAGAAGCACAAGCTGGAATCAAGATTGCTGGGAGAAATATCAATCACCTCAGATATGCAGATGACACCACCCTTATGGCAGAAAGTGAAGAGGAAATAAAAAGCCTCTTGATGAAAGTGAAAGTGGAGAGTGAAAAAGTTGGCTTAAAGCTCAACATTCAGAAAACGAAGATCATGGCATCTGGTCCCATCACTTCATGGGAAATAGATGGGGAAACAGTGTCAGACTTTATTTTTTTTGGGCTCCAAAATCACTGCAAATGGTGACTGCAGCCATGAAATTAAAAGACCCTTACTCCTTGGAAGAAAAGTTATGACCAACCTAGATAGCATATTCAAAAGCAGAGACATTACTTTGCTAACAAAGGTCCATCTAGTCAAGGCTATGGTTTTTCCAGTGGTCATGTATGGATGTGAGAGTTGGACTGTGAAGAAAGCTGGGCGCCGAAGAATCGATGCTTTTGAACTGTGGTGTTGGAGAAGACTCTTGAGAGTCCCTTGGACTGCAAGGAGATCCAACCAGTCGATTCTGAAGGAGATCAGCCCTGGGTGTTCTTTGGAAGGAATGATGCTAAAGCTGAAACTCCAGTACTTTGGCCACCTCATGTGAAGAGTTGATAAAGTGGAAAAGACTCGGATGCTGGGAGGGATTGGGGGCAAGAGGAGAGGGGGACGACCGAGGATGAGATGGCTGGATGGCATCACGGACTCGATGGACGTGAGTCTGAGTGAACTCTGGGAGATGGTGATGGACAGGGAGGCCTGGCGTGCTGCGATTCATGGGGTCGCAAAGAGTCAGACACAACTGAGCGACTGAACTGAAGTGAAGGCTTACATAAGATTTATCAAAGGGCCTAGAACATAACAAATGTTGTTAAAATATTACCATTAAAATATAAATTCTAAACTTTATATGACAAAATAAAAATGGACAACTTATAAAACACCTGAGTTGCATTCAAAAAAGCTGAAGAAGCATGAGCCTGAATATTAGTTTTTATATATTAAGGTGGAAGCCTGAGAGGAGGCCCTGCTTGAAGTCAAGAACAAAGTGTTGATCAGCATTATTCTAAGACTTCACAGTAATGAGGAGTGTACGGCAAGTTCTTGTCAAGTGAAATTACCCCAGGTGGCTCCACCACCATCCTGAGAAAGTCATGTACAGAATGAACTATTACAGCCTCACGATTAAGTTGAAAATTTGCCCTTGGGCCTTTATTCCTGCATCAGGCCACAGCATCAAAAATCCTCTTCTTCTCCCAGCTTTGGCCAATGATTGGCCATGGAAATGGAGCTTTCTTTGAGACAGTATGATGATGACAGCTGAAACCTTAATGCTCTTGAAAAAAATTACCCCAATTGGAAGGCTGTGTATATCTGGGGACAGACAGAATGTGTAAAATGTCTACATTTCACTGAGTTTTACTGTGAATCTAAAACTGCTCTGAAAAATCTATCATAATTTTTTAAAAATGATCCATTTCAGGTGAAAATCACGGCCTAAATGGCTAGAAATTGTACATAAAAATAAATAGTTTTTAAAAAAGGCAAATGAGGAAGAACACTGAAAAGGGGAAATGTAAATAGTAGAAATGAATCCCATAGGGCAACATGAGGGTGGAGGGGTGAAGAGGGGTGGAGAGAGGGAGGTGTAGGGCAGAGATAGGACGAGGAAATAGGAAAAGGCTTGATAATTACTGAATTATGCTTACATACTGTTCCAGTACTTTGGCCACCTCATGCAAAGAGTTGACTCATTGGAAAAGACTCTGATGCTGGGAGGGATTGGGGGCAGGAGGAGAAGGGGACGACAGAGGATGAGATGGCTGGATGGTATCACTGACTCGATGGACGTGAGTCAGAGTGAACTCCGGGAGTTGGTGATGGACAGGGAGGCCTGGCGTGCTGCGATTCATGGGGTTGCAAAGAATCAGACACGACTGAGCGACTGAACTGAACTGACTGTTCTAGAAAAACATTCTTACTATATCACTGATATCATCACCCAGAGTAATCCAGGTTTTGATCTGTTTACAAACCCTGTGCACACATCAAACGCAGCTCAGATAAATATTGCTTTCTTTGTTGCATCCTGCCAGGACTGGCATGGGCTGCAGAATAATCCTGAATATCTCTTGTTCCAGCTGGTAAAACTTTCTAGACTTGACATGTATCAATGGGTTTTAGAGAATCCACAGCAAGTATCAGCTATGTACTGTTCATTAACTAAAAAAAAAAAATTGCATAAAAGTTTCATAACTGAAAAAAAATCACAAGTAATTGAGTTAAATATATGTTCAAAGCTATGTAAAATAAGGTTTTGGTTAACACTCAAAATCCCTATGGCATATAAGAAAATGCTTTTGAGCTCTCTATTTCAGATTATAACTTTATCTTAATTTATGGATACCCATCCTGATTTCATCATAACATTTAGGTACATGGAAGAGCTTATAACTTGTTGTCAAGTTTATTTTCATATATGACTCTCACAGCCCACATTTACAATATGCAGACGCAATCTAGTCTAACTACTGTGTTATAGGGCTACTAGAAGGTGGCACGTAAATCCAGTCACATGTTGAATAATGTACATGATGAGCTCATGTGTAAAGAATAATGAGTTTTTCAAAAAATAGCAAAAAAAAAAATTGTAAAGTGAATCATTTTCCATCTTGTGTTTTATTTTAAAAATCTAATCCAGTTTATCATCGAATTAGGAGTCATCATACAGAAAACTGTCTTTTGCAGGTCAGTGTTGCCAAACTCTTTGGCAGGCCCTGTCTGTGTACCAGAATGTTCACCTTGAATAGATTTTTTTTAACAGTACATGGTTTTCCTGTACTGCCCCCGTGTGGACTCTTTAGAGAAGACAATCAAGACTTTAAATGCCTCCTCAGAGTACTCAGCTTTTCATTATTTACTACAATGGGTCCATTTTTGTAGAGGCTCAAGTCAAATGATTTCCGAATTTATATATCTACAATGACCTTATACTGTAGAATTTCTTACTAAGCCCTCTGCAAATAACTAAAAATACACTGATGTTCCATTTTTGATTAATGTAACAATTTCTATTTCATGTGAATGTGGGTCCCTTTTAAGTATGTTCACTTTTTTTCTGAATAGATTTTATATGTAAAGTTCTATAAGACTGTTCAATGGAAGTCACCGAGGGAGTTCATGAGGCAATGAACCATAATAGTTAAATCTTACTGAAAAGATACTTGGGATCTGAGTACTAAATCTATTCCTATGATCCAGTCTCATTCCTGAGAACTTTGAAAGGGTTATAATAATAGTGATGACAGGAATAGCACAGGAAAAAGTACTTTTCATAAGCGGTCTTGTTTTGCTCAAGTTCTAATGTATACTTTTCTGGTATTATAAGACATGATAGGATTGTTATTTTGTTTTTGTGTTGGTTATTGGAACGTTTGCTTCTGAAAATCTGTATATAAATTTTCTTTTCCTGTTGGTCTGATATAAATGATGTCTTACATTAGAAATAATTATCCATCTATCAAAAAATATATACTTGATGCCTTGAGAAACAAGTGTGGTTCTGTCTCCCTATTAATTTTTCTTACTTTCAGCCTATTTTCTTTTCTTATAAATCTTTCCTCTAGATGAGTTCTAGTCACCATAGAACGATTTTTCAAAAATCTTCCTCAGGTAAAAATTCTAGAATGCGTAAAAAATTCTTACAACTCAAAAATGATAAATAACCCAGTTCTTTAAATGAGCAAAGGATCTGATTAGACAATTTTCTAAAGCATATGTACAACAGCAGACAAGCATAATAAAGATGCTCAGGATAATTAGCTATGAGGAAAATGTAAGCCAAAGCACATACCATATTTCACCCTGACTAGGATGGCTATAATTTAAACGATTTACAAAACAAGTGTTGACAGGATATGGAGAAAAAGGAAGCATTGCACTTTGTTGGCGGAAATGTAAAATGGTACAGTGCTTTGGAACACAATTTGGCAGTTCTTAAAAGAAATGAACAGAGTTACCACATGGCCCAGCAATTCCACTCCTATGTATAACTGCCCCCAAAATGAAAAATATACTTCCATATATGGAAAACAGTATGGAGGTTCCTCCAAATACTAAAAATATATTTACCATATGATCCAGCAATCCTACTCCTGGGCATACACCCAGACAAAACTATAATCTGAAAAGATACAAGCACTCCTACGTTCATTGCAGCATTATTAACAATAACCAAGACATGGAAGCACCTAAATGTCCACTGACAGATAAATGGATAAAGAAGATGTGATACGCATATACAATGGAATATTACTCAGTCATAAAAAGAGAACAAAATAATGCCATTTGCAGCAACATGGATTATCATACTACGTGAAGTAAGTCAGAAAGAAAAAGACAAATACTGTATGGTATCACTCATACATGGAATCTAAAATACGGCACGAATAAATCTATCCATGAGCCAGAAACAGATTCACTGACATAAAGAAGAGACTCGTGAGTGCCAGCGGGGAAAGGGATGGAAGAGGGAAGGATTGAGGATTTGGGGTTAGTAGATGCAAACTACTATATACAGAATGAACGAACAACAAGGTCCTACTGTAGAGCACAGGAAAGTATATTCAATATCCTGGGATGAACCATAATGGAAAAGAATATGAAAAACAGTACATGAATAACTGAGTCACTTTGCTGTTCAGCAGAAACACAATGTTGTAAGTCAATTGTATTTCTATAAAATTTAAAAAAATACTTCCACTCCAAATTTGTACACTAGTATTCATAGCATATTCATAATAGCCAAGAAGTAGAAAAACTGAACCATCCTTCAATCAATGAATGGGTAAGCAGAATGTGATCTATTCATGCAATGGGATACTACTCGGCCATTAAAAGGAACAGAAATACTGACACATGCTTCGACACGGATGAACCCTGAAACATTATGCTAAGTGAAAGAAGCAAGACACAGAAGGACAAAGATCGTATGGTCCCACTTCTATCACTTAGGAAAGAAGGGAGGAAGGGGGTGGTGACTACTAAAAGGCATGGCATTGTTTTTAGAGTGTTAAAAATGTCCTGGAATTAGATAGAGGTGGTGACTGCATATCTTTGTAAATATACTATTGAGCATTTGTCAAATAATTTGCAAATATATCTCCTCATCTGTGGATCCGTCTTTCACTTCTGGCCCTTGAAGCGCAGAAGCTTTAAATTTTGATAAATCTGATCTATTTTTTTCCCTTTGGCTGCTCCTATTCTGCTGTCATATCAACACGATTGATCTTAATCCGCAAATCCTGTGGCAGGTTTAAACAGAAACAGAACAAGACTGGACCTAAGTGTGGCATTGCAGAGGGAGCCTTTATCAAACAGTGTCCCTCTTATCCTCAGTGGGGTCAGAGTGCTTCATTCTCATCAGCACCCTATGCTCAGAGGTTCCTTCCTTAGCACATGCTGTTCCTTCCTGTCACCCGGAACACTGCTCCTTGTAACAAAGCCTGTATCACAGGGCTACAGTTGACTCCAGAGTGTGTTTAGATGTATGTTTAGCCCCCTCCCCCCCAATTGCCAGTTATGATGTAAGACTGCTTGAAAGCAGTCTTCAGATGTACCGTACCAGGCAGACAGTCCCCATCAGCCCTAACCAGAGGAAGTTAGTATCCTCAAAGTCTCAGGATTAGCCCAAGAACAGATGAGGCAGGACTTCTGAGTGCTGTATTTTAAGGAAAATAAAAGACTGAAATATAACCAGTTGCTGGTGGTAGGATAGTGAGGGGGTTGGAGAACTGAGAAGACACTTCTTTGAAGAAAAGAGACATGAAAGACATAAGCATTGCTCTTATTTAGCCAAAGGGTTGCTATGATGGAAACCTGCATTGGTGCAAAGACCAGAAGGAGCATCCTAGGACAGAAGCTATAGGCATATTGACTTGGATTCGCTATAAAGAAAAGCTAGATTTCAAGTTCGATGCCTGGCCCTGAGAAGGGGTTTGGTTGCTACTACTGAACAAAAGAATAAGTGAACAGGCTCAAGCTTCCCCATGCAAATGTCTATTCAAGGAATTCAAAAATTCCTTCTTCCTGGGAATACTCAAGCAGAAGGAAATGCTGGACCAGAGAGATGAATGTGTTACCCTCCTGACCTAGAACAAACATTCCTAACAGCTTCTGTGTTAGAGCTCTTCATCCTCATTGTCCTGTCAGATGAAGAAACAGACTTAAAAGGATTCAGTAGCTTATCTGGGATGACTTCTCTCTGAAAGTGAGATTTCACTGATATTTGCCTCCAGAATGTCACCTTCCTTTGACTCATATTGTGTTAGCTCTGCAGTTCTGAAAAACTCTCCGATTCTGTGCTTCTATCATAATTTTGATATTATTATACTACAAAAAAGTTGTATAACAACTTATTATACAACAAAAATGTGCTATTTACTAACGTTTTCAAATGGAAACCCTGAATAGTCTATTAAAGTTGCAAGGGGACTGGACCCTCTCTGACGGACATTCACTCTGTGTCCCAAATGTGATAACTGCCTGTGCTTTTCTGTTACCAATTCCTAGCTCAACAAGTGCCTTATGAACACACCTATCTTTAAAGTAACTCTCCAGAAACCAGGCTGTTCTCTGAAGTTGCATGCACGCATCTGAGTCTGAGAAGTGAGGCTGGGGTGGGCAGGCAGGACAGGCATTAAAAAACAACGAGTCTACTTCCTGAAATAACAGCCCCACAACCCTTCCTGCGATGAGTCTGAGCAGACTCTGGTAGATAGTGAGGAACAGAGGAGCCTGGCATGCTGCACTTCATCGGGTCACAAAGAGTCAGTTCAGTTCGGTTGCTCATTAGTGTCTGACTCTTTGAGACCCCACGGACTGCAGCATGCCAGGCGTCCCTGTCCATCACCAACTCCCAAAACTTACTCAGACTCACGTCCATTGAGTCAGGGATGCCATGGTGAAGAGTCAGACATGACAGAGGCTGAACAACAACTGAAAGGAGGGGAAATGAAGCTCCTATTGAAACTTATTCCCACCAACTTCCTCCTCCTCTGTTGCAGTGGTTCCTACCCTTTTTGGCACCAGGGACCAGTCACCAACTGGGGTGGGTGATTTTTCAGAATAATTAAAGCATACTACACGTTGTGTACACTTTATTTCTATCGTTATTACATCAGATCTACCTCAGATCATCAGGCACTGAAGGAGGTTGGGGATCCTTGAGCTACTGTATCCCTTTCAGCACCTGCCTAGTTCCTGACATTTCAACTTCCGGTACTTTATTTCTTGAGTTAAAGCAATAAAAAGCTGAGTTTCCAGTGCTAGGAGGGGGAGGAAGAAGGCAAACGTGAAGGCAAGCTACTTTCAGCCACTGATGACCTGATTATGATCAGTCTGACTGGTCATTAGATTAAGAGGGAGACTGAGTCCACGTCTGGTACACCACCTCCACAGAGTCCCTGAGCAGCCAGCAATCATTACTCAAGGAAGAAGCTGGTGGAGAACAAGGACTCTACTCTCTGTGATTCACCACAAGGGAAAAGGCATCAGAGTGGTGGGATCTTCCCGCTCACCACATTTTGTTTCCGATTCCCCAGGAGCACATGGGGTGGTCCTTGGCTGCTGGGTGTGAGCGAGACAACTAAAAGTGTGGAACGTTCCTTTGGCTGTTCTACAGGATGAGCACATGTTTCTCCAAGCCCCACATCGGATGAGCAGAGTCTGTGGTGCCCTCAGAAAGTCTCAGGAGCTCCAGGATATGGGAGTCCTCGTGTTCTTCATATGTGACTCTAATGTTAAGGGGAGTATTTTTCTTATAACACCATCCTCACACAGAAAGCAACCAATTCAAACAAAGAAACAAAGATCTATTTCAAAACTGGAGGAAAAAGTGGTTGTGGTAAAATTACTGTAAAATGATCCATTACTAACAGCTTTTCAAGGGTAATTTTGATATGCCTTGACTTTTAGACCTTAGCAACTGAGTACAATCTGACTCCACTGTCAATAGAATTCAATGCATTGGCTTAAATGTAGCTACTTCTACAAACTGCTAGGAAAGGGGAATCTTTATTTATCAAAAATGCTACATTAAACTGAGTCCTATAGGAGAGGTTAGCATATGAGTTCTTTAAATGACTATAACAGACCTTGTTTGAGAGCTTATGTTTGGGGTTGGAAAATGCTGGAACCAGGTACCATGCTGCTGCTGCTGCTGAGTCGCTTCAGTCGTGTCCGACTCTCTGCGACCTGCTGTCCCTGGGATTCTCCAGGCAAGAATACTGGAGTGGGGTGCCATTCCATCTCCAACCAGGTATCATGGAAGGGATTAAATACTGAATTCATGTGAGCCTCAGGGTTGCATCCACTCTGAGGTAAGAGCAACCAGTAGACAGAGAAGGTGGTACTCAGGATGAAGAACTAAGTCCTAGATCTGCTTCTGACCATAACTTGCTGTGCAGCCTTAGGCAAGACATTGCACCTCTCTGGGCTGAAACCAGAACATTGGTTCCAATGGCCTCTGAAGTCCTTGCAGTTCTGACAATTCACAGTCATACCTTAATTTTCTCCTAAATTTCCACCCACCTTGGCTAGACATCTTCCTTCTAGCAGCTGAAAAATCTGTGTGAAAACCTAAACGATTTGTAGCAACCCCCACTTCACAGGAAAAATAATTTCAGTTAATTGACACATTCCACACACTGAGTTTTTCCAATGTGTACAAAACACATTTCAACATGCCCTTCTCTGCGAGTGTCCCCAGGAACCTTCCTTGTCACACAGAACATGCAAAGCTGCCCGTGGGGATTCACAAGCTTGGATGCTCCAATTTATGTCAACCCCACACCCCGCCCCAAACACACACACACACACACACCAGGGTGAGAGTGGGAGGAAGAGAGAATAACAAATAATGTTCCTCTGCTCGTCTTTGGTGATGTGTGGAGTTTTTCAAAATCCAGGCTTGAGATTAGCTGTTCCAAATCACCTAGGGGTGCTGGCAGTCTGGAACACAGGCGTTTCTGAGATGCTCACCAGAAGACCCATTGGCTCAGGATCTCCAGGAGTGGGGAACAGGAAGTTGATTCCTGGGTGATTCCTCTGCAGTTTGAGAGTTCCCAATGTAGAGAGGCTTATGGGGCAAAAAATCCCTAAATTTTATCTAAAAGCATAAATTCATGTGGGAGGTACAGTGGGTAGGTCAAAAGATCACCTAGACAACTGGAACTGACATTCAAGGCATTGTGTGAGAAAACTAAAAAGAGGTGGTTTTGAGCTTGATGAGCTTGTGGGAATTTCGAGAGGCTTTCAGGAGACATATCTGGGCACCAAAACTGATCCAAGCACTACTGCTTATAGGCAGAAGGGTGGCAGGAAAGGGACAGGGCAAGAAACAGAAGGCAGGATAATGTGTAGAAAGACATTCACCAAAGCATTCAAGTGGTCATGGGAGTGATGTGGGTTATGGGCAATTTCTCCTTTCTTTTTAATACCATTCTCCTTATGTTATTTGGATTTGCTTTCCAATGAGCATTCCTATTTGCATAACCGTTAATCAAAGTATAATTTCATACCTGAAAGAATAGAGACAAGAAAATGTCTATAAATAGTCTGAGAGTTGAGAATTGACAATCCAGGATTAAAATCCTAACACACTTTTAAAAATCTATGCAAAAGCATTATTTTATTACTGTATACTAAGTTAATATAGGAAATGGCAACCCAGTCCAGTATCTTTGCCTGGAAAATTCCGTGGACAGAGGAGCCTAGTGGACTGAGTATGCACTAAGTTAATATAATACATGGTGAGGCCTCTAATTCACATTATCAGAAGCTATATGTTTTCCTTTGGAGCTTTTGCTAATACGTGAAGTTTCTTCAGTGAAATCCCTGCTCCCTAAACTAGTATTTTCCTCTCAGAAATGCTGTATACAGATCCTATACACACATACAATAGTAACTACATGAGAAGAATTCCTATGAAAAGCTATCTAGGGGTTAAATAACTTAGGCTTAGAAAATGTTTACATCCAACATAAGTAAATAAATAGAAAATGTAAATACATATAGGTTTATAAGTACATAAGAGATCCATTCATTCTTATCCATCCGTATTCATCTACTGTTTCCAACACTTCCCCCTTGTGTCCAACTGGAGGAAAAGCATGGAGGGGGGAAAAAAAGACTTGAATCGAGTGAAACGTCTGTGAGCGCGCACACAGGCAAGATGGGTGAGGATGCATCAGGGCTGCCCGATGACCTCGATGGAATGCTTAGCTTTTTCTATCCCGCATCTTTTCCTTACTGGATCCCTGAGACAATGGTGACAGTGAAACAAAAGAGACTCTGCACATGTCTTTGGAAAGTAACCACAACTTTCCAAAACCTCCCTGTCATGTCTTTCTTTCAATGCTCACTCCGAACCTTATCTTGATTATAGGATCCCCACGCCCTGATGCCTAATTTACTTCAAATTCAAACATCATTCCTTCCGGGGGACACTGCATTCAGGAGTAGATTAAAAATAAAAGCCTTTGAAATTTCAAGGAGAGTGCCAGACTGTGCCACAGGCAGACACTTGGGGGCAATCAGAGAACATTGTGGATCTTGGCTTAGTATCCTCACAAAGCCCTGCTCTACTCCCGATTCTTCCCATCTTTCAAAGCTTGTCTAAATACTGAGGCTCCTTCCTCTATTCTTTCAGCAAAGATTTTCTGAGCTCCTGGTATGTGTCAGGCAAGATGGTAGCCACGGTAGGGGGCCCCTGTCCATCTCAGATGTAGTTGTATCAGAACACACACAAACCTACATATTTTTCTGAGCCTTGGAACTCATTTTTAGTTAACCAGGAGACCACCCCAATGCTGCCTACACATTAACATTAAACATGAAAATGTCACAGGTTTTCATTAAAAAATAAGAAGAGATACATACAGATCTACCTCAAACGTCAATGATATTTCTGAGTAATAACACGGTAACTGTTTTTCTTCTTTTGGTTTCTTTATTGTTTCTACCTCCACCTTACATCCATTTACTGTACTGAAATTTTGGCAAAACGATAGTATCAAAACTAATATATTTAACTGCAACTAAAAAAACAAAACCGAATATTATGCGTACTAAGTAACTTCAGTTGTGTCCGACTCTTTGTGACCCTCTGGACTGCAGCCCTCCAGCTCCTCTGTCCATGGGATTCTCCAGGCAAGAATACTGGAGTGGGTTGCCATGCCCTCCTCCAGGGGATCTTCCGGACCCAGGGATCAAACCTGCATCTCTTATGTTTCCTGCACTGGCAGACAGGTTCTTTACCACTAGCGCCACCAAACTGAACTTTGCTAAAGCTAAAAATTATGAAAGAATTCCAAATCAACCATCAAGATTTTATACTTAAGCCCATTCACATGACATACTGCTTCTCAAAAAAAAAAAAAAAAAAAAAAGCTAATATAAAAGTAAAGACTATTAATAAAGGAATGGAAAGACTGTACAGGGAGTGACTATTAAACTTAAAAACACAAAGTAGAGGCTTACCACTCACCTACTTTTCCACATTTTAATCTCTATTGATTTCAGCCACAAACCATGTTTGATTTGAAACATAGAGTTTTATTTTTCATCCAGTGTTTTCATTTGTTGCTAATTTATGATTTGTCACTAGAGGGAGCAGTTGTTCTTTTCAAGTTTTTAAACAACGCAGAAAAACATTCTTATTTTCATTCTTTAACATGCTTAACATATATTTAAATACTGAACTGTGAATGGGGCTTCCCAGGCGGCGCTAGTGGTAAAGAACCTGCCAAAGCAGGAGATGCAAGAGTCTCAGGTTTGATCCCTGGTTTGGAAAGATCCCCTGGAGTAGGAAATAGCAACCCACTCCAGTATTCCTGCCTGGAAAGTTCCATGGACAGAGGAGCCTTGTGGGCTACAGTCCACGGGGCTGCCCGCTGCAAAGAGCTGGACACGACTGAGTGATTGAGCGCACACACGCACGTGAATCGGTCATAAACGTCATGACGTGGGAGTGTCTGGAGGACTTTCTAATTTACTGTGTTGCTTTGGTTATAGTCCTTTACCAGTTCTGTTGTTGAATCCGGCACAATCTTGACGCTCTTGAATGACACATTATTTTCCAGGCAATAGTACTGGAGTGGACTGCCATTTCCTTCTCCAGGGGATCTTTCCAAACCAGGGAGGGAACCCTGGTCTCCCACACTGTAGGCAGACGCGTTACCGTCCGAGCCACCAGGGAGGTCCTTATGCTGCTTTGGTTACAGTCCTTCACCAGTGCTGTAGTTGAATCCAGCACAATCTTGATGCTCTCGAATGACACTTTATTTTTGCATTTTCATTATTTTGAAAATGAATCTCTTCTGCTAATACCACAATTACCTAGTAGTGAAAATTCAAGTAAAAAGAAAAAGTCACTGTTCTGGGAGCTAGTTTTCTTTCTTTATTTATTTTTTTTAATTATATTTTTTTTGTATTTATTTATTTTTTTACACGAACTCCCAAACATGAACCCCCCTAATAAACTCGATTTTGAAGCAATTCTGAAGCACAAATTAATGCAATGTTCCATGTCACAAGAAAAAATTCACTTGAAATTCCATGTTTCAGAAAAAAGAGAAAACATGATAATTGGCACATACTAGGATCACAATTTTGGAGAAGGCAATGGCACCCCACTCCAGTACTCTTGCCTGGAGACTCGCATGGACGCAGGAGCCTGGTAGGCTGCAGCCCAGGGGGTCGCTTTGAATTGGACACGACTCAGTGACTTCACTTTCACTCTTCACTCATGCATTGGAGAAGGAAATGGCAACCCACTGCGGTGTTCTTGCCTGGAGAACCCCAGGGACGGCAGAGCCTGGTGGGCTGCCGTCTATGGGGTCGCACAGAGTCAGACACAACTGAAGCGACTTAGCAGCAGGATCACAATAAATACTTACCGAACTGACGACAATGATTTATGTTCCCCTCCACCTTCCACCTTATTGTAAAATGAGAACTGAGATTCCAAGGTAAGTGCCATTCCTGGTTTTGTCAAAGCTCACTATCAAAGGCAGGTTTCCCACATCATCAGCAAACAGAATGTCCTAAATATCTGTAATAACAGCTTCACACAAGAATTTCTGGATTAACTCCCAATTAGAATGGTGCACCTTGGTTCTCATCCAGGTTTATCAGGGAAATTGTTGAAGGGGCTGATGCAGTGTTATATCTTGCTTCTCAGGACTGTCATGAACATGTCAACCAGTGACAGGAATACAGACACTGAGAGTGGGCCAAGGCTCTTCCGTATGATTATGGATCACAAAGGAAAGCAGGCAAATCCAAAGAGCTGGTGTATTTTATACCTGCCCGATGCAACCCATGACATTTACCATCATATGTGTCTCCACTACATTGTTTTTCAAATTATAAGCTGTTTGTTCAAAGAACGAGGAGGAAGGAAAGCAGGAGTAATCTCCGGCCTGCTGTCAACACCCAGTGCCTGGGTGCTTTGATGCCTTGATACTTTTGACAACGGCCAGTCGCTTTTTAAAATTTTAAGCCATAAAGCAGTTTTGTGTTCCTCAGCCATGAAGAGGTATATTTTAAAGGGNATGAGGAGGAAGGAAAGCAGGAGCAATCTCCGGCCTGCTGTCAATGCCCAGTGCCTGGGTACTTTGATGCCTTGATACTTTTGACAACGGTCAGTCGCTTTTTAAAATTTTAAGCCATAAAGCGGTTTTGTGTTCCTCAGCCATGAAGAGGTATATTTTAAAGGGCAATTTTTCTTGTCTGCAGTGAAGAAAAATACTCCCAAGAAGCAAATATCTCATCCATTAGAACAAAATGTACCCATCCAGGGCCAACGGGGTTTGAGAAAATTGCATCTCAGGGTGTGTTCCGCATCTCCAAGGCTCAAGGAGCTTGACTTAGGATCAATTAGTAATAACTCTGGGTAGCACCTGATTGTCTCGGCATGCTCCCCTGTCCCCTTCATCTCTGAATTCCTACAATTAGCATGAATTAATATGAGCTTTCAGTTTAGAGATGAATAAGAGCTTAGAGACTTTTTGGTAACTTCTTTGGGTTCAGAATAACATTCAGAAATTTGGATTAGAAAGAAAATCAGGATGTAATTCAAAATAAAGTATTTTATTCCCCTTTGTCTCTCTCCTTGCTTGTTCTTTTAAGCGTTTCTATATAGCCAAGGGCAAATCACATATACAAGCTATGGATCCTGATACTGTTTTCTTTTTCCTAATACCAATGCCACTGGCTGTTTCAAAGGCAGTTCTAACTTCCAACTTAGTCTGGGGCTGTATCTATGGGAAAGAGACTAGGATACAGCAAGGTATATTTTATATTATTAGGATAAATTAAGCTTTATCCCAAACTACCATGCTCAATGAAAGTACCTTTGAAAAAAATGATAATATGGCACCCCAGAGATATGTGGAAGTAGAGTGCCACTTCAGATTAACTGACTTGGCCATTTGGCCATGCTTTTGATCTGAGATTACTCTGTGCCTTGGATATTACAAATGCTCCGGAAGCAGGAAGTGTCATATTTTAAGCAGACCCTTCACGGGTTAGCAAGAGTAACAGGAAACACATTCCACACATGACAGGAAACATCAGTGGGGTGTAAGAATGGGCACTTTCCCCAGTATCGCTCGCTCTGCCAAATGCCATGAAGCCACATCACAGGAGACAGTGCACTGGCCCATGAGCTTGATGGAAAAGGAGACGTGTTTAATGAAGACCAGAGAGCTCCCCGCAGGTAGGAAAAGAGCCCCTAAGAACACAGCGCATTTCACTTTCAAGCACTGTGAAAATGTCACAGTCTGTGTGGGACAGAGGGGAATAAGGACAAAGGGAGGCTGCAGATGAAGTATCGGCTGGTAAGGGGGATGGTGATGGTTCAGGAAAAAGGCAAAAGTAGAGGCATCTCCCCTGGAGGCGGGCACGGCAGCCCACTTAGTATTCTTGCCTAGAGAATTCCATGGACAGGGGAGTCTGGCGGGCTACAGCTCATGAGGTCACAAAGAATGGGACATGACTGAGCGACTTAGCACTCACACAGAAGTGTTTGCATTGCTGCTCGAGAGGATCATTACCTCCAAGGAAACACCCTTTTGGAAGGATACTAAATTCACTGTTTTCCCTGTTGAAGAAGAAGGAGAGGGACCAATGCTACTCCAGTAAAAGCATCTCAGCACTTGTAACCTATATTAACTAAAATAAACGAAATCCGCTATAAAACAGACAGAGCCAGGAATCCCCAAATCACGTGAGACTAGGTGTGCCCTGCATCATGTACAGATTTCCATATTTAATGTCCCCAAATGACAGTCACTTAGTCCTGACATCGATGTAAAACTGGGCTCATGCCACTGAGCTTATTCTTGGAGGTTGTGTGATGAAATGTGAGGACCTTCCATGGTTGAAAAGGAGATCCAGACTGCATGACCCTGCATAAATGACAACCTCACTGGGGCACTTCCTTTAAAAATTAGAGGGGACAGTAGGTAACTTAAGAATCTTTATCATCTGTAAGGCGCTATGGTTTTGTTCTATTTCGAGGAATGGCCCTAAAATACATAGGGACCGTTGAAGTTAACATAGTGCTTTGTAAATGGAGGAGGAGCAGAGAGGCACAGCCCACCAGAGGAAATTCCCCCTGACATTGCTTACAAAGTCCTTTCATTCCCAATGTAGAAGTTTAGACAGGACTCAGTCCCAGGCAGCTGGGAAATCCAGGGGAGAAATGGCAAGAAACACCTCCTGCAGCATTCTGCAAATGCTCATCAAAGACTGCCCTCATCGCCACAACCTGGGCATACATGTCTAGCCTTTGTGTCTGCAAAACTGGGAGATTTGTGATGTTTCTAAGGGTTGACACTCAAGAGAAATTTAGAGCACTGGAAAAAAAGCCAAAATAATTACATGAAACTAAGGCACTCTGCAGAAACATAAAATGTCAGCATAACATTTTCAGTATTTATTTCTTCATTAGGAAGGCAGGAAAAGTAAGGCTCCCACAACTTTCCTTCCTCTGACTCAGACTGGAGTGTATAAGAGCTCCCCTGGCACGGAAAGAGAAAAGCAGAGGCTGATAGATTCATTTACTGACATTTATTCGTATTCCATTTTCTGTTTTCCAAAAGATTTGACCTATTTATACAAATCTTACATCTTCTTCCCCTACTATTCGCCTCCTGTGATAACCTGTTGGGGACAGAACCACTAACCCTTTCTCATCTGCTTTGTGTGTTTTCTCTGCTCAGCTGTCTGAGAAGGATTCCTCGTCCCCATGACCTCAGCCTGCTAGCTGGGGGGAGCTGTGGGGTTCTAGCAAGGTCAGTTCTGTGTTTACTGGAAGCAGCTTCCTGCCCTAGAGGAAGTGAGGAGTTGATTACTGATTCCTTTGAAATATCTTCTTTTGAGCTGTGGCTCTCCTCCAACTGAGCAGACTCAAGATTTATTGTAACTGATATTCACAGATTATTCAGAGATAAAATTTTGGCCAATGGCTCCAACCTTGCTCCACGACTCCCTGGATGCCTGACCTTTTCTCAAGATGCCAATCCGATTGAAGTACTGACCTTTATCCTTTTATCCACAACAAATGCCTCGTCTCAAAGGGTCAGTGAGATGGTCAAACGGCAGATTTCAGGTGAAGCTAGGGGTGTGTGGAGGAGTCTCGGAATTGTCATGTCTTAGCCCTACATGAAAGATCTCTTTGTATGTAAGAGATGCTAGTATATAATACAACAGCTAGAGTGTAGGGCTCCAGATCCCAGGGAATAGAAGTCTATACTTCTATAGAACACAACAGCGTCACATGTCTTTTGTTTGCTTGTTGTTTTTTTTTTTTAATTTTCTAGAAGCCACAATAAAAAGGTAAAAGCTGATATATTTTGTTTAACCCAATATATATCTATATATATATAAAAACTAGTACTCTTTCACCATTTCAATAATTGACATTCGTTTTCTTCACACCAAGCCTTTGAAATCCAGTATTAGACTAGCCACATTTCAAGGGCTTCATAGCTGCATGGAGTTAGTGGGCTACTCTATTGAATGGTAGAAGTCCTGGATAGGAAATTTCATCTTATTCAAGAAAAATTTGATGTATTTAAGAGTTTTTGGCTTGTCACAGCAGCACTATTTATAATATCCAAGACACAGAAACAAGCAAAATGTCCATCACCGTTTAAAGAATGGAATAATGCTACCTGTAGCAACGTGGATGGACCCAGAGACTATCATGCTGGGTGAAGTAAGTGAAAAAGGAAAAGACAAATATCATGTGACCTCAGGTACAGATGGAATTAAAACACAACACAAATGAACCCATCTACAAAACAGACTCATAGAGCACAGACTTGCGGTTGCCAAGAAGGAGGGTCAGGGGAGGATGAGAGTTCAGGATTAACAAATGCAAGCTGTTATATAGGATCGATAAATAACAGTGTCCTACAGGATGGCACAGGGAACTGAATTCAATATCCTGTGATAAACCATAATGGAAAGAGTATGAAAAAGAATGCCCAGATGCTACCAGCCAGAATACGGACTCATGTTTTTATCTGTCTTTTCCTCACAGCCCTGACTGCCTATACCAGGATCGCGTGCGTGAGTGCCCAGACCAGCAGGGTGCTGGCTACCCGGGCAGAATGAGTTGGCCTCAGAGTAGGGCTGGCCCCTGAGCAACTATAGATGCAGCTGTCTCTAGGCCATTTGCTCTCATGACTCACACTTTGCTGGTGTGTGCAGAGCCAACCTTTGGCCTGGCCCAGGAGACAAAAGTCACTTAAGGAACTGAGTGATTTCTGCCATCACTGAAGGATCTGACAAGTGTATCCCAAGGGCTTCTACTGCCTTCTGGGACACTGACAGCCCTGTGGCAAGGTCACATCTAAAACCAGAGAGGAATCTCACCAGCACATAGGTTTCAGGCACACTCTACGTCCTGCTCCATAAACTTGGAAGTACTTTGCCTTCTAGGGGAAAAAAGGAACCCAGAATAATACGCTCCTGCAAACTCGCTGACAATGTTATTTTTAAAACCTATAGAAACCTTGATCATCCCAGGGGGTTGGAGAGGTGACATCCATCCCCTGGCAGAGAGCGGTTTGATACAAACCAGCAGAGTGGACTGGTCAGCTGAGGAACACTTTAAACCACATCCCTGGGCAGGGATAAACCTCAAGGGATTGCCGCTCTGCCCTCCACACTGCCAGGAACGTGCCCCTATAAATCCTGGTGTGAGCACCATCACTACGGGCATCCTCAGCACCAACAGCTCTACTGTGGTTTGTTCCTAGCAACCAGCATCGTCGCTCTGGGATGAAGGTCTGGCAGGATCCAGAATGGCTGCTCAGGTGAAGAGCATCACTGATCTTGTTCTTCCAAAGAGATTGTTGCTAAGCACTGGAGGTAACACCAGAGAGCCCAGGGTTTCTTTTCACTGTGGACAAGATTCTAATCCAGACATCTATGTTCTGATAGAGATGCTAACCAGAAGGCTGACTTCAAGCTTGCAGAAAGAAAATTAGGAACCGCAAAGCTAGTCCAAAAGAATGAATCCATGGCCAGAGTCCTAGGCAGTATTCCCTCCTGGATCTTTCAAAAGGAAAGATTACTGAAAAATCGCCTACTATACTCCATTAGTATTTTTGATATTCTACACCCAATGAAGTGAAGAGGGACTTTAGGCATTCTCTTTGCCAGCAATGTCTTTCAGATCATAAGAGGAAGGCAAGGCCTGGTAATGAGTCTGCCTAACATCAGTAAAGATTGATGAATGCCGGACACTACCCACAAAGTCAACCTTCTCATCTTAAACTCTTCAGAACTTTATAAAGCTGCCTAGAAATTCAAGCTTCATTCAATTATATGAAACTTTTTTTTTTTCAATAAAGTTTTCAAAGACTATACTTCTAAGTTGTATACAGGTTGCCTATAGAATGTGGGAGGCAACTGTGCTCAACATTATATCACCAACACTACCCTGCCTACAGAATTTGGGTGTCTCATCTCATACAGTTTCCCCTTTAACAGCTTTGTTAAGAAGGGTTACTGTTTTGTGACTATTGGAAAGTTTCACACAAGCTAAATTCAAGGAATTAAAGTGTTAACAGCTTCTGAAGAAGGCTGTATTCACATATAGCTAGACACAACCTATCCTGGACACACTTCCGATGGTTCCCAGGGACCTGCTGTCAGTGCCAGTGAGATGTCTGCTCTGATTCACACAGCAGCAGGGGGCTGAAAAATCAATCTGCAAGTACAATTTGTTGACTGTTTTTCAAAGAAAATGAAATGGACGGAGATTATCTTTAGAGGAAACAGCAACGTGGAGTGGCTCAAGAACACAGCTTTTAGAAACAGGAAGCCTTGAATTTGAATCTTGGCTCCAGCATTTCCTAGCTGTGAAAAACGTGGGCAAGTCGCGTAACCTCCGAGTTGGTTTACTCTCATATAAAGTATCAAGGATAACGCGCAATCTACAAACTGCTTGGGAGGTTTGAATGTACACAGTCACTGGGCATTCTTCTTCCCTCTTTCATTGCTCAAATCCCATGACCTGCTTCCACGACCATCCCAACGCCTTCAAGTTAAGAGCTCTTTGTTTAATTCAAATACATTTTCCAACCGTTTAATTTGTTCTCATGGGGTTCTGTTTTCAGAGGAAATTAAAATATGTCTCAGGTTTCTCTCTCTCTCTGTGCGGCTACCAAATTCTCCATGATTTAGAGACTTCAAACCTAAACAGTAAATGACCTTGGGATTTTGACGGGTCTAGAACACATACAAGAGAAAAATGGCTAAATAAAGTTCTGGGAAAGTTAAACTCCAGTTGACATTTTTCCTTGTGTCCCCCTTTATTCCGACTGAAGGTAGTGGCTCTTTTGTGGCACTAGATTAGACAGGAAACAGCCCAGGAAAATATAGCTAAATAGCAATTCCCCAGGTTATGATTACTTCCAAGGTAGTTCTAACATCCTCATTTTTTCAAATCTATTTGTCTAAATATTAGCAATCATCCTAAATGTCCCCATTAGTACTGATTTATGAGAATCTGCTTACTGTAGATAACCAGACACTGAAAACAAGCGAAAAATAAATTTACATTCAGACTGAAAATGACTGGTATATAGGTTTCTCATCATTTAACAATGAATCAAACAGCTGGCATGTTTTGCTAATGCAAATAAGGTCTTTTAAAAATCATTTTTATCCATCACTCTTTTGAAAGGGTCGCTATCAGTCACAAGGAACTGGATGCTCTTCCTTTGTATTTTGTTCCAGCTACATCATCATAAGAGCTGTTGGCACTTTAATGACTCAATCATCAAGCTGCCTCAGAGGAGAAAGCTCTCAAGGGCCACATCTTCCCATAACATCGTTCTTGTTCTTCTCTGACATGACAATGTATTGTTTTATAAATGCTGGAAAGTGAGGTGGGGGAGCGGTGCGGAGCACAACCCACGGAAAGTCAGTGGAAGGAAGGCAGAATCTAGAATAACACTTTCCCTTCTCTTTTCCCCTCCACAGACTGCCCTCCGGCTTTTTCCTTCCATTTCCATGAGTGCCAGCCCAGCCTCTTAGAATCTCTCCTGTGTCTCAAGGCTTCAGAGCCCCATGGAATTGTAAGCTCATCGTAGATAAGGACAGGAAGAGCACTTCCTTTACAACAGGGAAGAAGGCCAGGGAGGTCGGTTTACAGGATGCCCCCTGCCAAAGAGAAGTCCCATTCACTGCGCTAGGATGAAAATAGGCCACCCTTGGCTCTGCCTGAAGTAGGACATCCTGCGATGCTGTTTTTATTACAGACTCAAAAGGTTCCTCTGTTCAACCTGCCTCCACTTGAAAATCAAAGATAAAATCATCTCTCTCCCGACTTGAAGTTGGTGGAGTTCAAAAATAAGCCTTCTGGGCCTGAAGCACTAATGAGTTATTACCAAGAAAATTCAGCCACAATAGAATCTCATGTGAAGACAGTAAAAGCTTATACTGCACAACTGTTCTCATTTTTTTAATATATCACTCCAAGCAAGTTGAGCAAGTAGGAAAAATAATGTCACATTCTTAGATTTGAAAAACTTGCAATTTATTGTGAAAACTGCATTTCTACATCATAATATGTAGCAGTAAGTGCCATTCTTTGGTCTGGTGTGCCCAAACATCTGTTTTGTTGTTGTTAAAATGTTTTTAAAGCAAGGTAACCATTCTCAAAATCTCAAGAAACTTCAATGCATAGAACAGATGAAAGATGTTTTAAGTATTAAGAATTTTATAAAATCTCATTTTACTATTAAATTTACTCACTATAAGGATAGTATGAATAATGAGGTTCCTTTGATTTGCCCCCAAATTTCAAACTGAGCATTATACATAATAATACTTGTTTCAGCATTCAAATTATATATGTTTTCTTTTAAGTTGGCAGTACTCAAAAATGACTCATTAATACCGAATCATTAGGGAGTAATTCTTAGTAACTATTAATAACCAATAAAGAATAGTTTTAAACTTTTTACTCTGCTGTCCAACTAAACAGAGGTTATATTCCAAGCTTTATGCAAAGTATATAGAAATTTTTTCAACCAGACCACAAAAGTTAATGCACTAAGGTGGCTCAATATGCCAACATTTTGTATTTCACTATAGTTTTTAATTAGTTTATAACTGGTCACTTTAAAAGTATTATCTTTCTTGCTTGATAAACACAGTTTAAAATTTATTTCCTTTACTTTGCCTATACATAGAAATAATTTGTTCATGTTACACTCAAGAATTACTTTGACTTCAATAAAAGAATTAACTGTATAATTTTAATTACATGTCTGTCTCATTATGTATCCTTCTAATTTTCTACATTAGAGGCACTGTGATTCCATCAACAGGGTAACCTTGTCACAGACTCTAACACCTCTCTTGCCTTCATTAGGCAAAGTCAACTCAATATTAAAATGAATTCTTTCTAGGTCTTAATGGTGTCAGTTCACTTTCCACTCAAACTTCCTTTAAAAGTCACTCCTTTAGGGAGACATGATGATAATATGGGTGTAAACATCTGCAATAAGATTTTTAAACAGTTTCCGCCTCAATGTATCCAAACAAGTCCTTTTTGGCCAAGGCAAATCTATCTTATGAGTAGCCCAGGCAAAGATGATTGGGTTTTCACAGCCAGTATGGCTCACATGTCAACTGTTTAACGTGTTATGCGTACCACATAATTTGGAGGTCCACCTTTAGAGAAAAGTCTGACTCAATTATTCCCCAATCAGTGGAGGATACCTAGCAGGGGTTCCTTCTGGAAGCACTCTTTTGTTCCCTGCATCTGACCAGGAACATAAAATGCCTATGAGACCTGGCCAGAAATCCAGTTAGGAGCCCGGCCACCAGTGCCCCTTTTGGATAAGCAAAAATAGCTCACCTTCCCAGAAGACTGTGATTCACTTCCTCTGGGTGACTCACTGAATTTCCTACCACTAGGCAAAAAGATTCATGGGCCTTTAGCTTCTATGTTTTACATTTAAAAAACAGAGCTGTTGATACTCTGAGTAAAAAAAAACTATACATTAACCAATCTTTTTTCAAACTACCTAGCTTCTAGCCTGATGGCACAGAGAAAGGGAAGATATGATTTCCAGTATTTCTCCCATATTCTGAATGCCTTCCAACACTGCTCACCTAACCAGACTAAGCAGGGATCAAGCTATTGGGTTGGCCAAAAAGTTCCTAAGATGTTATAGAAAAATCCTAACAAACTTTTGGCCAATCTAATACAATATGTTAACAAGAGGCTGAAACGGAACATTGTAATTTTAATCACATGTGTGTCTCCTCACCATGTACCCTAATTCGCCACATTTAATACTGGGATCATCAACAGGATGACTCTGTCGCATGTGCTGGCATCACCCTTAACCTTCATCAGCCAGCATTAACTCAGACTTAGCTGCTGGTCTTGCTTTGATGCCGTACCCAAGTTCCTCCAAAACTCAAGTCTCGCCTTGTGAGAGTCAACTCAGAGACTGAAGTCTGACTCCTGAATCCCTGTCTCCAAAACTTGGTCTCTGCCCACTGCTGTCGGGTCCCTAATGTTGACGTGCATTCAGCTACTGTCTGACTGCCTTCTGCTGCTCAAGAGGGCTCCTCTCCCACTCCTGGGGAAGGTAAAACCAGGAGAGAAAGAATTAGGGCCTCATGGTTTCCTTCAACAGAACCTTCTTAAAGGTTCTGTATTATTTTTAAAGGAAGAAACTCCCCCTGCACATCTGGCTAATCTCTGGGTCCTTGCTGTTTCTAGTCTGGTGTAAACTGCCAGGTTACAGTTGATTCTGAGAGTGAATCAGTGGTGAAGTAGAGGGTGGGGGACGCGGCATAATATATAGATTTAAGAAAAGATGTGATTTGGATCCAAAACTGGCTCAATTGTGGGTCTGTTGCACTGTTTCTAAAGTGGTCCTGGTGAAACTAATTAACCTCTCTCTACAAATTCTCATTTATCGAGGAATGTGCTATCTTTACATAAGGTGATTGTAAGCATTACAATAGGTGAGGGATGGAAAGAACCTTAAACAATATCTAGCACCGAGCATGAATAAAAACTGCTGGCTCCTATAATTATTTCTCACTTATAAAAATATTCAGGGTAAGGTGTGCTATTCTGTGTAAAAAGCATCTTCTCGAAATTGGCATCCCACAGGCAAGGGAGGAAATTGCTGGGAAATGAAAATGTACTCTCTTCTGTCACATTTTTCTATTTGAAACCAGCTTCTTCCAATGATCTCATATTGCCATCAAAGTCACTTGAGGAAATGAAATTTGCCAGCAGCCAGGAGTTCTATATTCTGTAAGTGTGGTCCAAAATTCCCCTTAAAGGAAGATACAATTTAACATTTCCTAGAGTCCTACCTTGTATCTGGTATATCTTGGGCCACTGTGATATCCTTTCCCCCCAAAACAGAAGTTCACAACATAGAGAAAAAGCTGATTGTGACATTACATACAAGGGTTGTATTATTATGTTACAGCAGCTATATTGAGAAAATTCAACAAGAACATGAAGGAGATAAAGACAGAACATTGGTTCTGTTCTTTGGGAGCAGAGGAGATTAAAGCAGAAAGGTTATTTTTTCATATGAACTTGGCAATATTAGTTTGACTAGATGAAAGGGAAACAGAAAAAAAATGAGCTTAAGTAAAAATACCCACCACATAGCAATGAGTAGTCTAAGGGAATGGAAGCAAAGTTATTAACTTGACCCAGAGCAACACAAGGCTTCCGATTATTTCTTGGGAGCTTTGCTTGTGCAAAGATGAGAAAACTGGGCTCATGTTTTAGGGTCTATAAATAATGTAGAAAAAGTAAGAAACCTGTTATTCATAGCCCAAAAAACACAAGGAGTTTATGGATATGCATCTCCTTTAAAGAGAATTGGATCAGCCTTAATGCTAGTGGAAAAAAAATGCAGATGATATATTTATTCTACTTATGGTGGGATTTTTTTTATACAAAATAAAAATCAAACTAAATAGTACCACAAAATCCAGTGCACAAAATGAGTGATGGCACATGTATCACTAAGAATTTAAACTGCGAAGTATCCAATGTTACCTTGGGATAATTGGCTTACATGGAACAAACTTTTCACTCTTCAAAAGACAGATGTGTTATAGCATGAGATTCTGTTCTTGTGACCTTTAATAGGTCTCTTGGTCTGAGAGTCAAAGCTTTTGCCAACAGTTACATTCTTCCTTCATCTGAAAGCTGTCTCCATTTGTAATCAGCAGCATATCTGTCTGTCTTTTCACCCTATTTCTCCCTTCAAACCTCCCTAGGCTCTCGCAGGTCTGAGAAACCACCACCAGGTCCTGTACTAACTAGAAATGTCAACCAGAATCACACACCTGGATGAGACGGGTGAGGCACCATGGACTCTTCCAGATCTTGCAGACTCAGTTGTTTTTGCACTTGCTTGGAAACCTCCTCTATCCTATTTTAATCATCCGCTTTTATTGCTGAAGCATTATGCTCTGTCTTTTTTTCATTCGGACTGATTGCCTCTTTTGTCAGCTCTAATTAATGATGCATGATGGCATTTAAAGCCATTTTCTTAAGCTTTCCCAGCTTTTATCACCCAGAAAGTAAAATGCAACCCTTTTTTTGGAATATGCCCTTAATGAACCCACATGATCTCTGATCAGTCACCCTGAATTTCTTCAACAGACTGTCCAGGTGAGGACATCTCCAGTAATCCACTGCTTTTAGAAAGCTATATGTTGTTAGAAACGTTATCCAGTTGCTTTTTGTTGAATTCCCTGTGCTCATCTCTGAAATATACAAGAGCTCCAGTGGCAGCAGCTTCAAAAGGTCAAGTCAAGAGTGAGACACAAGACAGAGAGTAGGAACCAACACATCAGCTCCGAAAAGCAACGTCAGGAGCAAGGGCTGAAGAGAAAAGCAGTGCAGAATCTGTCACCAATTCCTTTGAGCACGTTCTCGACGCGATCTTCTGGTCCTGAGCTTAGCTGCATACTTGCTCTGCAACAACTGTGATTTATCCAGAGAGAAGCCGAACAGCAGAAACACCTAAGCTGCGAATACACTGGCAATCACTTCTTGTCAGGACTGACTCCTTAGGGAAATAACAGCATGTCTCCCAGAGGCACAGGCAATGATTCAGCAAACTCAAGAAGCCAGAAAAGCAATATTTAAGAGAGCAAGAATCATTAGGAACTCAGGGAGAAAAATGTAACTTTTGCATGGTACCTACTAAGCAATTTGAAGGCACAAAAAGATAACAACTAGAAATAGTGTGTTAGAAGAGAGAAACCCAAACAATCTAGCAGATGTATGATTGCAGAATTACTTTAAAACATTGTCTCAAAAAAACAAAAAAAAAACCCACATGTCTGGGTTATTTTGTCAGTTGTCCTAGTAGGCTACAATCAATATGCAAACTCTCAATTTTTCCAGAATTAAAATCGGTATCTGCTAGGCTGGAAGTAGGGACCTATTGTTCAAAAACACAATAGAAATCACACAATTCAATAGAACATTTCATTTTTTATGTCTTTTGCATATTTCTTTAAAAACTGACATGTCTTATTTGTTAAAGTTAGACTGGCTGGTGTTTCCAGGGCTTTCTGAAGGGCAGTGTTCAGATCTCATGCTCCTCAGTTACCTATTTTGTACCATTTTGTACCTGTATTTATGTTGAGTTTATCTTCTCACTAACATTTTTGAAGTCTCCAAGACCTTGAGGAGAAAAGTTCTTCGTTTTCCTGATCTTGGAAGTATGACCCACACACACAAAAAAACTGTATTTCATAGTTTTATTGCCCATAAGTCTAAGAATTCTTTTATTCTCACAGTTTCTATATAAAGATGTCAACAACACAATGTAAGCAGAACTATAAGTTTGTAAGTATGGATGGACATCAAAATTACTACTAAATCTTATGAAGATACGATTCTATGGCCTGACCCTAAAGGCAAATGGGGTATGGCTCTACAGTCACAGTTATAATACCATGTAACTATAACCAGTTTTTGAGTAAGAAAGGATTCTAGAATTATTCAGATCAAATACTCTCACTTTATAGTTTAAGACACTGAAGCCCAGAGCTGGTGACCTCTAACTGATAGTAGCTGGAGGCAAGGGTCTGATCTGAACACCTTTCACAGAATGCTCGTTGCACACCCAACGAGCAATCTACCCTGGAATGTCACTCTGGCCTGTATCATATGGCCTCTCCACAGCACCACATCCTATCACAGCCTGTTAACATTTCATCAAAATGAAGGCCCTGGTTTCTGACCCATTCCCTCAAGGAGCAACATCCTTTCCCAAACACTGAGTGCCAGGGAGAAACTCTTTTCTCAAACTTTAACAAAAATTAATGAATGCCATGCTTCCCAGGCCACTTTATGACACTGCCAAATAATAATTAAAATTAGAATTAAAGTAACACACAATAATAAACATAATGCTTCACAGTTGCTACAATAGATTCACCATAAAATAGCCAGACCAAAATGATTATTTCAATGCACTGATTGATTGCTAACGAATAGCAATGTCCAGACATCTGTTATGGAGAATTTCTTCTGCTGATGCTGCAGATCCATCAATAAATGAGGGAAAATAAAAACTGTCAGCCAGGATGGATTCAACACTACATCAGGTTAAAGCGAGCTGTATGTACATAAGGCATCCTTGGGCAGACTTCCTAGTTGAGGCGTATGCCCTGCCTCCAATACGCCATCAAAAAAATCAAAGAAAAACTGTCATCAAGAAAAGGCGATCAGTAACTCAGGGACCAGTTAATAACAGGGCAAGTACAGCTATTATTTGAATGGCTTAATATCAGCTCAAGTGTTTGAAATGAGTCCCTTGCAAACTCAGATTGGGCCAAACTCAAACATCACGCAGTCAAATAGAAACTCACACATTTCCGCTCCGACAGAGAAAAGAGACGGAAGGGAAAATAGTGTCTTCTCACACTATTCCTTGATCTGTCATCAGCAAGCCAGCCTCAGCTGCCTGCCTGCCTCCAAGTGGAGAGAAAGGGGAGGGTCCTCGGATTACTGTTCAGATGGCAGGGAAATACACAGCCACTCAGGTGCCCTGGGGAACCAGAGGAAGAAGAGAGGACAGGCGTAGGGTCGTGAAATTTATCCTCCAAGAAGGAAACTAAAGAAAGAAGAGATTCACTGCACTACTTTAAACAAGAAGGGACAAAACAGGAAGATCTGGTCAAGGTCTGGCAGCAAGTGGTGCTTTTCTACGATTGGAAAGCCAGAGTTCTATACTCTAGACTACTCTGTCGAGAGTTAAAATATACACACAAACGGATAACCAGCAAGGACCTACCGTACAGCACGGGAGATTCCAGTCTATGTTCAATGCAGGATGCAGGATGCTTGGGGCTGCTGTATGGGGATGATCTGGAGGGAAGATGTGGGGTGGGAGGTGGGAGGGGGGTTCATGTTCGGGAGTTCGTGTAAAAAAATAAATAAATACCAAAAAAATAAATAAATAAATAAACTAAATGTGAAAAGAATTTGAAAAAGGATATATGTATACATATTACTGAATCACCCTGCTGTACATCTGAAACTAACACAATATTGTAAGTCAGCTATAGTTCAACATAAATTAATTTTTTTTAATCACAGTTGATTATCTTACCTTCTATTCTGCTACCATAAGGAAATCTTTAGTGACTTACTTATCTAAAGATTGATTCAAACTCTGAAATTATAAATATATTGTCTTTGAAACAATAAAAAAAAAATTCCAAAAGGGTAGATACTCATGTACAACCCCAAACTGTCAAAGATTTGCCAAAATGATCTGTTTTAATGAGGCCCCATTTCTTACAAGGAAGTCTCTGTAATATTCTGATTCTTTGTAGATAATCCAGCCAATTTTTTGTAATATCCCTAGAATAATAACCGAGAAAGTTTTCCTTGATAAACCTGAGTATAAAGGTATGCATACTGAAATCTCTTCTTTAAAAAATGTTTAATTCCTTATGTTTATAGCCATCTAAGCACTTACAATTTCCTACACAGTTCTCAGACAAGACTTTAAATCAATTCAGCATTTTCACTTTGTTCTTCCTGAGTACATGTCTCCTGTTTCAAACAATACCCTAAATGCAGTCTAATTGCATGCTGTATGTCTCACCCGGCTACTCTGCCCATGGAATTTTCTGGACAAGAATACTGGAGTGGGTTGCCATCCTCCTCCAGGAGATCTTCCCGACCCAGGGATTGAACCCACATCTCGTGCATCTCCTGCACTCTCAGGTGGATTCTTTACCACGAAAACAACCAAATGTGGCTTTATTTTTTTTAATTAGCTTTTTTAAAGGGGTGGACAGTGACATCCTTATTGGGGTACTTTCTTATTATGTCTGTAATTTATCCACAAAATAAAATGAATTCATAGTTTTCTAGCATAGATGCACAATAAAATCACCTGGGGAGACTGTTAAGCCTACCAATACCTGGGCCTCACCCCTAGAGATTCTGACTTAATTGGCTAGAGTGGTGCTTAGTTACTAATATTTTAAAAGCTTCCAGGTACCCCCGCTATGTGGTACTAGGATATAACCAAAGCCGAGAACTTCTGCCCTGTATTCTTCCCCTCAGGTTTAGTAGTTTTCTCTTCTTCTGGATTTGTTCCATAGATTTTCTTAAACCTTACATTTATACACAGGAAGAGCTATCTCTTTGATACACTTTTGCAGATCTTGTTACAGTCTTTTTGTCAGTCAATATATTTGCTACTCTCCCAGATTTAAGAGGATGCGCATTACAGAAGCATTTTGTCTACATTTTATTCCGGCTACTGACATAACCTAATGACTAGGTCAAGGTCTAAGATGGAATCCTGGGACATGATTATTATTATTTTTTAATGAACCTATCATCTTTCAGGTAAGATCATTCAACTATTTACCATCCTCTCTCTTCCAGGCATTTCTCCAACCTTTCCAAAAGAAAATCAAGAGTGATCTTATCAAACAGACATTAAAATTCCCTCATCAACCAGGTTAGCAACTGTGTCAATGCTAAGGAAAGTCTGCTATGACAGCACGGCTTCATTTCATTCTCAGCTGTCACAGTTTAAGAACCCTGTTTTTTAAAAACCCAAATACCCAAGAATTATCCATACTTGAGAGAGCTGGTAGATACTCTTTGCAAATACTTTCCATTTTCATTTTTTTCCTAAGCCTAAATTAATGAACAGATATCATAAAGTCAACTTTCACCTCCTCTAGGAAATTTTTATATTTATTTGGAAGAGAGCAGCTCTGCGTGTATACAGTGCTCCATGGGGACTAATGGCTTTGTTCCATCAACGAGACATTTTAATTCTCTGCTAAGGAACTAGATTCTTTCTTCTTTGCCAAGAAATGCACTCCTCTAAAACTCTGAAACGGTCCAGCAGCACATAGAAGATTTCTGTTGTTTAACATGGAGGATTTATCTCCATGATGTATCAAAGTCCACCTCCCTCCTGGGGACACTAGGCACACACATTAAGGAAGGAACAGCTACAAGTTTACTGGGAGATGCTAATGCCAGGGGTTGAGTGTGCTACTTGGTACTTTTGTCACTATTCATTAGAGCAGCTTATATCATGGTGCTAATCAAGAGATGAGCACAATATGAATTAGCTATTCAGAAAAGAAACATTCTACTTATGGAGTCACTGGGAGTTTTTTCTTCTGTTTTTACATTTTTAAACATTTTTTTGAACAAAATCTAATGAACAAAATTTGAACCATTTGATTCAAATGAACAAATCTTTGTGTAACAAACAATTTTTTGGTAAACCAGATAACAGTGGGACAAAGAAATAACCTAATTATTTCAACATTTCTGCCATAACTGGTCAAAGATTTACAAAACACAAATAGACTCAGATTTTGAAAACAAACTTATGATTACCAAAAGGGAAACACTGGGGGAGAGGGACAAATTAGGCATCTGGGATTAACACACACAGATAAAATAGATATATCTATATAAAATAGATAACCAACAAGGACCTACTGTATAGCACAGAGAAGTCTACTTAGTATTCCATCATAACCTATATGGGGAAAGAGTCTGAAAAAGAGTGGATATATGTATGTATAATTGAATCCCTTCTGTGCACCTGAAACTAACATTGTAAATCAACTATACTCCATTAAAATTTTTTTAAGATTCAAAAAGTATGGCTTTATGAAGACAGAGAGATAGGTGGTCTTTACAAGAGTACTCTCCAACTACAAAACCTTAAACATTATCTGACCAAAAGTGATCTTTATATAAAGAACATTGTGTACTGAAAAGCTATCATTTGCCAAAGTGTCTTGTCTCTCTCCTTTAGCATATGAAGATGGAACATTTTTGCAGTATTTCTTGTCTTCAAAAGCCTAGTGTGTTAAGCCTAACTTGACCTGTTTTGCCTCCTAACAGATATTCAGCAACCAAAATTATAACACGAATGTCACTTATAATTTGGTTGCAATGTGTAGAACTAATTCTATATCTGTGATACTTAAAAAACACAAACTATATATTCTACATTAAAAAAAATAATGCTCATAAGAACATTTCCTTCACCTATTGCAGCTCATTCTTTATCTTCAAATCAATGAGTTATCCCCTACATCTTTTAGGTTGTCCAAAGCAAAGGGTGCAGGATTCGATTTTCTTATCTTGCTTCTATAGCAAACTAGATTCTCAGAAGTTCTTCATTTACTACTGAGACCTGGGTGAGCGTTTTGCTAGTGAGTTATCAAATTCCAGGAAGCATTTGGAAGAATACTTCCCTTGCACCTAACAAGGAAGAAACCCTACTTGAGCCATAAACATTCCTATGTACCCTACAAAAACTGTGGAGAAATCTTTATTTCAAAGTCACTTAGAATAACATAAACACATGTCTACCCATTCAATGTCCAGCAAAAGTGAATATACTCCTGACCCACCCTCACTTATTATGCCTGTAAGGCAAGAAACTGTAGACTGCAGGAAAGACGCTCCTCTAGAAGAATCGTGGAACATAACTGAACCCAACTCCAGTGAGCATGGGCGCAGGATCAGAAGCAGAGGGAGAAGCCAGGCTGCCTCTGCCACCACAGCTGAACATTCTAGGGTATTTCCCTACTAAATGGCAGGGCTATCTATTATTTCTGAAGTTTTGGAATTCAGTAGAAGAACCTGACAAAATGATCCCAGCACTGGAATCATTGTTCCTAATGGGAACAAAGCTTTTCGCTAATGAAACAAACAAAAAAAAAAGACAATGACTTCAGAGAAAGGGTTAGGGTATTTCACTGGGAAGAATGAAGATATTAATAAAGTTAAGCCACTTTTCTGACTATATTACAATTCAAATACTAGTGCTGGAAGCAACCTAGAGATCATCTCATCTGAGTCTTTATTGTATAGATGCAGGAAGGAACAATTCAATGACTGTCAGTGGCAGAGATGGGCTTGGATTCTAGCCAAGAGCCTTTGCTCCTTCACTACACCGAGGGTCATGTCAGTCACCGCTTGGCCCTCTTAAACACCTCTATAATCATAGAAGAATGACTGTTTGGGTCTCTTTGTGTACACAGTAAAGCAACTAGGGAAAAAACTGGATTTGTTAAAGCTGGATCGTGGATAAAGAGGCCATCATAGCTACCTTTCAGAATCTGAAGGGCTAGCTTTGGCAGAGGCAGCCAATGGATTCTGGATCTCTTCAGTGGGATTCCTGTGGCTCAAAATTTGTGCTCAAGACAAAAGAGATCTTTCTAATGATCACAAACCAATGAAAGGAACATTTAGTGAGCTCTTACTATGTGACCAAAATCACCCTCATCATTTGGCATCGGTTGTCTTCTTTAATCTTTCCAACAATGGTGAAACAGGTTTTATTATTCCTATCATAAAGAAAGATATGAGAAGCCTCATTAACTCTTGGTGGGAGTAGAAAATGGTACAGCTGCTTTGGAATGAAAACAGTCTGAGAGCCCCTCATAGGTTAAACATAAAGTCACAATATGCCCTCACCATCCACTCCTAGGTACATGCCCAGAGCAACTGAAAATATAGGTCCACACAAAACTTGTGCATCAAAGTTCACAGCAATTTTTTTTTTTTCAAAAAGTGGAAACAAGCCAAATACCCATCAGTTAATCTCTCTAATCATCTAATCATCAGTTACTATCTCTAGGATATGTTTATTTCAGCCATTAAAAGGATGAAGTTCTGATACATGCTACAACATCAATGAAATTTAAAAACATTATGCTAGGTGAAAGAAGACAGTCACAAAGGACCATATGAAGTACGATTCTTTTTATGTGAAGTGTCCAGAATAGGCCAATCCGTAAAATCAGGAATTAAACCAAGTCACCTATGGGACCAGGGTGTAGGACAACTGCAGGGAGACAGGTAACAGAGTGCCTGTTAACAGGAATGGGGTTTCTTTCAGAGAGGGCTGATGGAACTGTTCTGGAGTTAGTACTGATGATTATACCACACTGAACAAACCAAAAATCATGGAGTATTAAACTTCAAATGGGTGAAATATAATGTAGATTCTATCTCAAAGCTATTTAAATAGATATGTTAATGAAGCTCAGGAAATATACACAATTTATCCAAGATACAAAATGTACTAACCAACTAAAAACCAATTATTTGGCTATTTAATGTTATTGCAGTTCTGTTATTTGATATTAAAACAACAAACTTTCATAGGCAAAAAGAACAAACTCAAATATTACCATTTAGCCATTTCTTATGCCTTGATTCAAGCAATTTAGTCATTTAAATGACTAAATTAGAGTTTCCTCTCCCTATGTGGTCACTGCAGAAATTTCATTTCATTTTGATAGTAAGACTATTCCACCAACATCTAACACCCTGATCCTGAATTCGTCTTTAACACGATGTAGGAACCATCACGAGATCTGTGGAGAAGTATGGCTCTATTCCTCAAAGATTTCAAAAATAATTGCCAAACAAATTTATGTTATTACATTTAAATGTCAAAATTATTAACAAATGTATATTTAGCCATAGCCTGGTATTGTTCATCTTTCATGAGAATGTTTTTCACCTAAATATTGATAAGAAACATTTCAAACACATCTTATATTCAAATTTTTCATAATTTAAGAGTAAAAATAATTAAACTGTATTTTTTTTAAAACAAAAATAATTCCTGGTATACCACGTAAACCTGCGGTTCCTAACCTTTTCATCACAGGGACTGCTTTTTGTGGAAGACAATTTTTCCGCGAGACGAGAGGATAGCCTGGGGGTGATTCAAGTGTATTACATTTATTGTGCACTTTATTTCTAATCTAATGTCACTGCTGATCTGACATGAGGTACTGGTCCATGGCACAGAGGTGGGGGGCTCAATGCAAACTATGCATACTGTTTCCTCATGGCAAAGGAGAACAGGTAATTAAATGGAAAAGAAATCAGTTTAAAAGCAAAAAGCAACAACAACAACAAAAAACCCAGATTTTATTTCATAGAATTCTTAGACTACAAGATGCAAAAGTTCCAGAAAACTAAGAAACACAAGTTGCAGATCAATGAAAGATAAACTAAATTCACATACACACAACATTGAAATCAGTAAGTGATAGAAAGTTAATAATTATACGTATTGATAAAATGGAAAGAAACAAATTTTACACATTTATGTGTTCTAACACCTTTCACATTTAAAATAGATGATGCCCATAGCTGGTGGGAAAACTTCCATTTGTGAATTAGGCAGAATGGATTTTTGTACATATTCCTGAAAGACAAAGAAACAGCTATAATTTGACTATACTTATATTTAAGTATGACTATACAATATTCCACAAACCAATATTTCNCACCTTTCACATTTAAAATAGATGATGCCCATAGCTGGTGGGAAAACTTCCATTTGTGAATTAGGCAGAATGGATTTTTGTACATATTCCTGAAAGACAAAGAAACAGCTATAATTTGACTATACTTATATTTAAGTATGACTATACAATATTCCACAAACCAATATTTCAACTAAAATTGCAAAATCACATTTTGGAGATCCAACTGTCTCTCTCCTTATTCTATTCTCAGTGGTGCCTTAACCAACCTCTTACTCTGGTTATCAGTTCATCCACAAGGGTACTCTAGCCTGGTTTCAAATCCCAGCTCTGCCACCTAATAGCTGGTTAAACTTTGGTAGGTTTACTTTCCTTTAAAATGGAGCTGATAGAAAAGCCAATATTACTGTCAGAATACCTAAATGCCACAACTAAAGCACTTTAACCTAACACCTCACAAGATTCAGTAAACAAAGGTCAGTACTATTTGTTATTCTATGCCATACATTGAGTAAAAATAATGCTAAAATGAAACACTAAGGCAGCTTTGCTTTGATCAATAGTCTTTTCAATATTTCTTGGTGGTTATCATCAATAGACCACTTTGAACTCACATGGAAAGTGAGTAAATTTTTTTTACATTGTGTACTTTTATTAATATTTAAAATCTGGCTATCAACATATTATTGGTAAGCCACACCCTTTTGTTTACCTTGTCGGAAAAATCAGTCTGGGCCAATGTAAGTAATTCTCTCACCTAATCAACTGTGACACAAAGATGGAACTCAGGCATCACAGACATTGAGCTTTAGAGGCTAGGCTGATAGTTACAGATACAGTCTATGATAACCTATTTATTTGTCTGTAATTTCTCTCCAAGCTCTTAACTGTAGACTTAGTAATACAGAAGAGCCAACAGGGACTGAAATCAGAGTTGAATGCTGTCTTCCTCATACAGATAAGGAAATGTTTATAATAATCCTCCATACTGATGTGTGAAGTACTTTGGATTTTTTTTGGTTTTCAGAAATCACAGTAACAGCAGGATATAAAGCATTTGAGCTTTGAGAAGCCCTCAGTATCACAGGGGAAATGTGCATTTTACAGCTCAATGTTGTTTTTTAATTGGATAGGGATTAGTCAGTTAACTGTGCAGGCCTCAGCTGTTCCATTATATGATTACACAGTAGGGGGGTTGTGTTTGGTAAGTTAGAGATGATCGTGACAATCAATAAACCACCATGGCCTTGCAAGTCAATATTTTCTTCTACCAGGCAACACTTTACTTTTCCATCATGTCAATGAAATATAATGGTTAAGCAACTTCACAATCATATTTCGGAAAAACAAATCCAACAAGTCACTGTCTTGTCATAGAAGGTTAGACAACATCAGAGCCAGCTGATGTAATAAGGAAAAGGAAGTTCAGAGGTCAGGCTGAGGAAAGACATCAACTGTGTGTCTGGCCAGTGGCGAGTGCATGATCAATGCTGCTGTCTTCCTGGTCCCAACACTCAAACCCCTGCTCCTGACTGCAGCACCAACCTTACAGAAAAACCAAAGAGATAAAAATAAGAGCATACAGACCAAGGATGGGGAGCAGGGGGAAGGAACAACACAGATGGATGTGGTTCAATAATTAAAAGAAAGTCAAAGAATAAGGTAGAAACACAATTGCAAAAGAATAAGGTTGACAGAATAAAACTTAAAAGGGAAAAAAAATATAGTTGCTAAAGTTTTAAAAAAGCTACATTTTCCAAACAAATCTTTCTTTTCATATCTTTCCCTGATTTCCGCTACTCTGATTTTCCATGGTTTATTATATTTCATCTCCTCTGGCCATCATTATTTCTGAACACCACTGATTTTTTTTAAAAATCATCTTAAAATAGCAATTGAATATTTCTCTAGGCTTTTTAAAAACATGCATTAACATTACATGAAAGATTCCAAATCATATCATATAGATAAGTCCATTGACAAAAAAAAGTAATAAACACAGTGCTAGGAATTTCAAATACAAAAATATATAAAAGGCAAAATACTGGGTTGGCCAAAAAGTTCACCTGGATTTTTCTGTAAGATGTTACACAGAAAATCCCAAATGAATTTCTCGGCCTACCCAATATAGGCAAAGTCTCTATCCCTAAAGGAAACAAAACCTTGTTGGGGAAAAAAACCTATATACATACATATATATATATACATGCGTATGTATACATGTATTTGTACTATGAAAGTTTAATAGTTTTTGTTAGTTTTCATTCTAAATAAAGGGTACCATTTTGTATAATCATTTTGCTTTTATCAACATATTATTATATGCTGAAGACCTTCTCATGTAGATATCTTTATATGTTTTAATAGCTGCCTGGTATTCAATTGCATGGATGTGATAACATTAATACCTTACAGTGCAAGAGACCCAGGTTTGAACCCTGGGTGGGGAAAATCCCATGGGGAAAGAAATGGCAACCTGCTCCAGGATTCTTGCCTGGAAAATCCCATGCACAAAGGAGTCTAGTGGGCTGCAGTCCATGGGATCGCAAGAGTAAACCACGAGAAAGACAAAGCTGAAATGACTATCCTTGCACATTATTTTGGGAGCTTCTTTTTATGAAGATGCTAAATGGATAAATTCTTAGCAGCTAAATGGTTCAAAGATTTTAGACAATTTCAGCTCTGAAAAAATTGCTTACTTGCTTTCCAACAATATTAGAATAATTTAAAATTCCCACCAACAAGATAAAAAAACAACCAATTTTCCCATATCTTTTATGTATTAGCATACATTCTTTACCCACGCACTGACAGCAAGATATACTCCTGAAATATTGTACAGGCATACCTCATTTTATTGTGCTTCACTTTATTGCACATCTTACAAATTGCAAGTCTGTAGCAACCTTGCATCAAGCAGGGCTGGCAGCACCATTTTAACTGAAGCAGGATTATTTTTTAATTAAAGTACGATGTTGTTTAAGATGTGTTATTGCACCCTTAACAGGCTGTACTATAGTGAAAACAAAACTTTACATGCAATGGGAAGCAAAATTCACATGACTCATGTTATAGCAATATTCACTTTATTGTGCTGGTCTGGAACCAAATCAACACTATCTCTGAAGTATGCTTGTGCCAGAAAGTACTCATGAACCCCAAATTAAGTCAGCTGAGATGGAAATATGACATACAAATACCTGGCACTATTGCTTTCATTTAATGGTGCCACCACTAGATACTGGATCCTGTACTGCTAATAAAGGTTTTGAGAGAAGTTACAAGTAGTAGCCAAGAGCAGATTAATAATAATATTAATATTTGATAAGGACTCATTATCATAGAAAGCCCTTGCATTCTCAGAATTAATTTCAGAGAAACTTTATAGAAAAACTTTTGAAAAAGGAAACAAGATCTTATCAGATCAAGTGGCTTCTAATTTAGCATTTCAAGTCATGCTTCTGACAGATGTCAAATAACAGACTTGGAGAGAGAGGTCTTTAGGGATCCAAGGCAGAGACTAATTAAACTGTCTTCAAGCAGACACACATGGCTAAGCACCACTGCAATCACCTTTACAATTATGGAGCAGTGCTGATCTCAGGATAGAGCATTGGCATTGATGCCCTTAGGCTGTTATCTAAGGCTAACTCCAGACAAGGAGAAGCGTCCACCGATAATTTATAACACCACATTAATTTTTCAGTAACAATCCGACCTCCAGCCTAGATTTAAAACTAAAATTTTTCATAAATATATACAAAAATAAAAAAACTTCTGTGGTGCTAAATAATTTATGGTATTTGGTAGAAGAATGTGGGAGAATTCTAGTGTGTTGAGGTGACTATTTTGGTGATAAATAATTACCAGGAATTTTTTTTTAATGTACAATTAATAGAGTGCACAATTGAGAATATTTTCAGCACAACTTGATGTTTAACAATACCAACAAATGCTCACAATAACAAATTTAAAAAGCAGGATATTTAAAAATCAAATTTAAAAACCTCAGTGTAATATATGATTCCAAGTTTATAAATACTCAGACATGTCTACACACATCCACAAACATTCACACTCATATCTGAATGGAAAAAAATTCTGGAAGGGAAATACCTGAAAGTAAATGATTTTTATCTGAATGGCTCATTTTCTTTTAATGTTCCTATTTTCTACATTTTTACAAATAACTACATTAAAGGCCTACATTTATTCATTTTAAAAAACCGGATATAAAACTACTATATATACAATAGATAAACAACAGGTCCTACTGTATAGCTCACAGAACTACATTCAATAACCTATAATAAAGTATAGCAGAATATACATGTAACTGAGCCACTTTCCTGTATAGCAGAAATTAACACATTGTAAATCAACTATACTTCAATAAAGTCTTTTTAATTAAAACAATAACAGGATACAAATCTTCTTTCCAATGCTTCAAAGTTTTCAGAGACCTAAGCGTACTTTGTCTGCATACTAATCCTATATCAAATACATAAATACAACAGCTTCAGGGTTTTCTATCTACTAACATGACTCAGAAAACATTGAAGCAATAATGGTATGTTCTAACATGATCCCATAACAAAAATAATAAGGTGAGAATGAAGATCCCTTTAAGAAAGGCACCACCTACCCATCACGTTTATGTAGGGAAGGAACGATTTCAGTGTGTGTGACATCCTTCACTGAAGGAATGATTTCAGTGGCTTCTTAGCCTCATGGACACATGCTAGAGGTGAGGAGGTTGGAGTATAAAAACCTATGGAAAAACATGAGCCTCTTACAGGAGTACCTATTTAACCCCCTAGGAACAAGTGGATGGTAATGACTTGACCCCATTACCTTTCCATCAAAACCAGTGCTGTCTTATGACAGAATAAAAGGCCAACAGATAACCAACAAGGCCCTACTGTATAGCACAAGGAATTAGTGATATTAGTGATATTAGTGATAACCCATATGAGAAAAGAATCTGAAAAAGGATGAAAACATGCATCATATGTAACTGAATCACTTTGTTGTATACCTGAAGTGAACACAGTTTGTAAATCAACTATACCCCAATAAAATTTTTAAGAACTGAGAAGTGTGAACTTAAAAAAGAATACAAGGCTAGTATAGGGAATTCTCAATATACTGTAATGACCTATATGGGAAAATAATCTTAAGAAGAGGGGATATGTGTAGAACTGATTCATTTTGCTGTGCAGCAGAAACTAACACGTCATTGTAAAATCAACTATACTCCAATGAAATTGTTTACAAATAGAAGCCCAAGTTTACATAACTTTCAAAGTAAACAAAAAACCTTTTTCAAAATTTCCAATGGAATTTCAAGCTTGCTACAGTTTGTGATGACTATCAATTCACTGTCCTTTAGGAATTTTTCCAAAAGTCTGGGGCATGCCAGAAAGGGGGTTGAACACAAACCCAGAGAGTAGGGCAAGGTTCAGACTTAGTGAAGACAGCGCTCCCCCAGGCCCCACGCACAAGCAGAGTGAGAGGCCTTTCAGGCGTTCTAGTGACAGGGGAGGCCAGAATTTCTTTACATTGCTAATGTCGCTCCAAAGAAAGGCAGCCAATGAGAAAGAGGGGACTTGGAAACTCCCTGCTGGTCCAGCGGTTAGGACTTGGCACTCTCATGCTGGGGGCCAGAATTGGGGAACAAAGTCGCAAAGTTCCTGCAAGGCACACAGTGGGACCGAAAAAAAAAAAAAAAAAAAGCACGTGCGAGAGAGAGAGAGAGAGAGAGAGAGAGACAGAGAGAGACAGAGAGAGACAGAGAGAGACAGAGAGAGAGAGAGAGAGACAGAGAGACAGAGAGAGAGAGAGGACTCAAGATTTAACTTTGCTTCTCTCTGAAAAGTAGGAGGGTCACAAAGACAGGAACAACTGGTAAAATCAAATGAAACACTTATTTCCCAGCTTTATATGAAAACCTTCAGGGATGTGCAAATAAAACATTAAGTCTGGAGAATTTCAGAATCTGAGTTCATGCTTTGGCCTCCAGCAATTACAGGCTTTGAAAGGACTTAGCCCTGAGTTTTTCCTCAAGATTAAGAAGGAATATGACTTAATGAGAGGCTCTGTAGGCTTTTAGGGGATTTTCTAATATGAATCTAAACTCTAACTATTACGCATGCAATTGTATGTTTTAAAATATTCCATGTTCATTTCGAAAGAAACACATATGTATATACATTTTTAGCACATATACACTACCATGTGATTGCTAGTTATATTTCTAAAAGGGAGAATATGGAAACTTTTTCTTTATATTTATTTAAATTCTTTTCTACGAAGATTTTATATCTAGATGAGAAATCACATATAAACACATACACATATATATACATATGTACATATATAATTTAAATATTATTTTGTTAACCCCAAACCTTCATTGTCTTACCTACCGAAACACTGCATGCCACTCGGGAGGTACCATTCAAATCTAATTAGAAAGTCAACTCAGAATTCATAAAACTTGACAGTAGCATTGACTCATTCAAAAATACTGAAACACATACACTAACGCAGAATAAAAATAACTCCTTGAATACAAACTTCAGCTGTTTTTTTTATATATAGGCAAATGGACCCACTGATAACCAAGTCTATCAACCATAATCCTTATTGGAAAAACATACATGAGATAAACCATGACAAGTATTACCATCTCTCCATCTTCTAGAAAGACAAGTTGAAAATAATAATCACCCTGTACTGATGTTCACCAACTGAAGACAAGAAATGCATTTCTTGTTTACTGGTATTAGCTTGTCTGTAAATTTTGATTTGTTGGTCACATTACCTCTACAGATGTTTTACTTTGATTTCAGAATTGATGGAATTCAAATTTTCCCTATTCAAGAGAGAAGGTATCTTTATTTTATATATTTTTCCTAGCCCAAACAAATATATCTGAAATAACTATTTTTAAAAGGTAACTAAAAAATTTAATTTTGAAATAAGTTTCTCAGCTCTACAAACAAAACCTATGAATAGTTACAAAGCTTAGAATGATCTTTTTTCTCAAAGAAAGAAAATGTTAGTAAGCGATGACTCCCAATTACACACAGATACATTTTGACTAGGCAGAGTGTCCCTGGTAGCTCAGCTGGTAACGAATCCGCCTGCAATATCCAGTTGAATTCCTGGGTCAGGAAGATCCACTGGAAAAGGGATAGGCGACCCACTCCAGTATTCTTGGGCTTTCCTTGTGGCTCAGATGATAAAGAATCTGCCTGCAAAGCAGGAGACCTGGGTTGGGAAGATCTCCTGGCAAGGCAACCCACTCCAGTATCTTGCCTGGAGAATTCCACGGACAGAGGACCCTGGCGGGCCACAGTCCACGGGGGCACAAAGAATCAGACACAACTGAGCAACTAAGCACAAGCAGAGAGCCCATCTCAAAGACTGGCTATATCCCACCAACACACCTGTCCATCTTGCCACCGCATTTACTTTGGTCTCATGGCATGCAAGTATCTTTTAAAAAAATCTAGTTCCATAGTAGCCAAGATAACCTCAAATGTATCATCAATGACCAATGTGCAGGCAGGACAAGAATTAAAAGGAAATGTTTAATTAAACAACAAAAACTAAGACGTCACATCTTCATGGTTTATTGTCATTGTCTTAATATTTTGCCTCTAGTCGTGAGGCCAGAAGTTAAGAGAAACAATGGGATACCTAGATGTTTGTTATTTGGTAACGAGGTTCTCAGAATGAAAGAATAAAACATTCTAAAAAGGACCCGAATGGAGGGAAAAAGAAAATAGTTCTTCAAATTTGCTCTACAATATAGTTTTCATACTGAAGAGGGAGGGGGAGGTAGTAGATTTGAAGGGACAAATGCAGTAGCCTTAAGACTCATCAACATTCAAAAAAATAGGCAGAAACTGTTTAGTTCCAACTAACAAAGAACTTCATATATAAAACTATAAGCTCCTATAGGTACTGATTATAATCCACCTGATTATTACTCAATTTCAACAAAATTTAAGTCAACAGATGTGAACATATGCCATTCATTCTAGCATTTATTTAGCACATATATGATAAGTCCTTTGTTAGAAACTGGAAACACAATGATAATGAAACAGAGGAAATATAAGAAGGTGATGGACACAGAAATAAGGGAGAGAAAGGTGATCAGAAGGAGCTTCCCAGTCGAGCAACTTGACTATTGAGTATGTCTGGTAGTTCCGTCCCTGAACTACAGATGGTAATACAACTTGATGATACTGGCCAAAGTCATTCAACTATTTCCACCAAAGTCTTTGCAAACTGTGGTAACAATGGCCTTTCCAGGTAAGGCTTCCTTTGGATAGAAAAACAGTTGACATAGTTTTGGTTCTATTCATATGTATCATTATAAATTATCATGTTGCTTTATACACCAGCATCTTAGAGATTTGGTTTCTTATGATCGGTTTCCTTGAACAAGTTGGTCAATGAAAGTGCTGACACCTGATGCTTCTGGACTTTTAAGCTAAGCACCAAATTTTAGAAGCTGATGACCTCACTGAGCTACTCTCCCTGAAGAACCATCCAGTCTTCCTGGTTAATCATCTAACACTGAAACTTTCCTTTAAAGCTTGCTCAAAGTGATGTTTGGGTTCACCCCAAATAACAGGACACTGGTTGCCAAAGTGCAGCAAGGAGTACTTTAAAGCTAAACTGCGACCTTTCTACCAGCCTGCGTCCAATCTCAAGTTGCCATGATGAGGATCTTTGGAAATTTTAGAGAGAGACCGGCACGAGGCAACTCATGCGCATGTTTTTAAGGCAATTTCTTTGTATTTGTCAGTGTGACTAATACCGAGGCTGCAAGCCAAAATCATGCCTTACATTCTGTTGCCTGACTTCTGAGTGAAATTTCATGGCCCCTATTGGCTACAAACACAGATCACACATCCAAATCTATTAAATCTGAGAGCAAAACCCATCACATTGTACTTCTGCTTGCAAACTGTCACCAACACCAAAACATACTGGCTTTATCTCCAGTAAGCTGCAAAGATTTAGTTTCCTGAGAATTGGGGTTGATAGTACACACTCACTGAAAGATAGTCCCTTAAAAATGTATTTACCAGAAGCAATAGTGGATGTTGCTATGAAATCCTGGCATTGCTCAAAAAAATAAGTCAGACTGAAGTTCTGGCACAGTTCCTTTTCTCTGTTCTTTAATTTTCTTATTCCCTCCCACTGCCCATATTGCTCCTTTCATTCTGAAAAGTAATGCCTTCTGTCATCTCCTGTTGTTCCTGAACTCCCAGCTCCCAGCCATAAGCCTTGCTCCTGTCTTGCTCTCTCTGAGGCTCAAATGGCAGAGCTCTACCTCCCCAGTGACAGTCATAGGATACTGAAACCCCAAGTGTCTGCACCATCGCCAATTTCAAATCCCTCCTTCAAACAGAAGACTGGATGTCCAGACAGATTCAGCAACTTGCCTCAGGTCAGGGAATTGTTTCTTGTCAGAATCCCAGATCTGAGCCAAAGGTATTCCGAGTCTTTCCTTCACATCCAGCCGCAGCCATCTCAAAATCTCCACCAGATTTCCAAGTGTTCTTGGAAGCTGAATCAAATTAACCACAGCTGCTAACAATATCTAAGCTGTTTCATTTCTTAAAGAGAAATAAAGACAAAAACACTTATAATTTTACCCAAGATAAGAAACTGATCCCAAGGGAGGAAAAGCCAACAATATAACACGTGTATAACAGAAAAAAATGGTGAACTGAGAAAAATTAGTAAACAAACACACAATTAAATTTTGAATATCAAGGAAATAGCTACATCCTTCTAGGGCTTATTACGTATGTGTCAGTGATAACCTCTATAAGGTCCATTATCTTGCTTAATCCTTATAACAATTTATAGAAAGTATTTTTCTATTTTGTAGATGAACAAATGGTATTTGGTGAAGTTATGGATTTTCTTCACCCTGAGAGAAATGTTAGTGACAGAGTTGGTATTTGAAACAAGGTCTGACTCCAAGGCCCAGCCTTGCAATCATCCTAAAATGTCATTTTTCTTGCGGGATAGTAGGGGGAAAAAAATCAGGAATTCCAGTAAGCAAAGCACTTTATGCCTACAATATCTATCACAAAAAGTTAATTCTGAAAATAATGGAAACAGCTAACATTTCCAGATAAACACCATGGAATATCCCATATAATCTTCACCAAATATATGCCTATCTAATGTGTAGTCCTGTGAACAACATTATGTCCTTTTCCGCTTCTCGCCCATTTCCTGTCTCCATGCTCACGCTCTCCACAGATGATGCTCTTCATGGTGAGAAAGGGAATGCAACAGAGCTTTGATACAACGGGCAAGCTGACACCAGTGAACAAGTGAAGTCGCTCAGTCCTGTCCGACTCTCTGCAATCCCATGGACTGTAGCCTACCAGGCTTCTCCATTCATGGAATTTTCCAGGCAAGAGTCCTGGAGTAGGTTGCCATTTCCTTCTCCAGGGGATCTTCCTGACCCAGGGATTGAACCCAGGTCTCCCACATTACAGGCAGACGCTTTACCATCTGAGCTACCAGGTTAAGCCCAACCTGATACAAAAGAGAAATTTTTCCAAGGATACAAANGTTGCCATTTCCTTCTCCAGGGGATCTTCCTGACCCAGGGATTGAACCCAGGTCTCCCACATTACAGGCAGACGCTTTACCATCTGAGCTACCAGGTTAAGCCCAACCTGATACAAAAGAGAAATTTTTCCAAGGATACAAAAGAAAATCTTTTCTCTTTCTTCTCTATTTTTATGCCAATGTCATAGCAATTTGAAAATAATACAAACTATTGAATATATCCTGCTATGCTTCTATTTTTAGTGAAGTAACACTTTTTCAAGTTTATATGCTTTTCTGTTCATCTCTCCTTAGAGTTCCTAGCAACTGTTCTGGAAATCTAACCATGGACCCAGGTCGACTGCACACTCTGCAGGCTTGTCTATCCCAATGATTGGGAACTTAGAGGACAAGGAGAGAATGTGTAACTCTTTATGCCGGGGTTTTGGTCAAAGAAGGCTAGGACACACTTGTGAAAGATACAGATAGTGGGACAAAATAGTGTTCAGGACTGGCTACATTTTACAGATAGAGACTCAAAGTACTCAATAAACTTACCCAAATTCACTTTGCTAATTCAAAGACCCTGTACTTTACCTCCTCATCCACCTGCATGCTTCTAGAGATGTCTTTTCTTATTATTAAACTAACACCCTAAATAAGCAATGATGAAGTATTGCTAAAATTTATCAGCAACAATGGAGGTAAGTAGAGAGGTATTGAAAATGTATGAGGCATCCAGAGATCTAAGATGGGCAAATTCAGGAAACAGAGAGTAAAAAGAAAATTGCCAAGTCAGTGGGGAGAACAGAAAATAACCAGAAACCACTGCAGGTGATGTGTGTGATGGTCAGGCTTACAAAGCAAAGGATACAATGAAAGTGAAGTTTTATCAAGCAGCCAGCCTAGAGGATTCACTATTCAAACCTTTGCTCTCCAACTGAGCATATTTGAGTGGATGGGTATTCAGTTCAGTTGCTCAGTTGTGTCCCACTCTGTAACCCCATGAATTGCAAGCACACCAGGCCTTCCTGTCCATCACCAACTCCCAGAGTTCTCTCAGACTCAGGTCCACTGCGTCAGTGATGCCATCCAGCCATCTCATCCTTGGTCGTCCCTTTCTCCTCCTGCCCCCAATCCCTCCCAGCATCAGGGTCTTTTTCAATGAGTCGACTCTTTGCATGAGGTGGCCAAAGTATTGGAGTTTCAGCTTCAACATCATTCCTTCCAATGAACACCCAGGACTGATCTCCTTTAGGATGGAATGGTTGGATTTCCTTGCTGTCCAAGAGACTCTCGAGTCTTCTCCAACACCACAGTTCAAAAGCATCAATTCTTCGGCGCTCAGCTTTCATCACAGTCCAACTCTCACATCCATACATGACTACTGGAAAAACCATAGCCTTGACTAGATGGAACTTTGTTGGCAAAGTAATGTCTCTGCTTTTGAATATGCTATCTAAGTTGGTCATAACTTTTCTTCCAAGGAGTAAGCATCTTTTAATTTCATGGCTGCAATCACCATCTGCAGTGATTTTGGAGCCCTAAAAAATAAAGTCTGACACTGTTTCCACTGTTTCCCCATCTATTTGCCATGACGTGATGGGACCAGGTGCCATGATCTTCATTTTCTGAATGTTGAGCTTTAAGTTAACTTTTTCACTCTCCTCTTTCACTTTAATCAAGGTTTTTTAGTTCCTCTTCACTTTCTGCCATAAGGGTGGTATCATCTGCATATCTGAAGTTATTGATATTTCTCCCAGCAATCTTGATTCCAGCTTGTGCTTCTTCCAGCCTAGCATTTCTTAGGATGGGTATTAGATGATATCAAAGGGTTATTTTTATATGGAATAACGGAACTTAAAAAATACTATAGTCCTTCTCTATTAGAGATACATACATACATATTAATGGATGAAATAAAAGGATGCTTGGAGTTTGATTTAAAGAATTCCAGCAACATGTTAATAAATAAATAAACATCATGTGTAATGGGTGAGACAAGTGAACCAAGAGTGGCAATGAACTGATAACTGAGTTACAGGTAGGCAGTGGTTCATTACATTATCTTCTTAAAAGAAGTCTAGGCTGTTTATTATCAGAGATAATTAATAAAAAGGCTTAAATAACAGACATAAAGGAAAGACAGGAATCTTTAATTCATTGAAAGTACTTCTTTTCCTGATGATAGATTCAATATTACTATCGTGAAAATGAAAACACAAAATTCAAGCAACTTCCAAGGATCATACACCCACAGAATTGAGATGTTCCAATTTCTAATTCTAAGTTAAGCTTGTGAGAAATTACTAGATGGTTATACAATGAATTTACTATAAGATGACCCTAATGATGCTAAAGTTGAAACTCCAATACTTTGGCCACCTCATGTGAAGAGTTGACTCATTAGAAAAGACTCTGATGCTGGGAGGGATTGGGGGCAGGAGGAGAAGGGGACGACAGAGGATAAAATGGCTGGATGGCATCACCGACTCGACGGATAGGAGTTTGGGTGAACTCTGGGAGATGGTGATAGACAGGGAGGCCTGGCGTGCTGCAATTCATGGGTCGCAAAGAGTCGGGAATGACTGAGCGACTGAACTGAACGGTACTTTTCCCTTATCTTTGAAATCAAGTAAAAAATTATTTTGAAACTATACACCAATATACATTTATACATGTGTCTCTATTTTTGCATTTGTAAAGATGAAATTTACTTAACTGTATTACTGATACATTTCAGCCTGGTAATAGAACCCACGAGAGTCAAAAATAATAAACAACTAATTTCAAAGCAGTATAGTAGAAAGAAAGAATATGAAGAATTAGAAGACATAAGTAATTATACTGGCTGTGACTCTTACTATGTAAATTCGGGGAATTCATTCAATGTTTGAGTCTCAGTTTCATCACTTGTACTATGACTGGATTCTATTATATTTCATCCAAGTTTCCCTCAGTTCTAACGTCTCAGAAGCTAAAATCTGTCTCTCTCATGGCTACACCTGTTCAGGAACCCAGTGTTCACTGCAGATTATGACACCTCCAATTTTAGGAATGCTCCAGGTCACACCAAGTCTGAGTGATGGAGCAGCAAAGGGAAGTCTATTTCTAGCCCTTCTCATCGGATGTGGGTGGAGCCATGCAAACAGGCAAGGAATCCTGGAGTTATATTCCAGGCACATGGATGGAATTATCCCGGGCGGGGTGGGGAGAGTTAACATTGTGCTCCATTCCATACAGACTTACTTAAGGGGCTTTTAGGGACACCAACAGAGGCTGCAAGCCCTCTGGGGGAGAGGGATGAAGACAGCAGATGGGGAAGATGTTGCTAAGTCGCCTGTGAGTTCAGCTCTACCAGTGTGGGTCAGGTGTCCCCACCTAGGGTTCCTGTAATTCCTATGAGTAAATCTGTGCATCTGCAGTCCTGATTTATAATTAGCTATGTAAGCTACTGGGACAGAGCCTGTGGGTTTCTGATTCACCACGTATCTCCAGCATTCGGAACTGTGTCCAGCATTCCTGACTTGTGTTCACTGAAGGAGAAATGATAACACAGGATGGCATCGAAAATATGAGCGTAACTGGCACACTGAGCATGTGCTATCTAAAGCACTTGTAAATTTTAAGTAGCACATTTAAAAACCATTTCAGATACTAAAATGGGAGTGGATTGGGAAAGTTATAATTGAGAGAGAATATAGGGAGAAGCAGAATTGAGTTGGCAAAATGAAGAAGAAAAAAGAAAGGAAACCAATGAAACAGGAAAGTGAAAGTCGCTCAGTTGTGTCCATCTCTTTGTGATCCCATGGACTCTACCATCTATGGAATTCTCCAGGCCAGAATACTAGAGTGGGTAGCCTTTCCCTTCTCCAAGGGGATCTTCCCAACCCAGGGATTGAACCCAGCTCTCCTGCATTGGCAGGCAGATTCTTTACCAGCTGAGCTGCAAGGGAAGCCCATGAAACAGGAAAGGGCCTTTTTAAGAAAGGTGCCTACTCAGAAACTGAAAAGGAAAATTTGGAAAAAAAGGAAATACAAAATATGGTGTCTTATAGGCTGATGCTTCAGTTGTGCAAACTGGGAGAAGCTTTACCACTAGACACAGTATCTCTGAATAGGAATTCCTTGACAGTGATACCAACACACGCAATAAAAAGGTTAATTCTCACTTATACTCTAATAAAAAGAACAGTGAAGAAGAGTTGCTTATCAGTTTTAAATATTAAGTTTCAATTAAAACTTATGATTAATAGTAATTACAGTATGACCAAATCTTATAAGCCAACTTGATTTTCAGACTTTTCTTATTCTATTCGGGAATCCAACCACAGTGTTTCTTCTTAAAAAGACTTCAAGCCATGGGACGTTAAAAAAGAAAATGTTCTTTAACTATATATATATATGGAAACAAACTAATATCTTTTCTTATTGATCTTATTCACACAAACATAAAGATATCTATCTCCAACTTTCTGCAGCAAACACAGTAACAATTTTTTAAAGATATTTTCAAAATAGACTTAACTTCTAGAAGTTACATGGTAAATGTTAGTCTGTATTAATGCTAATAGTCTTATAAACCAAATGAAATTTTAAAATTAAAATTCCATGCTACTTATATTCCAGATTTAATAATGCAAATATATTATTCGTTCTAAAACAGTTGGGGGAAGAAAAGAAACTTAAAGATCTAATTCTTTGGAGGGGGAGAAAACTGAACTATGTTTAAACTTAACTATGAAATGTTTAAACGATGAAGCAGTCTTCAAAAGCAAGCAAATCTCTCAGATGAGCATTTTGGCCTAAGTCTTCACGAAGCAAAGACCGAAGAAAAAAAAGTTTCCGAATACCCAGAAAGATCAAACCAAATGAAACAGGAAATACCTGAACGATAGTTGAGTGTCATAGACAGACCACATCTTCAGTAAACCAATGTTCACATTTTAGCACAGATAAAAATCATGGGAGGACAGAAGGAATGTAACAAAAGTGAGTGTTAGTCATTCAGTCATATCAGACTCTTTGTGATTCCATAGATTATAGCCTGCCAAGCTCCTCTGTCCATGGAATTCTCCAGGCAAGAATACTGGAATGGGTTGCCATGCCCTCCTCCAGGGGATCTTCCTGACCCAGGGATCCATTCTGGGTTTCCTAGCACTGCAGGCAGATTCTTTACTATCTGAGCCAACGGGAAAGGAATACTTGGTAAAATTCGTATCTCTAGTTTACAAAAAACTTTCAACTCAGAAAATATTGTTTGGTAAACTCCACAAATCTCTGCAAATTGGACTTGGGCTCTGCATATTTAATAAGTTACTCAGATAATTCTGATTCTGTTGGTTCCTGGGTTATCCTTCCAAAACTCTGGGTATCTAATCTAAACTTTCTTATAGGATAAGAAATTATACCTAGGAACAGAAATTAGGTATTGAGTGCTTTTTCTACTGGACCCCCAAAAAGTCAAGTACAGGAAGAGATGTGGGAGAGGGTGGAGAATTAGAAACAAGTTTTCAAGTGTTTAATTATGTGACTAAATACCATCTGGATTTTCTGTACCTATCAGCTAATTTAAATCTTTCCCCAAAGTAATTCCACTTAAGAACCTCCCTGAGGCCAAGTACCCTTTCACTTCAAAGCACAAATGCTCAGGCAAGTTTACACATGCCATAGAGGAGAAGCGGACTGGTGCGTGGGGAAGGGCCCGTCAGTGGATGCATGTGGTCATGCATCAGTGAGCCAGGGGAGATGAAGACGCACCACACAGCAGACAAAAGGCTCTTAAGATGAGGAGAAATGTTTAAAAAACAATTTGTGTAACAGTTTTATTGAAGTGTAACTTATATACCATGTAATTTGCCCATTTAAAACATACAGTTCAATAGTTTTGTGTATTTAGAGTTGTATAACTATGCCCACAATTTTAGAACATCACCCTCAAAAGAAACCCCATACTCAAAGCAAGGATCTCCTCTGCTCCTGCTTCCAGCCCTAGATAGCCATGAACCTACTTTATGTCTCTACAGATTTCCTATTCTAAATCCTACATCTAAATGGAGTAATATACTGACCTTTTGCACCTGGCTTCTCTCACTTAGCCTAGGTTTACCAGGGATCCATTCTGGGTTTCCTAGCACTGCAGGCAGATTCTTTACTATCTGAGCCAACGGGAAAGGAATACTTGGTAAAATTCGTATCTCTAGTTTACAAAAAACTTTCAACTCAGAAAATATTGTTTGGTAAACTCCACAAATCTCTGCAAATTGGACTTGGGCTCTGCATATTTAATAAGTTACTCAGATAATTCTGATTCTGTTGGTTCCTGGGTTATCCTTCCAAAACTCTGGGTATCTAATCTAAACTTTCTTATAGGATAAGAAATTATACCTAGGAACAGAAATTAGGTATTGAGTGCTTTTTCTACTGGACCCCCAAAAAGTCAAGTACAGGAAGAGATGTGGGAGAGGGTGGAGAATTAGAAACAAGTTTTCAAGTGTTTAATTATGTGACTAAATACCATCTGGATTTTCTGTACCTATCAGCTAATTTAAATCTTTCCCCAAAGTAATTCCACTTAAGAACCTCCCTGAGGCCAAGTACCCTTTCACTTCAAAGCACAAATGCTCAGGCAAGTTTACACATGCCATAGAGGAGAAGCGGACTGGTGCGTGGGGAAGGGCCCGTCAGTGGATGCATGTGGTCATGCATCAGTGAGCCAGGGGAGATGAAGACGCACCACACAGCAGACAAAAGGCTCTTAAGATGAGGAGAAATGTTTAAAAAACAATTTGTGTAACAGTTTTATTGAAGTGTAACTTATATACCATGTAATTTGCCCATTTAAAACATACAGTTCAATAGTTTTGTGTATTTAGAGTTGTATAACTATGCCCACAATTTTAGAACATCACCCTCAAAAGAAACCCCATACTCAAAGCAAGGATCTCCTCTGCTCCTGCTTCCAGCCCTAGATAGCCATGAACCTACTTTATGTCTCTACAGATTTCCTATTCTAAATCCTACATCTAAATGGAGTAATATACTGACCTTTTGCACCTGGCTTCTCTCACTTAGCCTAGGTTTTCAAGGCTCCTTGAAGCATGCAGCATGTTTGTCCACCTTTCTGTTGCCAAAAAATGTACTTTTAAACTCAATGTTAAGGAAGAAAGAATTCTTATAAAAACTTTTATTTTATTCATGATTTAGACCCATACTCCATAGGCTGGAAGCTGTTAAGATGTTTAAATCAAAGACCTGATTGTGTGTGGTATCATTCAATATTAGACTCATATATATGAATAAACTCCAACCTAAAATATTTACTATATACTCTGTTTTTATATTGAGTATACAAATTTATTCATTTATTCTAGGCAAAAATATAGCATTTATTATAAATGACAATTTCTACAATGGTCACAGTCCATAATCAAGAAATTAATAATCTAAAAAAAGCAAATACAAAGCTGAATAACAGTTCTTCAAACCAAAACATAAATTTGAAGTTATCCTGTACCGAAATATACAATAGGATCACTAGGTTCACTAGGATGCAGTGAGTTTCATCACTGATATCCCAGAATGTAAATTCCAAAAGAATAGGGCTATTTTTCTTGATCATAGATATATCCCAAGCACCCATGACTCAAGGTCAGTTCATTAAAAACATTTCAGTTTGTACATTGTTAGTTATTATGTTATATTAGCTATTACAGAATTTGCTTTTTTGATTTATAAAAATAACTTACACTAATTTTATAAGCATCAAAAAAAAAAGATTAAAATTCCATTCGGTCATACAGTTCAGAGAAAAGTCACAACAAATATTTAGCATGTTTCCTTGTAGTTTTTCCTGGGAATCCACAGGTATATGAATGGGTATATATTGTATTCATAATTCAAGTCCCATTTCACCACTGCTTTCCAATAGATTACATTTAATTCAAAGGCCTTTAAATATTAATTTCACGGGTTTTTTGCAATCACATTTGCAAGATCTTATATATATATATATATATATATATAAATGAAATATACATACTAGGTCTAAAGGAAAACATGTGCTTGCAAACAAAATAAGTACTAACCTTTTACAAAATGTGATCATACCTCCATTAAAATACTAAGAGCAAGCCTTCTTTATAGTAGGAAACAAAACAAAGCCCTCCTAAAATCCAAAGCTCAGCTCGTGCATACTGAACAGGGAAAAATATTTTCTTGTTCACATCTATTCATCAGAGCACAATAACCCAAGGTGATCTTAGCAAGATTTGCTTTAGTAACCCCAACATCTTTCTCCCAACTTTCCCTCCTAGTGCCTGCCACCTCCTTCACCTCCAGCACACACTGCCATCAAATGTTCCCCCTTACTCAAGTCAGGACATATAGGAATATGCTGGACTGTAGACAGCAGCCTGGGCTACTTGCTTATAAAAGTGCTGGTACCTCAAGCGAACCATTTTACTATTCAAAGCATGACTATCTCGGTAATAAAAATGCAAGCTCTACACCAGTGGTTCTTAGGACCTTGGCCAGATCAGCATCATCTACAAACTTCTTGGCACACCGTCAGGGTCTTTCCCAGTCTTACTGAATGAGAAACTCTGGGGCGGGCCCAGCAAAATTGTTTTAACACGCTTTATGCTTCTGACACATTTTGACAGCCACTGTTCTATACTTCCTCAGATCTCTCGCACCTCCTCCTCTACCCTCACTATCATCTATTGTCCTGGCTTCTCCTTGGGTGAGAGGAAAATCAAAAATGGCTTGTGTAGACTTGAAACGTCACAACCAACCATTCCACTCATCATTTCAACCACATCCCCTACCTTGACCCTGCCATATACATGACCTTTCAGAAGTAGAAAGGTCACTTGTGCACTTGATCTCATCCTCTTTCCTACTCCAGTACATGACTTCACTAATTCCCCTTCTCTTTTATTCATCAATATATTTCCTTCAACTCAATCATTTTACTAGCATATGAACTGGTTGCTATATTTCTCATCTTAAAAGAAATTTCTCTCAACCTCCACCTTAGCTTGCTAGTTATGGCTATCATTTTTAAAAACTGAGATATTATTAACATAAAAGAAAAGGCGCAGACTTTGAGTATTCAGGTCAACAAGTTTTGATAATCTGAACCCATGTAAATACTGAAATCAAATTATAAAGCATCTCCATGAAAGTTTCTTCCTGTCCTTTTCCTAATAACTCCACATCACTCATTCAAGCCACCAGTGATTAGATTTATAGAAGATTAAGTTTGCTTGTTCTACAATGTCACATAAATGGAATTACAGAGTAGGTACTCTTGTGTCTGGTTTGTTTTGTTCAAAATAATGTATGTATGATAATATTCATCCATGTAATTGCATGGTATCCATTGTTCATTCTCTCTTATTTTATTAGTGAGCAGTATTCCATTATCATGTGAAATGCCAGACTCGATGATCACAAGCTGGAATCAAGATTGCAGAGAGAAATATCAACAACCTTAGATATTCAGATGATATCACTCTACTGGCAGAAAGTGAAGACGAACTAAAGAGGCTCTTGAGGAGGGTGAAAGAGGAGAGTGAAAAAGCTGGGTTAAAACTCAACATTCAAAAAACTAAGATCATGGCATCCAGTCCCAAACTCCATGAGGAAACAGTATCAGATTTTATTTTCTTGGGATACAAAACCACTGCTGATGGTGCCTGCGGCCATGAAATTTAAAAAAACAAAAACACTTGCTCTTTGGAAGGAAAGCTATGACAAACACAGACAGCATATTAAAAGCAAAGACATCACTTTTCTGACAAAGCTCCGTATAACCAAAGCTATGGCTTTTCCAGGAACCATATAGGGATGTGAGAGCTGGGCCATAAAGAAGGCTGAGCACTGAAGAATAGATGCTTTCGAATTGTGGTGCTGGAGAAGACTCGTGAGAGTCCCTTGGACTCTCAGTCAATTCTGGAGAAAATCAACTCTGAATATTCATTGGAAGAACTGATGCTAAAGCTGAAGCCCCAATACACTGGCCACTCGATGCAAAGAGCCAACTCATTGGCAAAGACCCTGATGCTGGGAAAGACTGAAGACAAAAGGAGAAGGGGGAAGCAGAGGATAAAATGGTTAGATAGCATCACCGATAGCATCATCATGAATTTGCACAAATTCCAAGAAACAGTGAAGGACTGGAAAGCCTGGCTTGCTGCAGTCTATGTGGTCACAAAGAGCCAGACACAACAGAGCAACTGAGCAATATTCCATTATGCGAATATACTGGACTAGGCTTATCCATTCATGTTGGTAGATATTTGGTCTGGTTCCAGGTTGTTTTTTTTTTAATATTATGACTAGGGCCACAGTGAACACCCACATATGTCTTTTTGTAGATTGATCTATGTTTGATAAAGAAATATATACAATGAGGGAACCTGGGTTATGTGTCCAGAATAAACATCTGTTCTTAAGTTTCAAATTCTGCAAAATTCAAGAAACACTCTTTCCTGGATACCAGACCATTCAATCAAAACCTCAGCACTACAAATACAAAGCTGAGTAACAGCTTTAAAGGGTTTAAGAGAAATATATGACTCATTTCTTTATCCATAAATACTACACCAAACATTCTTTCCAGTCCTTTCTCACCTCTCCAACACTCTGTGCCTACTGAGTTTAGTACCGTACATGAATAAGAATTACTCCAGCCTCAAGGAACTGTTGGTATAGGTAGAGAAATAAGACAGAAAAGACAATGCCGTGAAATATTTGCAGTACACAAATAAAAATAGCTAACATACAATAATGCTCAAGGAAAGACTGACCGAATGATTGACACACTGCTAGGTAAGATGCCAAAAGCACAGATCCAAGAACCAGACTCAGATTAAATCCCAGGTGCAGAAACTAACACAACATTGTCAATCAACTGTCATATAAAATAGTCTTAAATATACTGTATATATCTTAGTAAAAAAAAAAAAAAAAATTCCAGCATCATTGCTCATTCCCTCTGAGTCCATATGCAAGCTGCTTCATCTCTCTGAGACTCAGTTTCCTCATCAAGATAGAAATATAATAGTGCCTACTTCATAGGTAACTATTGTGTGACTTAATAGGCATAAGGCACTTAGAACAGTGCTTATCACAGAGTAAGCCTGAAATTACAGTATGTATTAATTATCACCACCATCACCACCACATCATCCTCCTCAGCTCTCCTGAGGACGTGAAGGGAATAAGGGTAGTGAGGTCTTCAAAAGAGGATACCAACGGAGCTCAGACATAAAGGTAAATGAAACAGCATAAACCCAGGCATTATCAGGAATAGCCATTTATGCTTGGGGGAAAAAATAAGAAAAGTCAACTGAAATGCAAGTTTTGAAGATGAGTGTAGTAGGAAAGACAGCCACAAGATGAGGCCAGGATATGGACAATCACAATGTACCAGGGTAAGAAATTTCACTTGACAAAGGGGAGTTGCTGACCATAAGCTGGAAATACCATATCCAGATACGACTTTGGGAAGCCGAGTTAGGAGATGTGAAGAAGTTTCAAGGTGCAGTGGCCTGAGTGGAGATGGAGAGATCGTTAAAAGACAACGCTCGTGGCCAGGAAGAGCCCCACGTGAGGCAGTCGAAACATGGGAAGGAGAAGGACAACAGATCAAGGAAAAAGAAGGAAGAATCAACATCATTTGGCTACTGATTGTTGAGAGGTTCAAAATGATGCCTGGGGTTTTAGTTTAAAGGACTTGCCATGTTGGGAATAGAGGAGTTGGGAATTTTAGGTCAAGACAAAAAGCCCAAATTTGGATTATCTGGAATTTGGAATTTTGTTAGCAGCTCTAAATTGAGCTTTTTAGGAAGAAATTGAATGCATATGTATGAAATTCTAAAAGATTTTGGATTGAATATATTGATTTGGGAACTATCATCAGACATAGGGGGTAGTTAAGCCATGAGAGTGGATCAAGTTAGAGAGGATTCAGTGAGAATGGAAGAGATTCTAGAACACAATCCTAAGGAATTTAACATTTTAGACTTGGCAGAGAATGAGGATAATGGCCACTTTAATTGTCCAACATCCACTCTACCTTACTGGAAATGATCAGAACATGTTTATAGTGATCATTCCATTTGCCCTGATAGTAGTTAGGATACACATGGGCCCAATTAAAATCAAAGAGAAGTATGGTGGGAGACTTATGGAAAAACTGTCCTTATTTTAGGAAATACCCTGATCGTCAATGAAATTGAGGAACTAATGTATCAAACAGATCTGAAGTCTGCCCCACTTCTGGATTTTCAGTCATGTGAGACAATAACAGTCCTTAATGTGTGAGCCAGACTGAGTCAGTTTCAGAAAACACACTGATAAAAGGTATCCACACTGGAGACGGAAGATCATTAGACTGGAAATAGGAAGATAGTGCTCTTATCAAAACAAAGAGGAAAAAGTTTCAATATGATACACTATCTGATACATTAGTCACACATATGTATATACAAAAATTATTTATATTGTTATGTTTTCTATATACTTCAACATAGGTACTTTCTACTTTCCTGATCACTGTATTAAAAATATATGTTAAAGAATAATAAAAAATTTTTACATGTTCTCTCTCCAAAGACTAACCTGATGTCTGGCATATCTTCTATAGTAAATACATATTTGTAGGATGATTGAAAAGGTACCAATAAGGTAAAGTGTTTCACTTTAGACTTTCCTTTGAAAAACTGATCAACTTTATTTTTAATTAGTATGAAAGTGGTTTTTCAATTAATTTAATAAATATATATGTTAATTAAAATGTAGGAATCTTGACCCATTTATGTCATTACTTGATGTTTTTAAGTACTATTACTTAAAAACTTAATCATTAAAATTATTAATGATATATTGATAACACAGAACTGATTGAAGGTATATATAGATAATATCTAACGGAAACTGACTTTAGCATTCTAAAACATCAGCACAGAGTAAGATGAATTCTACAGGGATTAGCAAAGATATTTACAAACCTAGATAACTGTATCTTTAAAAGGAACTTGGAAATCTAACATGGTCTTCTCCACAGGATCAGATTAATAGTAGAAGGCAGGAAGGAACCTGTAAACCCTCCTTCTTTTGTAAAAGAGAGCACTATCTCCTGCAATATTCACAAAGGAGCAGAATGTTCAGCTCAACAAGTTGCAATTGTGTTGTACAGACAGGGCAATTTTAACAGTTTCCCAAAGTCTGGGCTCCCTAGGTGACTTGCTGGTAAAGACTCTGCCTGCCAATGCAGGATATTCAAAAAACGTGGGTTTGATCCCTGGGTTGGGAAGATCCCCTGGAGTAGGAAATGGCAACCCACTCCAGTATCCTTGACTGGAAAATTTCGTAGAGGAGTCTGGTGGACTACATTCCATGGGGTGGCAAAGAGTGGCCACTACTGAGCAGCTACGCACACATGCACTCACACCAATACCAGCACTTCATGGCCAGTATCCTATAAAACTATCCTGTGTGCTGTGCTTGGTCGTCAGTCACATCCAACTCTGTGTGACCCCAGGGACTACAGCCCGCCAGGCTCTTCTGCCTAAGGGGGCTCTCCAGGCAAGACGACTGGAGTGGGTTGCCACGCCCTCCTCCAGGGGATCTTTCCAGTCCTGGGACTGAACCCAGGTCTTCCACATTGCAGGCAGATTCTTCACCATCTGAACCTAAAACCATACTGGTATTGCTGCTGCTAAGTCGCTTCGGTCGTGTCTGACTCTGTGTGACCCCACAGACGGCAGCCCACCAGGCTCCCCCGTCCCTGGGATTCTCCAGGCAAGAACACTGGAGTGGGTTGCCACTGCCTTCTCCAATGCATTAAAGTGAAAAGGGAAAGGGAAGTCGCTCAGTCGTGTCTGACTCTCTGCGACCCCATGGACAGCAGCCCACCAAGCTCCTCCGTCCATGGGATTCTCCAGGCAAGAGTACTGGAGTGGGGTGTCACTGCCTTCTCCAAAACCATAATAAGACTCTTCAAATTAAGACTTATGCCAGGGTTGTAGAATTTCACTACTGAAAGAGTGCTCCTTGGATCAACACTATTGAGATCACCAGAGAGTGTTTTGTAAAGCAGATTCCTGGGCCCCAGTCAGACCTACTTAATCAGACTCTGCATGACAACGATAAGTACATGGGTGGAAGACATAATTTGAGGACCATGCTTCTAAGAGTACCAGCCATTTGACCTCTTGCTTAAGTTTCCACTGAAATCATATACAGCCCATGCTCATAGCGGCTAGTCTCAATTTCAAGGCAGTGCTCAGTTTTTCACTGTGTACACTGGGCTCCAGCAGAAAGGAAAAGGCCAGCAGTTTGATTCAAGACCAAACAATGAGATAACAGCTGCCTTTTTATGAAGTACTCTGAAAAGCACTGCAGGTGATTTTTAATACTTAGATTAGACAGGAAATTTCTATAATCTTATTGCAAATTTCAGAATAAAGTGTAGAATGAGGGGAAGAAAAAACATAAGTGTGTTATTATATAATTATAACATGACGTGGGGGCAAATAGTTAAAAGACATCAAGCCTCAAGCAGAGAGGCAACCGTTAGTTATGAAATCTTTAAGAGGCTCTAGAGGCTTGTCTTTAATAATTAACTTGTCTTTGTAAATCGCTATTCCAAAAGGCATTTAATAGGTGTTCTTGGAGCTGATGTAATCTGAATTAAGGACAGATTCCTGGTGTGTACGTGTTTTCTTTTTCTTTTCTTGGACTGCCCTTCTGTCCTGAGATTTCAAGAACAGCAAAAATGCTTGCTCCAAATTTATATGACCAGGGTGGGCACAGTGACTGGCACACAAAGGAGCTCAATATTGAATGAATGAATTCATGCATGCACACAAAGATGAGCTTTGCTTCTCCTGATGAATGATTTAGTATTTGGAGAGGGACCAAGGTGACTCCAAAGTTTAACATGGAACTCTTCTTACTGTGCTCTCTGCAGACTCCTTTTATATAATATTTTAATGGCAGAATCATGAATGAAACCCTTTCCTATGTTTTGAGCTGGTTGGTTGCTACCAAATAACTGAAGATAAGCTCAAACAAACCATTGTGAAAATAAGCAAGGCAAAATTAATTGTATTGTGCTATTTCTTTAAAATTATTATTTCTTCATAATTAGAAACCTGTGTAGCATTCTATCTCTGAGGAAACTGATTTTCTCACTTTTCTTCAAAATGACTTCAAGGAAACCTTCCATACAAATAATAGCTTTCCTTTTTATTATATAGGCTCAATTTATTCAACTTTAATTACTTTAAAGGCAAGAGAACCTTCCTTCCCAGAGAAGAAGCACATTGAACTTTTATTTGGTTATTTCTTACACAAATCTTCGAGACTGAAAAATAAAGATCATCCTAATTTATAAACAAGAAAAACACAAGGGGTGTAAAGCTGAACTGCTTGGTTGTGAAGTAGTTTAGAAGCAGATGGAGGAACAGGGCCTGAGTCTTATTTCTCACCCATTGGTGCCACACATTTGTCTCTCTATAATTTTTACCAACATTTAGACAGACTGCCACTGATGTTAAGTTCTCCCCAAGAAAGGACTTGTTGCAGGAATAATTTGTTTTTATTTCTGAATACAAAACAGGCTTTGAAAAAACTGACCCAAGTGATTCATAATAAATCTGCTTCCATCTGAGATCAATCCTTTCAATGTCATACTCAGACTGTGGCTGCCCCGGTACTTACTCAGTTATACTTAAAATCCTCAATTCCAAAAGTCAACCACATTTGACATATAAACCAGAGTGCTAGGAAGCCACGCGTGTAAGCTGTACTCTTCTGAGTTTATGACACAAGTAAGCACAAAAATGTATGAAGTGAAATCCTACAAAGGAACTCAATGTATCCATGATTATTAAGCTTTTGTTCTTACTTCATTTCATCCTCTACATGGGTGCTGAGGAGTTTATAGAGAATAGTGAGAAGGCTCCTTTGCTTAGGATTTTGTGTGATAATATTCGCCTATTAAACAGTTTCAGTTGATTAGCATGGTAGCCATCTACTTTAAATGAGATGCTCAGGTCCCCTTCACAGATTTAACAGACTAAGTGATTCTCATGCACAAAACTGGAAAAGTAGTGTCCTAAATCATAATCCAGGGATTAAGGACAAAGCATAAAAAATTCAGCAAGAGAGACACTACGGTTGCTATGAATCAATACAACTTCACTCCTCTGTCTCAGACAATAGACCTTCCAGCATCTCTCAGGAAAAGAAAAGTATTTTTAAAGGTTGTATCTGCAGGAGAGCCTTCCCGTTGTGGGAACATCAATTATCCTCAGATTCTTGACAATCCACCCACAACCCCAACTCCAAAGTTCCCTCTCATCTCCTTTCTCTTCCAGTTTTTTCCCCCTAAGCCTCTCATTTCCACCTCTACTCTCAGACCTTTGCCTCCTTTCTTTAACTATAGAAGTGTTTCACCTTCCACACGGAATTAGAATAATTGCTCCTCACACATTTCTGAGGTCCAAGAGAATTTCCTAAGAAAACACAAACTTTCATTTGCGAAGCACTGTTCCTTTGTAATGTGTGTTTCTTTAAATATGTTGAATCTGGGTATATTACTGTTCAGACAATAGTCTTTTGGATTAAAATTGCAAATTTGAAGTCAGCTGATTTTTTTATACAGTTTTATAATAGGCATGCATTAACTCTTTTACTCAGCATTTTATCCCATTTCATTATCATTAACTGACTTGCCTGATTTTGCTAGGTAGGCTGCCATGCAAGGAACAAGGTATTATCATGTGCTATTAAAAAAACACATTTCAATGTGACAAGTATGTAAAAAGATCAACATAGCCATGTTAAGGATAAAAAAGTTCTTCACACTATCCCACTGAAAATGATTGATTTCAAAGAATACGTACTTGTTCAATCAAGTGATTGATTAAAACAATCTCAGCACATCATCTTCTGAATCACAGTATGGTAAAGTGCTATCTCTTTTAACCACTGTTCCCTTATTTGTTGTTTTAGTCAAGGTCCCTGTGATATTGTCCTTAGAAATGTTTCAGGGGAGAAAAGACAAATGAAGATATGTCCCTGCCCTCACAGGGTCTAGCAACCTAGATATGTTCATGGAGATTAATTAGCACCCTAGTTACTTGACAAAAATATACAGTCTCTCTCACAAAGGTCACATATAAAGCCATACCAGCCTTTTCTGAAAGTTCATAGGTATCTTATTTATAAAATATCATGCAAAAAAGAAATTTAGATAGCTCGTATTCAGATGTATTTGGGCATCTGTTGGTAATTATCAATCTTTTTACAAAGCGTATGATTTATAGTGCTAGTTATATACACAATATATTTTTATATAGTCAAAAGAGACGTTTGAAACTCTTTGAAAACTATAAACAATCCATGAGACATGAAATATCATAATCAAGGACTGAAACAAGTATCCAAACATCAATTTGGTTTGACGTTTGCCATCCACATTAAAGTGTGAGAGATATGGAAGGAAAACACCACCTTCATAAACGCTACTTAAAACAAACTGTTCCCCTAACATGGTACATCTTCCCTTCCTGTACTCAGCACAGCTTGCAGTGTGCAAGCCTGGCCTGCAGAGGAGCCGGGCTCTGAGTGCATCAGAATACTCCTTTTCTGAAGGACTAGTTCCAAGATAGCAAAAAGGAGAACTGGGACAAGTGTAGGGAGACGCTTTAAGCTCATTTTAATTCACTGTACTATTATTTTAAAAAATCTCCAACACATGCAACAACTATGAGAACTGTGTAATTAAGCACCATTTCCCCAGGAGTTGCTTCACTGATTAACCTAAGGACAGTCTTGTTCTCAAGCCAGGATTCTTGCAATCCCTTCCACTTTCATACCTGCCAAATTAAAAAAAAAAACACACACACAAGTATCTTCCAGAAACATCTAGATTAAGTTAATGCTAACCATTATAAAACAATCATGGCACATCAAATAACAGAGAGTTTGACTCGACTAGCTAAGTTGCTGCTGCACCTGTCCTTTTTTTTTAAAAATTGAAATTTAATTGACATATGACACTGTATGCTTCAGGTATATAACAAAATGGTTCAATATTCATATATATTGCTGCACATGTTATTGACCAGAAAAAGCTATCATCAGCGCTTGGTTTACTTACTAATAATGCAGCATTACTGAAAAGGTTGATCTTGCTTCCCTAGGAGGTGTAACCGGAGGTGTTTTAAAAAAGAATGATCCTTGGCCCCAGTCATTTCTGTCCTCATGTCCATCGCCCAAATCTGTCTTCTTGATGAAATTTTCACAAGAGTTATTCATCTGGATTTCGTAAATGGCACTTTGGGAAGGGGTAACACATGACACACCCACCCAGTCACACATACCCCACCTCAAATTAGTCTGTTGGTTTTTACTGAAGATATCTGGCTGTACATAATGAAGAAATAAGAGTTTTGATTTATGGAAGGAATTGAGAATCATTCTAAAATAGAGGTATCATGAAGGTACAAGATACCATATGCGCACACACAGACATGCGTGCGTGCATACACACACACATGCACACTGCAAGGAGAAGCAATGGTGGGAGGAGTCCATAAGCCACTGAACTACTTAATATTCTCAGGACCGATCCCTACATTAAGGGCAAGCACTCTGAAATTACACTGAAAATAAAGTAAGGTTTTGAGACAAAGGACTCTAAAGCAGCAATTCTCAACGTGTGGTAAGAAGATTACCAGCACAGAAGTAAGTGGGATACTGTTTTAAATAGGTTCCTGAGCTCCACACCATAGCTGCATAATCAGAATCACTACTGGCAAGATCTCAGAAGCTGCATTTTATAACAAGTACCTCAGATGATTCCTACAGTGCCAAAGTTTGGAAATCATCACTCTAGAGGATTCTAACACCTTTCCTTGAAGCACTAAAGTTCTCACCTTGAGAGCTATAAGAGACATACACAACATACCACTAACCAATTAGATGATTGTGGTAACTTTATTCCTGTATTAAACAAATATTACTATTTGAAAAAACTATCTTGAGATGCAAATAAAGCCATATAAATATTTTGCCTTCTGGGACATTACAGTCTCAATTATGTAATCATTACTTTGAATCATTAAAAAGTAGGGAAAAAAGGACATCATCAAAAAACAAAGAGGTTGTTCTACCCAAAAGTATTCTTTAGTAATAAGGGAATATGCAAGCCTAAATCAATAGGTTTCTAAGAGCTTCTGACTTTAAGGTAAGCCAAGAAGAAAGCAGGTAGACAGGACAGGGGCTCAGAGACGACAAGAAGACAGCGGAGAGGGCAAAATTAAGGCCTCAGGCTGCACACTCCGTATAGTTTGCATCCAAGCCAAATGCAAACTACATTACAGGGAACTCCTTCCATATGACAAACCACAGTGCTGCCAAAGGAGATGACATTTCTTCATATAAGAAGGAATGGTTAGAAATGAAGGCTTAAAAAAAAAAACATTTCAAATGTTCTCTTAAATGACTGCAGAATATCAATTCAACTGAAACAACAGAAAATCCTTTTTCTAGAACTTTTGACCAGGCAGAAAAGTCTTAGCTAAAGTGGCAAAGCCGCTGGACACCGCAAGGATGAGCTGACAAGGTACCAGAATTGCAGTGTCCCAGTCATAATGGGAACTCTCAGATCACAAGATACAAACACTTACTCTTCTCTCAGGGTCACACATATACCACATCAGCAAACAGAAGCCAGTAAGAAGTCCCTTGAATGACAATAGGTTCCAAAAAGCAGAGTGCATAGAGAAGATAACATAGGGCTCCAGAGTAAGACAGACCTGAGACATATCCTGGATCTTCCATATTCCCGCAGTATGAGTTTGGGCCTCAGTTTCCTCATCTGTGAGATGGGATAATAATGACACAAACTACATGATGGTAATAAAGATTAAATGAGATATCTAGATAAAACGTTTGGTAGAGTATTTGAAACCTCTCTAGCTAGCTGTTCTAACTATAAATAAATGGTCTATCAGATGGGTTTGTTAGAATAAAAAAACAATTACATATGCATTATTAAGTATATAGCCTTGTAAGTATGACTTTATATATTGGAAAATTTACATCCATCTTTCCTGAAGTAAATCAACCATTAGCAAATAGGTGAATTATGCTTCTGTTGACGTGTTGGCTTCTAAACTTTTAAAATTTAGTTTTTATCATTAAAGGACTGTCATACAAAGAATAATTTTTTAATGAAATATTATTAGCTAAAGAACCATACAAACCAAGAGTACAACTTATATTTCTCTGCCAGGATTTGCTATGAACTTCTTAATGAAGAAAACAACCATTAGTCACCATCAATAATAGAACAGCAGTGATGACTTTTATTGATCATTTCCTAAGGACTGGAACTGTGTAAGCACTTATGTGGATTGTCTCGCTGAATCCTCATTAACAACTCTGTAAGGCCAAGGTCTATTATTATCACCATTTTACAGAGCAAGAAACCGAGGTTTCTCAGAATGTCAAGCTCATTTCCTAAGAACACATGTGCAAGAGCAGTGATTTCAGCTGATGAATCTGGAGCCTGTGCTCTGGCCCACCCTGTTCTGTTGCCTGAAATTGAGGATTGGAACTCAGGGTCTCTACTCCTTAGCCACCATTCCTTCCACATACTGTGGGGCCTGGGCAGGCATTATTAATATAACTCAGCTTATCAGAAACCAGAGTCAATAATCCCATTAGATCTCAAATTCTATGTTTAAAGTTCCCCCACTTCTACAACAGGACTAGGTCTTTCTAAGCAGCTCCTCAGGAGTCTGGAGACCCACACAATATTCCCCAGATCTGCTATCCATCTGAGGTCAAAACATCCTCGTGTGGTGCCCACTGGGACCAAAGTAATGTGATATACTTCACTTTGATACATATTTCTATAAAGCACATAAAGAATGATGCTAACTTTGAGAATTCCATGCTGAGTAGAGGTAAATGAAATGTTGAATAAATAGTGAAATACAGGAAACAAAACAGATTCAACAAGACCTTTAAGCAAACCAAACACCTGTCGTGTGTTCTTGTGATCTATTTTACTCCTAAATGACACGTATGAGATGTTTATCCTGAAAACTAAAAATATTAGCTTTTCCTATAGCAATGCAAGTAAAACCCTGGTGGACACCGAAGATCTAAATGGCAGGTCTGTGTCACTAAGAGCTCTCCAGAGCATGATAACTGCTAACAGGGCAGTGTGAGGCGGCTGGTGCCGACTGGATGGCCACGCGCTTTATGACAGCCATGGGCAGGCAGCTTTCTTTAAGCAAGGCCAAACAACTTAAAGGACCTACTCTGCTCCTGCTATTTCATGCTTCAATTAACTGAAGTCAACAACTCACTCCGAAAGGTTTTAATTACAAAGAAAACTTAACAGTCAGGGGAACATTTTTTTCTGTAAAGAAATTACTTTTGTATGTTACCGTAACAAAGTCTATTTGAAGAGTAAAGTGAAATGAGGTTAGTTATTTAAGAAATGTGGTTGGGATACTAAGCGCATCTTTCAAAGCCTCATCTATAAAATATTCTTGCTGAAAATATTAAAACTGAATATAGACAATCCTTTAAGTATGGGGGATGAAAGAACAAATTAAAGGACACCACTGAGATAAAAACAGAAATATTCAGAACGTAGACTAGTCTACATGAACCTTGACCAGGTTTATTTATTTTTAATTGGAGGACAACTGCTTTAGAATATTGTGTTAGTTTCTGCCATACAATAGCATGAATCAACCATAGGTATACATATGCCCCGTCCCTCTTTAACCTCCCTCCCATCCCACCCCTCTAGGCTGTCACAGAGCACTGGGTTGAGCTCTGCAACATAGAGCAAATTCCCATATTACATATGGTAATATATAGGTTTCCACGCTACTCTACCTATCAATTCATCCCACCCTCTCCTTCCTCCATTGTGTCCACAAGCCTGTTCTCTATCTCTCCATCTCCATCATCAGCACTATTTTCCTAGATTCCATACATATGTGTTAATATACAATATTTGTTTTTCTCTCTGACTTACTTCACTCTGTGTAATAGGCTCTAGGTTAATCTACCTCATTAGAACTGACTTAAACGTGTTCTTTTTTATGGCTGAATATAATTCTATTGCACATATGTACCAAAACATCTTTACCCATTCATCTGTTGATAGACATCTAGATTGCTTCCGTGTCCTAGCTATCGCAAATAGTGCTGCAATGAACACTGGGGTGCATGTGCCTCTTTCAATTATGGTTTTCTCAGGGTCTATGCGGAGAAGGCAATGGCACCCCACTCCAGTACTCTTGCCTGGAAAACCCCTGGACGGAGGAGCCTGGAAGGCTGCAGTCCATGGGGTCGCTGAGGGTCAGACATGACTGAGCGACTTCACTTTCACTTTTCACTTTCATGCATTGGAGAAGGAAGTGGCAACCCACTCCATTACTCTTGCCTGGAGAATCCCAGGGACGGGGGAGCCTGGTGGGCTGCCATCTATGGGGTCACACAGAGTCGGACACGACTGAAGTGACTTAGCAGCAGCAGCAGCAGCAGCAGGGTCTATGTCCAATAGTGGGATTGTTGGGTCATATGATAGTTCTGTTCCTAGTTTTTAAAGGAATCTCTATATTTTTCTCCATATTGTCTGTATCAATTTACATTCCCCTGACCAGGTTTTGTCAACAATTGCAAGAAAGAAGGTAAGGGGTAGCAATAGAAAATTGTTCTAAACTTTAAAAGTCTTGAATTACATAATCAAATGTAACAACTAGAAATTAATTTGGACCCAGGCTCAAACTAGCTATAATAAGTCACTTTTGAGCCAATATGGGAAGTTTAAACATACACTAGGTACTAGAGAGTACGTAGAGAATTATGAATTTTCTAGGCATGATATTATTGCAAAGAAAATGTTCCCCTTATTTGACAAGCACAAAGTGTTTGAGTAAGTGACATGACCTCTGAATTAAAAAAAAATACCTCAGCATCCCCTTGTCTAAATACACTAGCAGTTATGGCAAAATGTTGGTAATTGTTGACTCTGGGATAACAGGATTCATTAGATGATTTCTCTTGTGTATGATTAGATTTGTAAAGTTTTAAAGAGACTCTAAATTCTAAATGAATACAACTACTGTACATTTTAAATCAATATGAATTATAAAATGCCTTATCTTTGATAATAAGAGGTAGGTATATAAAATTATTTTTTGAAGAGCTGATATTTTATCTACAGACTAAAAATTTATATTACAGCTTGTTCATTGCTTTGTCCACTATGATTTTCCATTAATTTGTCATTAATATTTAACTCATGGGGGTTAATTATTGCTCAGCTTAAGCATTAGCTATTCCTCTTGGAAAGTTACAAGGAAAATACAACTTAAAATTTTTGTAACCTCTGTGACTGGCCTTATATATACTGATATTGGCCCTTATATTTATTGACATTTCTAAACTTACTGGTAGCTCTTTGATATGTAATATGCACAGTTACATATGGTGAAAAATCTGTCAGTCAGAGGCAGGGTCCAGAGTTACAGCTGAAGAAGGGGGAAAATTACACCATGCCAACTGATTGACAGTCTTCCAGTTTGGGAGTGAGGGTGGGCAAAGTTGAGTTATCTATACAAGAAAACTCTGAAAAAAATTTAGAGGGCTCAGAAAAAAATCTTTTGACTTTATATAAGTGCAACTCTGCATTTCCAGTGAAAAAAGAATATAATCCTAAACAGATCAAGTAACCTACCACACTGAAAAGGTGAGTATCTAAGTTCAAACTCATCCAGCCAGCCCTCAAAAACACCCTACTTCTACAGCCACCTGGATCAAGTTTCCTCTTGCAATTAAGCAACTATTCATATTCACAGTAACCTCCCAAATCCATTTCTTCAGAAGAGCACAGCAGAATAGAAAAGGGACAGGGTGTTTACTTCATGCTTTCAAATGTAAAGAATGAAACTGATGAGAATGCTCCGTTACATAGAAAAATACACAAATACAACAATTTCCTACCCCATCCAGTGGCATTATTTTAATAAAGGAAGGCACTTTCCTGCTTTTATAAAAGCCACCATGATGATTCAGCTCCTACAAGAAAGGCAGCTCTGTTGCCATCATGACCATTTAAGGACTGTGCTAAGGACACACATTGCAAATAAAAACCACTCAGTTCCAGAGAGCCTCTAAAAAGCTCACCCAGGATTAACAACTTGGGTTATTTGTCAGCTTCTATCAAAGGGAAAGACATGGCTGAGACATCCTCTAGGACTTGACAAGATGATATAATGTAAACCATACACTCCAAACAAAAGAGCAAAATTCACCAAGTATTTTAAGTGAGTGTTAAGCTTCTCAGATGGTTCTAAAGAAACTTCCATCTCTCCCAAGATCCAAGGCTCTAGATTTCAACAGTTCAGCAATGCAGACATGACCGCTTCTAATCAGATTGAAAACTCACGTGGTTAGGAGTTCCCCAGTGAAATCTGTGAAATTAGGAACTGATAATATGATTTGATTTATTGTGCAAAAGCATATGTTTACTGAGATTTTTATTTCTGATGCATATACCAGTAATAAGAAAACATACAAGATTTAAGAATCCAGAAGATCAACTAAAGATTTCACAGTTCTGAAACCCATTTCCAAAGCTCTCAAGGTCTCATTTTGAAAGTTCAATTTTTATGTCATTTTTTAAAGGATGTTTCCTATTAGCAGTCAAAGTAGTTAGGCTGCAAATAAATTAATGAAAATAACATTCCATTTATTTATAAATCATAGCTCCCCGTGTGTGAACAATAACACTTCACTGAAGAAAATGACCACCATTATAAAATGAGATTTTTATATATCCATCCAGCATTACAAATTGGACAAGGTCTCATTTTGAAAGTTCAATTTTTATGTCATTTTTTAAAGGATGTTTCCTATTAGCAGTCAAAGTAGTTAGGCTGCAAATAAATTAATGAAAATAACATTCCATTTATTTATAAATCATAGCTCCCCGTGTGTGAACAATAACACTTCACTGAAGAAAATGACCACCATTATAAAATGAGATTTTTATATATCCATCCAGCATTACAAATTGGCTGTTTGGAAGTGTCAAGTGTATAGAACTTAGTGCTTGAAAGAATTTATTTTCTATTAATCATCCCCCCCAAAATTAATGTGTCATAGTAGCATAACAGTTCAGAATTAAAAGAATCACCCTCACATACACAGCACCTAGCATTCTTAGAAAAAAAAAAAAATTGAAGTGGGTTAGCATTTGGAATACTCCTAACAGTGAGTCTCTCTAAAGAGAAATTTCTGTAGATAACGACAATATTTCTATTCACTTACTACAGATAAAGCTATAAAACGAAGCCGATGAAGTCAGGTATTTTCTAAGTATGTCAACCTGAAAATACACTAACACATTCTTCAAAAACCACTTTTATGCAGTAAGTGTTTTTCAATAATAAATGGAAAGAACAAAAACAACAATAAGGCAAAAGAATAAAAAAAAAAAGACCTAAGAAGTCTCTTTCTATTTAAACACAGCTTTTCTGGATCTAATTTTCAACCAGATGATGATTTTTTTCATTATCATTGTCAGCAGACAGAAATGGCTAGCAAGTAAACCAAACTCCCAGCCTCAAAACGCAAAAAAAAAAAATAAATAATAGCACTTTTCACTCCAAGAGAATAAACAGTGGAAATATTTTAAAAGTTTAGCTATAACAGTCCATAATATTAAAAAGTTAATACATTTAAAAGTCTTTAATGACAGTACACCCTTTCAAGAGTGAATTGAGTAGGAATTCATTTCTATTTAGCTTAAAATGTTTTAAAATTCCCTTCTTAAAATAGATGTAATATTTGAACAGAATAGTAAATACAGTCTTCAAATATTTAAAAAGGAAACTCCAATTATACATCTTTGATTTACAACTGTGAGTTCAAAAAAGTGATCTAATAATGCTCTAGACTTTAGGCAACTATTACTAATTTAGAATGTTTCACTTTGGGTGGGATTTCAGGCTCTTTCAGCCTACAGTTTCATTTCTCTGAGCTACAAAGACCATTTTGTAACAATTACATCATTGTAGTATCACGCTATACCACATTTCATTCTAAACTGGCCAAATGTGAAATAGATCACACTGGACACAGTTTTACTTAAAACACTAATAATGCTAAATGATTTCAGACTTTTGGTAAAAACTGTCCTCCATTAAAGCACATCCAACCGTCCTGAAAAAGAATCTCATTTTTCAGCCATGCAGGCTAGAGATGCTTATTACTAAACCAATAAAGCCAGTTTTGCTGGGAGGAGGGGTAAAGGGAGTAGGGTTGCCCAGCTTGGTATCGTGAGGTAAGGTTAAAATAGACAACACTTACCATCTCTTAGAGCACACCCTTCGCTTGTTTCCATAGTACCTGCATATTTCTTTTTAACTGCCTTGTTGACTTTTAGTCCGTAAAATGGCAACATGCGTAAAGGCCAGACAGCCAAGTATAATGAGCAATGTCGGATGCCGTGTTCACTTACCTGCAAAGTAAAAGCAAAAGGGTTAAAACTCTCTAATCATGGAGGCACAATTATCTCCTTCCATCTCTACTAATTCGCTTTGACTTAAAGCTGATTATGCGATAAAGAAAAAGACAAATATAACCTCCAGGTCTTTAATAACACCATTTGGAAATAGAAGGTCCCCTACCCCCATCAATAAGTTCTTTAACAGGTATAAGTTAAGTGGATACAGAATCACAGTCACTGTTTCCTTTATGATGAGTTGATGACCAATTCCTCTATAGTGTGTTAGAGAGATATGACAATAGAACAGACAACGGAGAAAGAAATCTATTAGATTCTATTCAAGAAAAAGATCTTGTGCGTGTTTCTCCAAGAGGTATTTAATAAGTGTGTATAGATCAGTTGCAGCTTTTTCTTTATAGGATAAAATGGTGCTAGTTATTGCTGGGATTTTGCCAATGATCTCCTAGGCAACTGACGGTTAAAAGAGCCATAAATAGAACAGCAAACACCATCACTGTTTGCTATCCTGAAGAATCTTGCCCTTATACACTTAAGAATGCATGTTTTAGCATGAATATTCCTCTTGTCTCAAAGCATAGGAAATATCCAAACACCGATGCACCAGAGACATAGAAATAAAATTAACAAAAGCAAATGTAAACAAACCACAGTAATAGCTTACAAGTTTCATCTCATGTGCCAAGCTTAAAGAAATCTCACATGTATGAACTATTTCATTTTGATTTTTAACAAGTATTTGAGGCAAGAATTAGTATTATTCTCATTTTCTATAAATCAGGAAGAAACAGAAATTAAGAACCTTGCTCAGAGCCACAAGGCCAGAAGTGACAAAGCAAGAATAAAGATAAATTTCTCTTTTATTATGAACTCAGATTTCACAGATTCCTGAGTCAAGACATCAAGTTCTTTCCCTCATAGGATTCATTTTGACATGTTACTGAAAGATTGAAGAAGAGCGTATAATTGTGCACTTCACAGAGCATCAAAATGACAATAATGTGGTTTTACAAGCTGTTTTCTGTAAGACAGGGAACATTATTCCCTTAAACTACTAACAATAAATGCTTGATAGAACTAAAATGCTTCAGTGGATCAAAGTTTTCAAGTATCAAACTATGAGTCCTTAGACTGGTGTCACAAAAGTTTTAAGGATTGTTCTTTGGAGTAATACCTGGTATCTAAATTATATAAAGTTATACATATACCTAATAGAGGCTTTTATACTCAATGTATTCCTTACATGAAAGCTATGGGCTTAACTTCACTGCAGTAGCTTTTCTCTAGGTAGTTTAAGAACCCTTTTTTGGAGCTATATTCAGACGTGAATTCCACAGGACAATGGTGTCATTATGGTAGCCTTTATTTTTGCTAAAAACTATTACCTAGGGGAGTTATCCGTCATCTAGTACCAAATAACACCTTCGAAAACCAAATCTACCCTTATAAAACATTTGCTTTCATTAAGGTTATCACATTAATAAATAAGCAGATGGGTAGATAGCTGATTGGAGAAGGAAATTGCAACCCACTCCAGAATTCTTGCCTGGAGAGTCCCATGGACAGAGAAGCCTGGAGGGCTATGGTCCATAAGGTCGCAAAGAGTCAGACACGACTGAAGCTACTTAGCATGCATTCTGATAGCTGATACGACTTCCCAAGCGGCTCAGTGGCAAAGAACCCACCTGCCAATGCAGGTTACACGGGTATGACCCCGGGTGGGGGAGATGCCCTGGAAAAGGAAAAGGCAGCCCACTCCACTATTGCCTGGAGAATCCCATAGACAGAGGAGCCTGGAGGGCAAGAGTTGGACATAACTGAGGGCAGATACCTGGTATATACAGGTAGATGGATAAATGGATATGGATATGGATGATGGCCTACACATCAAGTATCTCTTGAATATGCATAGCAGGTTCTAAAGCAAAATCTTTGAAGGAAGTCTCTGAAGTCTTGAAAGCAAAGACTTTCTTTGAATGTTCTGACATGTTTTTGTTTTTTTTTTCCCTCTACTATCGACCTTCATGAGGCTAGTCATAGAAAGGATCCGATTCAATTAATTGATTACTCGTAAGTGCCAAGTATAATGGTAAGCATTTTCATGTATGTAAGCTAAACTAACTTTAGTAAAAATACTCTTAAAAGATTCCTACTTTACAGATAACATATTGAGAAATGTAACGTGAGAAGCCCAGGTCAACATGGGCTTCCCTGGAATTCCAGGCCAGGTATTTAGACCACAAGACCAACTTCTCACATCAGACTGCATGACTCACCATCTCCTCTTTGTAAGGATAGCATGACATATTTGTCTACTGAGCATTTTTCTTTAGAAGGGAAAAAATAACATTTATCAGGCCTAGTCACTCCCTTCTTTCATAGATTCGTATTTTGGACCTCTCCCACACATGCTGACTGTTCTGAATACCACCTGAACCCTTGAATACCACCTGAACCCTTTGGAAAGAAATTAAGCATATATATTCATTTACAAGCCAATTTAAGTTCAAATAAAAATAAACACTGTCCAAACTTTTTTTTTCCCCAAACTTTATCTCTTCTCTTTTCTGCCCTTAATTTGTTAGCAAGAGCATGCCAGCCACTGAGAAATTACGTCTAGGATGGACATTTTGTTACTATGGCTATATTTTTTAGTTGTTGGGAAATTACAGAGGGAATATGAGAAGACAAGGAGGTTAAAGAATAGGAAAAGCAGCTCCAAAAGTCATTGTGTTTTGTGTGAATTTCACAATATTCTAAAGATGATTGTTGTCTGGGGGAAGAGCACCAATGTATTTGTGCTTTGTCCTACTAACAAAGTTCCACTCCAGAACTGCATAACAAAAGACATTAGCAGCAACTTAACTGCTTAAAGGATCTTAGACACTTTTTAAACATGGGAATTATTTCATGCAAATAGCAATTTGCATCTCAGAATATTACTTTCAAAGCATTTGTAGATAACTGCACAAGGCCTCCAGCTTCGTTTTAAGCAGATTCTTCCAGAAACCAAACCTCAGTTCCTATAGAATATTAAGATGATAAACCCAGCTTCTAATCCCTGACTGCCCTTCTGCTTTTTATCTACCACTTCCAACCTTCAGGATAGTAGTTAAGGATAGTGGTTAATCAGCAGGATAGTGGTTAAGCACATTTTTTTCAGTGGCAGGAGATTTTGTAAGTTGAGTAGTATACAGAGTATTTTCCTTTCCAAAGAGGAACTCAAATATTCCTGGTAGTGACAGAATTTCTAAAACATTTCTCAACCACCAATATCACCAAATTGAGGCCCAATGTGTGCTTAGTCACTCAGTCGTGTCCAACCCTTTGTGACCCTTTAGGCTGCAGCCCACCAGGCTCCTCTGTCTGTGGGGATACTCCAAACAAGAACACTGGAGTGGGTTACCATGCCATGTTCTTCCTCCATGCCCTCCCATCTTCCCAACCCTGGGATTGGATTCCTTACTGGCTGAACCACCAGGGAAGCCCACTGAATCAAGACAAATAGTCATCCGGGAGTAATCTCCATTCTAAAACCATTACCAGCTCTCCACATAGAGTCATGCTGCTGCTGCCGCTGCTAAGTCGCTTCAGTTGTGTCCGACTCTGTGTGACCCCATAGACGGCAGCCCACCAGGCTCTGCCGTCCCTGGGATTCTCCAGGCAAGAACAATGGAGTGGGTTGCCATTTCCTTCTCCAATGCATGAAAGTGAAAAGTGAAAGTGAAGTCACTGAGTCATGTCCAACTCTCAGCGACCCCATGGACTGCAGCCTAACAGGCTCCTCTGTTCATGGGATTTTCCAGGCAAGAGTACTGGAGTGGGGTGCCATTGCCTTCTCCGACATAGAGTCATAGGGTGTTCAATTTCATCAATGAATAACACCCAAGGAAATCACCTTCTCTGGACCCAGGTACATGTGACTGGTTTCAGAGAATTTTCACATTTTCTTTCCATTAAAACAGCATGCAGACATCAATCCAATCTTATCCTATTTCTTAAAAGGTCATCCTCACCTCTCCAGAGACAGGGATGTAAATGAAACAAAAGCAAAAACAGAATTAAAGGGCATCATTTTGCATCAGGTGTCTTAATGCAGTCATTAAAAACCAACACTCATATCTTAAGTTCTTTTTGCCCTTGTATCAAGTAATGCTAATATTCCTTGTACTTTCTTTTTAAACTAAAAGAATTTTGAAAGGGAATGCTTATCCAATTAGTGAAAAAAACCCCACTGGTTTTAAATGTTAAAGTTACCACCAAGTGGGAAAAGTGTCATGATGTATAAGCCTGGGGTTTTTCCACTGAGGAAATAGCAAAAAGATCTTTCCACAGGAGAAAAAAAAATCTTAAGGAAAAAAAATTATTTATTACAATGTAATAGAAACAATTTTGCTGTTGGCTTAGGACACTATCAATAATTTTCTGGCTTAGATGTGCTTAGCCTCTTAGTTTAATAGGAGAGGGATTCTTTCAGAGATTTCTGACAATCTGGAAAAATCAATGAGGGAATAAAGGTTTATGTATTAAATAACAATATTACTGGATGCTATGGTTTAATGTAGAACAGAGAAATGTTAGGCATAAAAAAACTTTATATTATTTAGAATATGTTACACAGTATGTATACTAGTACCAAGCAATTAAGTACTGCAGAAACAGCTGGGAAATAACAGTCATGGTAGACAAAACTGGGGGCGATCCAGGGAATTTACCTAAGGTAAACATAGAAACAATAAGAACAATTTTTCATAACTTAAATGATTCATGCTTACTAATTTTCATTAAAAATCTGTACTTAAAAACTTTCTAATCATGAAGAACTGTTAGTGTTAAAAACAAAAACTTGATGTTTCAATTGTAGTGTTTCTCACTAGATTTTGTACCTGCCTCCTTCATTAAATTGTTGATAATAATTAGAACAGCTCATTTGTATCTCTAGCATCAAAAATGGTACTTGCCCCACACATTGTGCTCAATATCACTCAATAGATAAATGAGGACCTAGCTAAGTGTGAGACGCTCTGCTAGGCATGCACATAAGACATGGTCATTGTTCTCAAAGACCTGAAACACTAGTTGAGAACATTTAAACATAAAAAGTCAACTACCAGTCAAGATTCTCCTTCATAAGGGGTTAAACTATTTGCTCTGAGGGTACATGATAACGTTAGGTAGCTAGAACAGGCAAAAAGGAGTCCAAAATGGTGGTGGCTAAAAAACAAAGAAAGGGAAAAACTCGTGAAAATGGAACAAAAGGAAGCCCATGGGCCAGAGTGAGCACGTCAGGTGAAACAAACATGCCCCTTTGTGGATAGCCCAATCTGTACAGGCAGGCTCGGGAGGAGGAGGGAGGAGGCAAGTCAAGATATGTCAGGAGGCTGGGTGTTTTCCTCGGCTCTGTCTTGCTGCAGCAACGCTTTGAAACGGCAGACCAGTGTTACAGCTGAGTTTTATTAGGCAAAAAAAGGACAGTAAACTCTCAAGGAGTGAAGGTGGGCTGACCCCAGATGAGAGGCCTCAATCCATCTTAGCTTCCTCTTTTTATACATTTTTGTTTCAGGTGGTAGAGCCACGTGAAAGTGAAAGAAAAGGACAATCTGTGCGGGGGATGGGGGGGTGGAAACAGAAGAAGATAACAAAGCAGAGGAACAGAGGATTAGCTAAGATGGAGCTCATACACTTCGGACAAAAACTAGAGTGTGTAGCTGCCGGATGATATTCCTGATCTTCAGAGTAATAATGGTACTTCTTACAGTGAAAAATCCCAAGATCCATTCCTTTAATGCCTCCAAAGTATGTTCCTTCCTGTTTGAGCTTCCTTCTTATTTGAGTGGTTTCTCTTCCTTCAAGTCTGAAATGAAGAAAGAAAACACAAAACCTCCACAAGGACCTCCATGCTCTTCCTTACTGCCTCTCAACCTTACACTGTGGCTGCCCTTCCAGGGTCTTCTTTTCGTGGAACTTTACCCATTAAAAAAGCTCTCCAAGTGAAAGAATGAAATGGAGCGACTGGAAGATGAGACACATCACTAGACTGGTGATAGGTTTCCAAGTTGCTTATAACTATGTCAGCCTGGCTCCATCACAACTGTGCTTGGTGAAAACACAGCAAATAAATGAAAGGTCCATCTAATGAGCTGCTTCTCAGATATTTCATACACAATGTCAACATTGATTATCAGAAGCTGCACCAGTGGTTGATGACTAACTTTAAATAGGCTCTAAACTAACAAGATTGCTTTTTTTTAAAGGAGAAAAAAAAGACTATTGCCTTTGGATAAATGTGAATATGTTGAGCTTAATGCTAAACAGGCTTAACAATAAACACGGATATGAAATAAATACCATTAGTTCATTTAAAACATTCTGACCAGGAGCCTACAATAGGTTATGTATTATGCTACACATTGTGGATTAAGGCTGGTATGAATACTTCTAGAAAGGAGCTGACATCATAGGCCAAACAAGGGCAGAAATGATTAAATCAACTTATCAGCCACTTTCCAGTTTTCTCATTACTTGGGGAATAAAGTGTGACTGCAGGAAGTATTGGCCGTAAATACTCCCCAGTGGTTCCAGCCTGGGCACATTAAGCAGGTTCTGGCCTGGCTTGGAATGGAAGTAAAATGAAGACTTTTATAAAAATTGATATTCCAGAAAGGATAATTATGCTCACATAGTAGACCATTCAAAGATGAGAAATACATTTTTCTAAATAAATCAGTGATAGATAAGGCCCAGAAAAAAATGCTTCATGAGTTCATGTTAATAAAGTGCTTTGATGTAATTACATCATTATTAAACTATCAGTGCCTGGAATCTACTTGAGGCTGTGTGTGTATACAATGGTTCATGACCAGCAGGGTTACTTTAGAACCACTGTCCCTTATTAATACCAAGTTCCATTCTTAAGGGAAATAGTTTCAAGATTCACGGCTACAGCAGTGAGAAACAAGAACTTTCTCTTTCCTCATGCCAACTACAAATGTGTACTCTGCTGTCTGCTTCACAAGGATCAGATTAGGAGATGCTACAGCAGGTGACCTTCAGCACCCTCTGAAAGGAGTTCAGGGTGGAGATCAGGAATGAGGTACTCTGTGCTCTGGGAAAAACTGGCAGAACAGGTCTTCATATAGTCAGATATTTTCAGAAGATGTTATGACCCCGATTCTTGCATCTCCTTATCTAGAAAAGCACTGACATCCTTCATGGTGAGGTCTGATCCTCGTGCCTAGCAGCAACCCTCTTCAAAAATATGTGGTTGACTGCACGCACTCTCCCTTCACCAAAATCTCATATATTGACCTTCCCCCTACCTCTCTGGGGTAGTTTCTCAGAGCTATCTGAAATGCTGTCCCCCAGGGTTATAGTCCTTGCTGCTGCTGCTGCTGCTAAGTCACTTGAGTCGTGTCCGACTCTGTGTGACCCCATACTTTGCCTGAAATAAAACAACTTGCAACTCTCAACACTGCATTGTTTTTTTTTAAGTCACTCATATTCTATCTTGCTTAGGGTTAGAAGTCAAAGAAAGCAGCTGAACAGAGAAAACTAGAAGTAAACTAACTGACAGACACTGAAAGCTAATAACAGCTCATTACATTGGTAAAAATGGTTCATTCTACTGGTATCAGTGGGATTAAGCCAGTGCCAGGCACTGTGCTGGTACTGGAAAAACACCAGTGAATAAAGTAAATATGTCCTCTGCCTTAAGGGAGCTTACATTCTAATGGGGAGATAAGTAACATCAAGCAAAGAAGCCAATAAATGTGCTCAACAGTCCTTAGATTGAAATTCACAAAGGCAAGGATAAAGCGATAAGTAGGGAGCCATGATCAAGATAAATGGAGAAATAGGGAGGAAACTTCTTAGGGTGACCACACAGGAGATGACATTAATCTGATAGGTCACCTCTATCCAAGAGTTGAAGGACCAAATTCCATGCTGAAAAAAGACGCACACAGAGACAGCACTGCTTTCTCGTAAATGCTTATAAGGGTGACTGTGAACAGGATCCTCCTCCAGGGGATCTCCGCAACCCAGGGATGGAAGCCATGTCTTTGATCTCTGCATTGGCAGGAGGGTTCTTTACCATAAGTGCCACCTGGGAAGTCCAGTGAACAAGAAAAAATATTAAGCATTTTTGGTTAAACCAGGGGCAAAGTCCTTCTAACACAATTTCATGTGACTATGGGGACAGGTATTGAGAACCAGGACCTATTCTCATAAATCTCATTTCCTCCTCAAAATCCATCCAACGTCTCACAGAGGAAGAGACTGAGGATCAGAAAGGATCAGGTAATTGGCCCAAGATCACGCCCAACTGGCCGAATGAAAACAGAGAAGCTCTATTTCAAAGCTCTTTCCACCGCCTCAGTTCAGGAGCTCTGTCGTGTCCAGCTCTGCAGTCCCGTGGACTGCAGTGTGCCCGGTTGCCCTTTCATCACAAATTGCTGGAGCTTGCACAGACTCACGTCCACTGAGTCAGTGATGCCATCCAACCACCTCATCCTCTGTCATCTCCTCCTCCTCTCATCTTCACTCTTTCCCAGCATCAGCATCTTTTCCAAGGAAGTCGGTTCTCCGCATCAGGTGGCCAAAGTATTGGAGTTTCAGCTTCAGTATCAGTCCATCCAAAGAATATTCAGGACTGATTTCCTTAGGTTTGACTGGTTGGATATCCTTGCAGTTCAAGTGACTCTCAAGAGTATTCTCCAAAACCACAGTTCAAAAGCATGGATTCTTTGGTGCTCAGTTTTCTTTAGAGTCCAATTCTCACATCCATACGTGACTACTGGAAAAACGATAGCTTTGACTAGACGGACCTTTGTTGGCAAAGTAAGGTCTCTGCTTTTTAATATGCCAATTAGGTTGGTCACAGCTTTTCTTCCAAGGAGCAAGCGTCTTTTAATTCCATGGCTACAGTCACCATCTGCAGTGATTTTGGAGTCCAAGAAAATAAAGTCTATCACTGTTTCCATTGTTTCCCTATCTATTTGCCATGAAGTGATGGGACTGGATGGCAAGATCTTAGTTTTCTGAATGTTGAGTTTTAAGCCAGCTTTTTCACTCTCTTCTTTCACTTTCATCAAGAGGTTCTTTAGTTCTTCTTCGCTTTCTGCCATAAGGGTGCTGTCATCTGCACATCTGAGGTTATTGATATTTCTCCCAGCAATCTTGATTCCAGCTTGTGCTTCCTCCAACGCAGCGTTTCTCCTGATGTACTCTGCATATAAGTTAAATAAGCAGGGTGACAATATACATCCTTGACATACTCCTTTCCCAATTTGGAACCAGTCTATTGTTCCGTGTCCAGTTCTGACTGTTGCTTCTTGAACTGCATACAGATTTCTCAGGAGGCAGATAAAATAGTCTAGTATTCCTATCTCTTGAAGTTTACACAATTTGCTGTGATCCACACAGTCAAATGCTTTGGCATAGGCAATAAAGCAGAAGTAGATGTTTTTCTGAAACTCTTCTGCTTTTTCAATGATCCAACAGACATTGGCAATGTGACCGCTGGTTCCTCTGCCTTTTCTAAATCCAGTTGGAATATGTGGAAGTTCATGGTTCACGTACTGTTAAAACCTGGCTTGGAGAATTTTGAGCATTACTTTGCTAGCATGTGAGAAGAGTGCAATTGTGCGGTAGTTTGAGCATTCTTTGGCATTGCCTTTCTTTGGGATTGGAATGAAAACTGATCTTTTCCAGTCCTGGGACCACTGCTGAGTTTTCCAAATTTGCTGGCATATTGAGTGCAGCACATTCACAGCATCATCTTTTAGGATTTGAAATAGCTCAACTGGAATTCTATCCTTCCAGTGGAATTCCATCCATTGTTCGTATTGATGCTCCCAAGGCCCACTTGACTTCACATTCCAGGATGTCTGGCTCTAGGTAAGTGATCACATCATTGTGGTTATCTGGGTCATGAAGATCTTTTTTGTACAGTTCTTCTGCGTATTCTTGCCACCTCTTAATATCTTCTGCTTCTGTTAGGTTCATACCATTTCTGTCCTTTATTGTGCCCATCTTTGCATGAAATGTTCCCTTGGTATCTCTAATTTTCTTGAAGAGATCTCTAGTCTTTCCCATTCTATTTTTTTCTTCTATTTCCTTGCATTGATCACTGAGGATGGCTTTCTTATCTCCCCTTGCTATTCTTTGGAACTCTGCATTCAAATAAGTATATCTTTCCTTTTCTCCTTTGCCTTTTTTGTCTCTTTTTTCAGCTATTTGTAAAGCCCCTTCAGAGAACCATTTTGCCTTTTTGCATTTTTTTTTCCTTGGGGATGATCTTGATCATTACTTCCTGTACAATGTCATGAACCTCCGGTCCATAGTTCTTCAGGCACTCTAGCAGATCTAATTCGTTGAATCTAGTTGTCACTTCCACCACTATACAATCATAAGGGATTTGATTTAGATCATATCTGAATGGTCTAGTGATTTTCCCTACTTTCTTCAGTTTAAGTCTGAATTTGGCAATAAGGAGTTCATGATCTGAGCCACAGTCAGTTCCTGGTCTTGTTTCGGTTGACTGTATAGAGCTTCTCAATCTTTGGCTGCAAAGCATATAATCAATCTGATTTCAGTATCAGTCATCTGGTGATGTCCATGTGTAGAGTCTTCTCTTGTGTTGTTGGAAGAGGGTGTTTGCTATGACCAGTGCGTTCTCTTGGCAAAACTCTGTTAGCCTTTGCCCTCCTTCACTTTGTACTCCAAGGCCAAATTTGCCTGTTACTCCAGGTATCTCTTGACTTCCTACCTTTTCATTCCAGCCCCCTATGATGAAAAGGACATCTTTTTTTTTTTTCTGGATGTTAGTTCCTGAAGATCTTGTAGGTCTTCAAAGAACCATTCAACGTCAGCTTCTTCAGCATTAGTGGTTGGGGCATAGACCTGGATTACTGTGACACTGAATGGTTTACCTTGGAAATGAACAGAGATCATTCTGTGATTTTTGAGATTGCACCCAAGTACTGCATTTCTGGCTCTTTTGTTGACTATGATGGCTATGCCATTTCTCCTAAGGTATTCCTGCCCACAGTAGTAGATATAATGGTCATCTGAGTTAAATTCACCTATTCCAGTTCATCTTAGTTCAGTGATTCCCAAAATGTCGATGTTCACTCTTGCCATCTCCTGTTTGACCACTTCCAATTTTCCTTGATTCATGGACCTAACATTCCAGGTTCCTATGCAATATTGTACTTTACAGTGTCGGACTTTACTTCCATCGCCAGTCACGTTCACAACTGGGTGTTGTTTTTGCTTTGGCTCCATCTCTTCATTCTTTCTGGAGTTATTTCTCCACTGTTCTCCAGTAGCATACTGGGCCTCTACTGACCTGGGGAGTTCATCTTTCAGTGTCCTATCTTTCCACTGCCTATATTTTCCTAATGTCTGCAACGGTCACAGCAGACAAGAACAGCATTATCCCCCATCCCCTTTTCTTATTTTGGAAGAAAATTCTCCTTTGTGACCACTCATAGCTGAATGTACATATTCCGTACATCAGTGCTTGCTGGGGGTGGGTAGAGATGGTGAGAAAAGATTGTCAAAGCAAGAGGCTATATTATTTTATCTACAGGACTAAGTCGCTACAGTGAAAAGTACTAGACCCTTGAGTAATCAAACCACAGTGAAAACTACAGATAGAAGGTTCCTGAAAGCTACTAAAGGGAGCTACAGAGCAGTGGGGACAAAGCACAAGCTTAGGGTCAGCAGAGCTGCTCCCAGCGCTGGTTTTCCTTCTGGGGAAGGCAACCCGGTGGCTAGCAACACTCGGGCAGCTGGCTTTTACCAACATTCTTTGTACCGATGGAAACTTGTGCCATATATATTTATTACCTATGCAGTCCATCCTGAAGGAAATCAGGCCTGAATATTCACTGGAAGGACTGATGCTGAAGCTGAAACGCCGATACTTTGGCCACCTGATGTGAAGAAGTGACACATTTGAAAAGACCCTGATGCTGGGAAAGATTGAGGGCAGGATGAGAAGGGGATGACAGAGGATGAGATGGTTGGATGGCATCACTGACTCAATGGGCATGAATTTGAGTAAACTCTGGGAGTTGGTGATGGACACGGAGGCCTGGCATGCTGCAGTCCTTGGGGTTACAAAGAGTCAGACACAACTGAGTGACTGAACTGAACTGATGCAGAACACTTAATTTTTTTTTTTTTTTATTTTTTTATTTTNGTTTTTTTTTTCCCTCTACTATCGACCTTCATGAGGCTAGTCATAGAAAGGATCCGATTCAATTAATTGATTACTCGTAAGTGCCAAGTATAATGGTAAGCATTTTCATGTATGTAAGCTAAACTAACTTTAGTAAAAATACTCTTAAAAGATTCCTACTTTACAGATAACATATTGAGAAATGTAACGTGAGAAGCCCAGGTCAACATGGGCTTCCCTGGAATTCCAGGCCAGGTATTTAGACCACAAGACCAACTTCTCACATCAGACTGCATGACTCACCATCTCCTCTTTGTAAGGATAGCATGACATATTTGTCTACTGAGCATTTTTCTTTAGAAGGGAAAAAATAACATTTATCAGGCCTAGTCACTCCCTTCTTTCATAGATTCGTATTTTGGACCTCTCCCACACATGCTGACTGTTCTGAATACCACCTGAACCCTTGAATACCACCTGAACCCTTTGGAAAGAAATTAAGCATATATATTCATTTACAAGCCAATTTAAGTTCAAATAAAAATAAACACTGTCCAAACTTTTTTTTTCCCCAAACTTTATCTCTTCTCTTTTCTGCCCTTAATTTGTTAGCAAGAGCATGCCAGCCACTGAGAAATTACGNCCACCTGAACCCTTGAATACCACCTGAACCCTTTGGAAAGAAATTAAGCATATATATTCATTTACAAGCCAATTTAAGTTCAAATAAAAATAAACACTGTCCAAACTTTTTTTTTCCCCAAACTTTATCTCTTCTCTTTTCTGCCCTTAATTTGTTAGCAAGAGCATGCCAGCCACTGAGAAATTACGTCTAGGATGGACATTTTGTTACTATGGCTATATTTTTTAGTTGTTGGGAAATTACAGAGGGAATATGAGAAGACAAGGAGGTTAAAGAATAGGAAAAGCAGCTCCAAAAGTCATTGTGTTTTGTGTGAATTTCACAATATTCTAAAGATGATTGTTGTCTGGGGGAAGAGCACCAATGTATTTGTGCTTTGTCCTACTAACAAAGTTCCACTCCAGAACTGCATAACAAAAGACATTAGCAGCAACTTAACTGCTTAAAGGATCTTAGACACTTTTTAAACATGGGAATTATTTCATGCAAATAGCAATTTGCATCTCAGAATATTACTTTCAAAGCATTTGTAGATAACTGCACAAGGCCTCCAGCTTCGTTTTAAGCAGATTCTTCCAGAAACCAAACCTCAGTTCCTATAGAATATTAAGATGATAAACCCAGCTTCTAATCCCTGACTGCCCTTCTGCTTTTTATCTACCACTTCCAACCTTCAGGATAGTAGTTAAGGATAGTGGTTAATCAGCAGGATAGTGGTTAAGCACATTTTTTTCAGTGGCAGGAGATTTTGTAAGTTGAGTAGTATACAGAGTATTTTCCTTTCCAAAGAGGAACTCAAATATTCCTGGTAGTGACAGAATTTCTAAAACATTTCTCAACCACCAATATCACCAAATTGAGGCCCAATGTGTGCTTAGTCACTCAGTCGTGTCCAACCCTTTGTGACCCTTTAGGCTGCAGCCCACCAGGCTCCTCTGTCTGTGGGGATACTCCAAACAAGAACACTGGAGTGGGTTACCATGCCATGTTCTTCCTCCATGCCCTCCCATCTTCCCAACCCTGGGATTGGATTCCTTACTGGCTGAACCACCAGGGAAGCCCACTGAATCAAGACAAATAGTCATCCGGGAGTAATCTCCATTCTAAAACCATTACCAGCTCTCCACATAGAGTCATGCTGCTGCTGCCGCTGCTAAGTCGCTTCAGTTGTGTCCGACTCTGTGTGACCCCATAGACGGCAGCCCACCAGGCTCTGCCGTCCCTGGGATTCTCCAGGCAAGAACAATGGAGTGGGTTGCCATTTCCTTCTCCAATGCATGAAAGTGAAAAGTGAAAGTGAAGTCACTGAGTCATGTCCAACTCTCAGCGACCCCATGGACTGCAGCCTAACAGGCTCCTCTGTTCATGGGATTTTCCAGGCAAGAGTACTGGAGTGGGGTGCCATTGCCTTCTCCGACATAGAGTCATAGGGTGTTCAATTTCATCAATGAATAACACCCAAGGAAATCACCTTCTCTGGACCCAGGTACATGTGACTGGTTTCAGAGAATTTTCACATTTTCTTTCCATTAAAACAGCATGCAGACATCAATCCAATCTTATCCTATTTCTTAAAAGGTCATCCTCACCTCTCCAGAGACAGGGATGTAAATGAAACAAAAGCAAAAACAGAATTAAAGGGCATCATTTTGCATCAGGTGTCTTAATGCAGTCATTAAAAACCAACACTCATATCTTAAGTTCTTTTTGCCCTTGTATCAAGTAATGCTAATATTCCTTGTACTTTCTTTTTAAACTAAAAGAATTTTGAAAGGGAATGCTTATCCAATTAGTGAAAAAAACCCCACTGGTTTTAAATGTTAAAGTTACCACCAAGTGGGAAAAGTGTCATGATGTATAAGCCTGGGGTTTTTCCACTGAGGAAATAGCAAAAAGATCTTTCCACAGGAGAAAAAAAAATCTTAAGGAAAAAAAATTATTTATTACAATGTAATAGAAACAATTTTGCTGTTGGCTTAGGACACTATCAATAATTTTCTGGCTTAGATGTGCTTAGCCTCTTAGTTTAATAGGAGAGGGATTCTTTCAGAGATTTCTGACAATCTGGAAAAATCAATGAGGGAATAAAGGTTTATGTATTAAATAACAATATTACTGGATGCTATGGTTTAATGTAGAACAGAGAAATGTTAGGCATAAAAAAACTTTATATTATTTAGAATATGTTACACAGTATGTATACTAGTACCAAGCAATTAAGTACTGCAGAAACAGCTGGGAAATAACAGTCATGGTAGACAAAACTGGGGGCGATCCAGGGAATTTACCTAAGGTAAACATAGAAACAATAAGAACAATTTTTCATAACTTAAATGATTCATGCTTACTAATTTTCATTAAAAATCTGTACTTAAAAACTTTCTAATCATGAAGAACTGTTAGTGTTAAAAACAAAAACTTGATGTTTCAATTGTAGTGTTTCTCACTAGATTTTGTACCTGCCTCCTTCATTAAATTGTTGATAATAATTAGAACAGCTCATTTGTATCTCTAGCATCAAAAATGGTACTTGCCCCACACATTGTGCTCAATATCACTCAATAGATAAATGAGGACCTAGCTAAGTGTGAGACGCTCTGCTAGGCATGCACATAAGACATGGTCATTGTTCTCAAAGACCTGAAACACTAGTTGAGAACATTTAAACATAAAAAGTCAACTACCAGTCAAGATTCTCCTTCATAAGGGGTTAAACTATTTGCTCTGAGGGTACATGATAACGTTAGGTAGCTAGAACAGGCAAAAAGGAGTCCAAAATGGTGGTGGCTAAAAAACAAAGAAAGGGAAAAACTCGTGAAAATGGAACAAAAGGAAGCCCATGGGCCAGAGTGAGCACGTCAGGTGAAACAAACATGCCCCTTTGTGGATAGCCCAATCTGTACAGGCAGGCTCGGGAGGAGGAGGGAGGAGGCAAGTCAAGATATGTCAGGAGGCTGGGTGTTTTCCTCGGCTCTGTCTTGCTGCAGCAACGCTTTGAAACGGCAGACCAGTGTTACAGCTGAGTTTTATTAGGCAAAAAAAGGACAGTAAACTCTCAAGGAGTGAAGGTGGGCTGACCCCAGATGAGAGGCCTCAATCCATCTTAGCTTCCTCTTTTTATACATTTTTGTTTCAGGTGGTAGAGCCACGTGAAAGTGAAAGAAAAGGACAATCTGTGCGGGGGATGGGGGGGTGGAAACAGAAGAAGATAACAAAGCAGAGGAACAGAGGATTAGCTAAGATGGAGCTCATACACTTCGGACAAAAACTAGAGTGTGTAGCTGCCGGATGATATTCCTGATCTTCAGAGTAATAATGGTACTTCTTACAGTGAAAAATCCCAAGATCCATTCCTTTAATGCCTCCAAAGTATGTTCCTTCCTGTTTGAGCTTCCTTCTTATTTGAGTGGTTTCTCTTCCTTCAAGTCTGAAATGAAGAAAGAAAACACAAAACCTCCACAAGGACCTCCATGCTCTTCCTTACTGCCTCTCAACCTTACACTGTGGCTGCCCTTCCAGGGTCTTCTTTTCGTGGAACTTTACCCATTAAAAAAGCTCTCCAAGTGAAAGAATGAAATGGAGCGACTGGAAGATGAGACACATCACTAGACTGGTGATAGGTTTCCAAGTTGCTTATAACTATGTCAGCCTGGCTCCATCACAACTGTGCTTGGTGAAAACACAGCAAATAAATGAAAGGTCCATCTAATGAGCTGCTTCTCAGATATTTCATACACAATGTCAACATTGATTATCAGAAGCTGCACCAGTGGTTGATGACTAACTTTAAATAGGCTCTAAACTAACAAGATTGCTTTTTTTTAAAGGAGAAAAAAAAGACTATTGCCTTTGGATAAATGTGAATATGTTGAGCTTAATGCTAAACAGGCTTAACAATAAACACGGATATGAAATAAATACCATTAGTTCATTTAAAACATTCTGACCAGGAGCCTACAATAGGTTATGTATTATGCTACACATTGTGGATTAAGGCTGGTATGAATACTTCTAGAAAGGAGCTGACATCATAGGCCAAACAAGGGCAGAAATGATTAAATCAACTTATCAGCCACTTTCCAGTTTTCTCATTACTTGGGGAATAAAGTGTGACTGCAGGAAGTATTGGCCGTAAATACTCCCCAGTGGTTCCAGCCTGGGCACATTAAGCAGGTTCTGGCCTGGCTTGGAATGGAAGTAAAATGAAGACTTTTATAAAAATTGATATTCCAGAAAGGATAATTATGCTCACATAGTAGACCATTCAAAGATGAGAAATACATTTTTCTAAATAAATCAGTGATAGATAAGGCCCAGAAAAAAATGCTTCATGAGTTCATGTTAATAAAGTGCTTTGATGTAATTACATCATTATTAAACTATCAGTGCCTGGAATCTACTTGAGGCTGTGTGTGTATACAATGGTTCATGACCAGCAGGGTTACTTTAGAACCACTGTCCCTTATTAATACCAAGTTCCATTCTTAAGGGAAATAGTTTCAAGATTCACGGCTACAGCAGTGAGAAACAAGAACTTTCTCTTTCCTCATGCCAACTACAAATGTGTACTCTGCTGTCTGCTTCACAAGGATCAGATTAGGAGATGCTACAGCAGGTGACCTTCAGCACCCTCTGAAAGGAGTTCAGGGTGGAGATCAGGAATGAGGTACTCTGTGCTCTGGGAAAAACTGGCAGAACAGGTCTTCATATAGTCAGGTATTTTCAGAAGATGTTATGACCCCGATTCTTGCATCTCCTTATCTAGAAAAGCACTGACATCCTTCATGGTGAGGTCTGATCCTCGTGCCTAGCAGCAACCCTCTTCAAAAATATGTGGTTGACTGCACGCACTCTCCCTTCACCAAAATCTCATATATTGACCTTCCCCCTACCTCTCTGGGGTAGTTTCTCAGAGCTATCTGAAATGCTGTCCCCCAGGGTTATAGTCCTTGCTGCTGCTGCTGCTGCTAAGTCACTTGAGTCGTGTCCGACTCTGTGTGACCCCATACTTTGCCTGAAATAAAACAACTTGCAACTCTCAACACTGCATTGTTTTTTTTTAAGTCACTCATATTCTATCTTGCTTAGGGTTAGAAGTCAAAGAAAGCAGCTGAACAGAGAAAACTAGAAGTAAACTAACTGACAGACACTGAAAGCTAATAACAGCTCATTACATTGGTAAAAATGGTTCATTCTACTGGTATCAGTGGGATTAAGCCAGTGCCAGGCACTGTGCTGGTACTGGAAAAACACCAGTGAATAAAGTAAATATGTCCTCTGCCTTAAGGGAGCTTACATTCTAATGGGGAGATAAGTAACATCAAGCAAAGAAGCCAATAAATGTGCTCAACAGTCCTTAGATTGAAATTCACAAAGGCAAGGATAAAGCGATAAGTAGGGAGCCATGATCAAGATAAATGGAGAAATAGGGAGGAAACTTCTTAGGGTGACCACACAGGAGATGACATTAATCTGATAGGTCACCTCTATCCAAGAGTTGAAGGACCAAATTCCATGCTGAAAAAAGACGCACACAGAGACAGCACTGCTTTCTCGTAAATGCTTATAAGGGTAACTGTGAACAGGATCCTCCTCCAGGGGATCTCCGCAACCCAGGGATGGAAGCCATGTCTTTGATCTCTGCATTGGCAGGAGGGTTCTTTACCATAAGTGCCACCTGGGAAGTCCAGTGAACAAGAAAAAATATTAAGCATTTTTGGTTAAACCAGGGGCAAAGTCCTTCTAACACAATTTCATGTGACTATGGGGACAGGTATTGAGAACCAGGACCTATTCTCATAAATCTCATTTCCTCCTCAAAATCCATCCAACGTCTCACAGAGGAAGAGACTGAGGATCAGAAAGGATCAGGTAATTGGCCCAAGATCACGCCCAACTGGCCGAATGAAAACAGAGAAGCTCTATTTCAAAGCTCTTTCCACCGCCTCAGTTCAGGAGCTCTGTTGTGTCCAGCTCTGCAGTCCCGTGGACTGCAGTGTGCCCGGTTGCCCTTTCATCACAAATTGCTGGAGCTTGCACAGACTCACGTCCACTGAGTCAGTGATGCCATCCAACCACCTCATCCTCTGTCATCTCCTCCTCCTCTCATCTTCACTCTTTCCCAGCATCAGCATCTTTTCCAAGGAAGTCGGTTCTCCGCATCAGGTGGCCAAAGTATTGGAGTTTCAGCTTCAGTATCAGTCCATCCAAAGAATATTCAGGACTGATTTCCTTAGGTTTGACTGGTTGGATATCCTTGCAGTTCAAGTGACTCTCAAGAGTATTCTCCAAAACCACAGTTCAAAAGCATGGATTCTTTGGTGCTCAGTTTTCTTTAGAGTCCAATTCTCACATCCATACGTGACTACTGGAAAAACGATAGCTTTGACTAGACGGACCTTTGTTGGCAAAGTAAGGTCTCTGCTTTTTAATATGCCAATTAGGTTGGTCACAGCTTTTCTTCCAAGGAGCAAGCGTCTTTTAATTCCATGGCTACAGTCACCATCTGCAGTGATTTTGGAGTCCAAGAAAATAAAGTCTATCACTGTTTCCATTGTTTCCCTATCTATTTGCCATGAAGTGATGGGACTGGATGGCAAGATCTTAGTTTTCTGAATGTTGAGTTTTAAGCCAGCTTTTTCACTCTCTTCTTTCACTTTCATCAAGAGGTTCTTTAGTTCTTCTTCGCTTTCTGCCATAAGGGTGCTGTCATCTGCACATCTGAGGTTATTGATATTTCTCCCAGCAATCTTGATTCCAGCTTGTGCTTCCTCCAACGCAGCGTTTCTCCTGATGTACTCTGCATATAAGTTAAATAAGCAGGGTGACAATATACATCCTTGACATACTCCTTTCCCAATTTGGAACCAGTCTATTGTTCCGTGTCCAGTTCTGACTGTTGCTTCTTGAACTGCATACAGATTTCTCAGGAGGCAGATAAAATAGTCTAGTATTCCTATCTCTTGAAGTTTACACAATTTGCTGTGATCCACACAGTCAAATGCTTTGGCATAGGCAATAAAGCAGAAGTAGATGTTTTTCTGAAACTCTTCTGCTTTTTCAATGATCCAACAGACATTGGCAATGTGACCGCTGGTTCCTCTGCCTTTTCTAAATCCAGTTGGAATATGTGGAAGTTCATGGTTCACGTACTGTTAAAACCTGGCTTGGAGAATTTTGAGCATTACTTTGCTAGCATGTGAGAAGAGTGCAATTGTGCGGTAGTTTGAGCATTCTTTGGCATTGCCTTTCTTTGGGATTGGAATGAAAACTGATCTTTTCCAGTCCTGGGACCACTGCTGAGTTTTCCAAATTTGCTGGCATATTGAGTGCAGCACATTCACAGCATCATCTTTTAGGATTTGAAATAGCTCAACTGGAATTCTATCCTTCCAGTGGAATTCCATCCATTGTTCGTATTGATGCTCCCAAGGCCCACTTGACTTCACATTCCAGGATGTCTGGCTCTAGGTAAGTGATCACATCATTGTGGTTATCTGGGTCATGAAGATCTTTTTTGTACAGTTCTTCTGCGTATTCTTGCCACCTCTTAATATCTTCTGCTTCTGTTAGGTTCATACCATTTCTGTCCTTTATTGTGCCCATCTTTGCATGAAATGTTCCCTTGGTATCTCTAATTTTCTTGAAGAGATCTCTAGTCTTTCCCATTCTATTTTTTTCTTCTATTTCCTTGCATTGATCACTGAGGATGGCTTTCTTATCTCCCCTTGCTATTCTTTGGAACTCTGCATTCAAATAAGTATATCTTTCCTTTTCTCCTTTGCCTTTTTTGTCTCTTTTTTCAGCTATTTGTAAAGCCCCTTCAGAGAACCATTTTGCCTTTTTGCATTTTTTTTTCCTTGGGGATGATCTTGATCATTACTTNCTTTCCACCGCCTCAGTTCAGGAGCTCTGTCGTGTCCAGCTCTGCAGTCCCGTGGACTGCAGTGTGCCCGGTTGCCCTTCCATCACAAATTGCTGGAGCTTGCACAGACTCACGTCCACTGAGTCAGTGATGCCATCCAACCACCTCATCCTCTGTCATCTCCTCCTCCTCTCATCTTCACTCTTTCCCAGCATCAGCATCTTTTCCAAGGAAGTCGGTTCTCCGCATCAGGTGGCCAAAGTATTGGAGTTTCAGCTTCAGTATCAGTCCATCCAAAGAATATTCAGGACTGATTTCCTTAGGTTTGACTGGTTGGATATCCTTGCAGTTCAAGTGACTCTCAAGAGTATTCTCCAAAACCACAGTTCAAAAGCATGGATTCTTTGGTGCTCAGTTTTCTTTAGAGTCCAATTCTCACATCCATACGTGACTACTGGAAAAACGATAGCTTTGACTAGACGGACCTTTGTTGGCAAAGTAAGGTCTCTGCTTTTTAATATGCCAATTAGGTTGGTCACAGCTTTTCTTCCAAGGAGCAAGCGTCTTTTAATTCCATGGCTACAGTCACCATCTGCAGTGATTTTGGAGTCCAAGAAAATAAAGTCTATCACTGTTTCCATTGTTTCCCTATCTATTTGCCATGAAGTGATGGGACTGGATGGCAAGATCTTAGTTTTCTGAATGTTGAGTTTTAAGCCAGCTTTTTCACTCTCTTCTTTCACTTTCATCAAGAGGTTCTTTAGTTCTTCTTCGCTTTCTGCCATAAGGGTGCTGTCATCTGCACATCTGAGGTTATTGATATTTCTCCCAGCAATCTTGATTCCAGCTTGTGCTTCCTCCAACGCAGCGTTTCTCCTGATGTACTCTGCATATAAGTTAAATAAGCAGGGTGACAATATACATCCTTGACATACTCCTTTCCCAATTTGGAACCAGTCTATTGTTCCGTGTCCAGTTCTGACTGTTGCTTCTTGAACTGCATACAGATTTCTCAGGAGGCAGATAAAATAGTCTAGTATTCCTATCTCTTGAAGTTTACACAATTTGCTGTGATCCACACAGTCAAATGCTTTGGCATAGGCAATAAAGCAGAAGTAGATGTTTTTCTGAAACTCTTCTGCTTTTTCAATGATCCAACAGACATTGGCAATGTGACCGCTGGTTCCTCTGCCTTTTCTAAATCCAGTTGGAATATGTGGAAGTTCATGGTTCACGTACTGTTAAAACCTGGCTTGGAGAATTTTGAGCATTACTTTGCTAGCATGTGAGAAGAGTGCAATTGTGCGGTAGTTTGAGCATTCTTTGGCATTGCCTTTCTTTGGGATTGGAATGAAAACTGATCTTTTCCAGTCCTGGGACCACTGCTGAGTTTTCCAAATTTGCTGGCATATTGAGTGCAGCACATTCACAGCATCATCTTTTAGGATTTGAAATAGCTCAACTGGAATTCTATCCTTCCAGTGGAATTCCATCCATTGTTCGTATTGATGCTCCCAAGGCCCACTTGACTTCACATTCCAGGATGTCTGGCTCTAGGTAAGTGATCACATCATTGTGGTTATCTGGGTCATGAAGATCTTTTTTGTACAGTTCTTCTGCGTATTCTTGCCACCTCTTAATATCTTCTGCTTCTGTTAGGTTCATACCATTTCTGTCCTTTATTGTGCCCATCTTTGCATGAAATGTTCCCTTGGTATCTCTAATTTTCTTGAAGAGATCTCTAGTCTTTCCCATTCTATTTTTTTCTTCTATTTCCTTGCATTGATCACTGAGGATGGCTTTCTTATCTCCCCTTGCTATTCTTTGGAACTCTGCATTCAAATAAGTATATCTTTCCTTTTCTCCTTTGCCTTTTTTGTCTCTTTTTTCAGCTATTTGTAAAGCCCCTTCAGAGAACCATTTTGCCTTTTTGCATTTTTTTTTCCTTGGGGATGATCTTGATCATTACTTCCTGTACAATGTCATGAACCTCCGGTCCATAGTTCTTCAGGCACTCTAGCAGATCTAATTCGTTGAATCTAGTTGTCACTTCCACCACTATACAATCATAAGGGATTTGATTTAGATCATATCTGAATGGTCTAGTGATTTTCCCTACTTTCTTCAGTTTAAGTCTGAATTTGGCAATAAGGAGTTCATGATCTGAGCCACAGTCAGTTCCTGGTCTTGTTTCGGTTGACTGTATAGAGCTTCTCAATCTTTGGCTGCAAAGCATATAATCAATCTGATTTCAGTATCAGTCATCTGGTGATGTCCATGTGTAGAGTCTTCTCTTGTGTTGTTGGAAGAGGGTGTTTGCTATGACCAGTGCGTTCTCTTGGCAAAACTCTGTTAGCCTTTGCCCTCCTTCACTTTGTACTCCAAGGCCAAATTTGCCTGTTACTCCAGGTATCTCTTGACTTCCTACCTTTTCATTCCAGCCCCCTATGATGAAAAGGACATCTTTTTTTTTTTTCTGGATGTTAGTTCCTGAAGATCTTGTAGGTCTTCAAAGAACCATTCAACGTCAGCTTCTTCAGCATTAGTGGTTGGGGCATAGACCTGGATTACTGTGACACTGAATGGTTTACCTTGGAAATGAACAGAGATCATTCTGTGATTTTTGAGATTGCACCCAAGTACTGCATTTCTGGCTCTTTTGTTGACTATGATGGCTATGCCATTTCTCCTAAGGTATTCCTGCCCACAGTAGTAGATATAATGGTCATCTGAGTTAAATTCACCTATTCCAGTTCATCTTAGTTCAGTGATTCCCAAAATGTCGATGTTCACTCTTGCCATCTCCTGTTTGACCACTTCCAATTTTCCTTGATTCATGGACCTAACATTCCAGGTTCCTATGCAATATTGTACTTTACAGTGTCGGACTTTACTTCCATCGCCAGTCACGTTCACAACTGGGTGTTGTTTTTGCTTTGGCTCCATCTCTTCATTCTTTCTGGAGTTATTTCTCCACTGTTCTCCAGTAGCATACTGGGCCTCTACTGACCTGGGGAGTTCATCTTTCAGTGTCCTATCTTTCCACTGCCTATATTTTCCTAATGTCTGCAACGGTCACAGCAGACAAGAACAGCATTATCCCCCATCCCCTTTTCTTATTTTGGAAGAAAATTCTCCTTTGTGACCACTCATAGCTGAATGTACATATTCCGTACATCAGTGCTTGCTGGGGGTGGGTAGAGATGGTGAGAAAAGATTGTCAAAGCAAGAGGCTATATTATTTTATCTACAGGACTAAGTCGCTACAGTGAAAAGTACTAGACCCTTGAGTAATCAAACCACAGTGAAAACTACAGATAGAAGGTTCCTGAAAGCTACTAAAGGGAGCTACAGAGCAGTGGGGACAAAGCACAAGCTTAGGGTCAGCAGAGCTGCTCCCAGCGCTGGTTTTCCTTCTGGGGAAGGCAACCCGGTGGCTAGCAACACTCGGGCAGCTGGCTTTTACCAACATTCTTTGTACCGATGGAAACTTGTGCCATATATATTTATTACCTATGCAGTCCATCCTGAAGGAAATCAGGCCTGAATATTCACTGGAAGGACTGATGCTGAAGCTGAAACGCCGATACTTTGGCCACCTGATGTGAAGAAGTGACACATTTGAAAAGACCCTGATGCTGGGAAAGATTGAGGGCAGGATGAGAAGGGGATGACAGAGGATGAGATGGTTGGATGGCATCACTGACTCAATGGGCATGAATTTGAGTAAACTCTGGGAGTTGGTGATGGACACGGAGGCCTGGCATGCTGCAGTCCTTGGGGTTACAAAGAGTCAGACACAACTGAGTGACTGAACTGAACTGATGCAGAACACTTAATTTTTTAAAGGTAAGTAAAATAAAAGAGTTAACTGCCACTCTTGGACAAGTCATTACCTTTTTAAGACTCAGTTTTCTCATTTATAAATCTTGCCTCACAGGATTGTTGTGGGGATCACATAAAACTTGACATTTGAAAGGACTTTTGTAAGTTGTAAAATATAGACCAATATAAAAAACCATTTTTAACAAGAAATGAGAGAGAAGTACATTCTATAAAAAAGAACCCCAAGGGTCCACACAGCAACTACTGGAGACGCCTTCCTCAGCACACAGCAGAGGGTACACAAACCAGGGACTCACTGGCTGCTGTGTAACCTCAAGCCAGCTGGTCATCTCTCTGTGCTTCCCTTCCCATCTCATCATAAGGATAAGAATAATACTACATCTCAAGGAGTTTGTGAAGCCTAAGAGGCATCATTTGTTTGCCTGGCAAAGACCTGGAACCTACTAAATCTTAATAAATGTTGGCGAATTAATTTGAGTAGCCAGAATACCTCACCACTACACCACTCTAGAGGCTGCCTGAGCCAAATTTAAATCTAAAGCCTAGGACAAGAAAGAAATCGGGGGAGAATTTATTTCACATTTGCTGGAAGCTTCTGATATAGTCATCAAATAATTTATGTGAAATTCACTTACTTCCATCTTTAAATAAAATGGCACATATCAGCAAACATCCAAAATGAGGAAAACAGCAAGTCCCAATTTCACTTGGTGTGATGAGGACCAGGGCTAGACTGCCACGGCTCCGGCCTCCATTCGAACCTATGCTCTCCCATGTGACCACTGCAAACTGGCTTCTTTAAATACCGAAGGATAGGCAGGGTTTCTCACCCTCATCATCAGGATCACCTGGGAGTGCTTGTTAAAAAGCCAAATTCCCACCGCACCACAGAGTCCCTGCATCTGAACTCCAGGGAGAGAGCCCTGAGCATGTGTACCCCAAAAGGGGCTTCTCATCAGGCTTGTTTGAGGTCCAATGCACACAGTGGCCTGGCCTGGCAGATTGGTCGTGACTAGTTATTACTTGGTTACTGCTTTCCTCTCCCTTCCAACCCCTAGTCTCAAAGCTTATGAACCCATTGTCTTCAGCTTCTTAGAATTAACCCTAATGATAAGAAGACTGTTTCACCTGAAGACTGCCAATGGCTTGAATACAAATTGGTTGCTGGAAACAGCTTTTAATTATCCAAATCAATGTGCAAAATCTGCCTTATGATGCCTGTGGGCATTCTGATAATTCGTAGCTGATCCAGAGGATAAAATAGCCTGGCCTCAAGATTCTGGGGAGCACTAAATGGCTTCCCCATGTCACTGCTGGCTCACTTCCCAGCCTTCTCTCCACCAGATTCTCTCCTGCCTCCAACAGGGGAAATGAAGCCTCTTCCCCTTCATCTTAAAAGCCTTTCCTGCAGATGGTAGGAAGACAGAAAAGCTTCTCTTGCCTCCCTTCTTGCTGTAGGCATAAGGAGAATAAAGAAAAGCAAGGTTGCAATATCTAAGGAGCTGAGAGGTGGCATTGCCCAGACCCCCAGTGCCCTGGGTGAGACATTAAAGAATGACAAGCCCCAGCCCAGAGGCTAACAAAGTGCCTCGGGGCACAAGCTCCACTGTCCATCCAAACACTCACCAAAAAGCTCCCAGCGTGCCTTGTATGTTTAAGGCACCAGGCAGGTGCTAGAGGAAATACAATCCATGTTCACACAAAGTCCCTGCACTGCAGGAGCTTACAGTCCAGCCAGGGCTGAAACATTAATAAAAAGGAAGGGTAAATGAAAATAGGTTACACAGGTTTGGAGGAGGGAGAAATCATTTTTCATTAATACAACTGCAAAACATATTGGAGAAATGTATCTTGCCTCGGCCCCTCGTTTTACCAATAGGAAAGTTATCCCTCACTCTAAATTGTGATGTTTCTAAACCAGTTCTCTCAGAAGAGGCTTGACACTTAGCTGAAAACAAGCTTGGGTATCTATCCAGGTTTTCTAATTTGAAGTTGGTCAACTAATGTATACACAACATCTATCATGTTCTAGGCCCCTTTCAGGCACTGAGACACAAGGTATAAAAGCTTTCAAAGAGCTCAGTCTAACGTTAATTTTATTTTGCCTCACCACAATAAGAACGAAGGCAGAGAATCGTAACAATAACTCCACATACCCAGCTATGTTGCTTCAGTCATGTCTGACTCTGTGCGACCCCATGGATGGCAGCCCACCAGGCTCCCCCGTCCCTGGGATTCTCCAGGCAAGAACACTGGAGTGGGTTGCCATTTCCTTCTCCAATGCATGAAAGTGAAAAGTGAAAGTGAAGTTGCTCAGTTGTGTCCAACTCCTAGCGACCCCATGGACTGCAGCCTACCAGGCTCCTCCGTCCATGGGATTTTCCAGGCAAGAGTGCTGGAGTGGGGTGCCATTGCCATATACCCAGAGAAAACCATAATTTTGAAAGATACGTGCATCCCAATGTTTGCTGTAGCACTTTTACGACGGCCAGGAAATGGAAGCAACCTAAATGTCCATCAGTGGAGGAACGGATAAAAAAGATGTGGCACGTATATACAATGGAGTATCACTCAGCCATGAAAGGGAACGCAGTGGGCCATTTGCAGAGACACAGACGGGCCTAGAGACTGTCCTGCAGAATGAACTAAGTCAGAAAAGAAAGAATAAGTATTGTATATTAACGCATACGTGTGGAATCTAGAAAAATGGTGCTGACGAACCTATTTGCAAAGCGGAAATAGAGATACAGATGGAGAGAACAAAAGCGTGGACACCAAAGACTGAAGAAGGGGAGGGGGAGTGAACTGGGAGATCGGGACTGGCATGTACACACTGCTGTGTATTAACTACAGAACTAATGAGAGCCTGCTGTGCAGCTCAGGGAACTCTACTCAGTGCTCTCTGGGGACCTCAGTGGGAAGGAAATTCAAAAAAGAGGGGATGTATGTATACATACGGGGAAGGCAATGGCACCCCACCCCAGTACTCTTGCCTGGAAAATCCAATGGACGGAGTAGCCTGGTGGGCTGCAGTCCATGGGGTCGCTAACAGTCAGACAGACTGAGCGACTTCACTTTCACTTTTCTCTTTCATGCATTGGAGAAGGAAATGGCAACCCACTCCAGTATTCTTGCCTGGAGAATCCCAGGGATGGGGGAGCCTGGTGGGCTGCCGTCTATGGGGTCACACAGAGTCGGACACGACTGAAGTGACTTAGCAGCAGCAGCAGCATGTATACATATAGTTGATTCATTCTACTGTACAGCAAAAACTAACTCAACACTGCAAAATAACTCAACCAAGCTAAAAAAAATATATATCACAGATAACCCCTGGAAATATGGATACCTCAAAGCCTGGGCTGTGTGTGTAGGATCAGGACGATGGGTTTAAAGCACCAAGCAGTTATGAGATTATTGACATTTCTTTGTCATGAGGTGGTAGGTGGTGCTCTGACTGTGGGCCTCAGTGTCAGCAATGTTAACACAAGCACACACACAAAGTCACATAACTCAATAGAAAACGATGGATTTAAGATTCAAGCTCAGACCTATCAATTTCAAATACCATTCTCATTCCAAACCACACACAGGGATGCAAAGAAATAACCCAATTAGGAGCTATTTCAGAGGAGTAACATGAATGAAGATAAGAAAAAAAACGTTCAACCAAGGCATCTTTTAAGATGCTTTCCCAATTTGTGTTCAATTTCTAGAATACAAACAACCCTTGAATATTTTTCCCTCTGAATTTTTTGTCTGTATAGGCTGCCTTGCTACACAGGTCATAAACTGCTCCAGGAGAAGCACAGGCTTGTGTGTCACTCCCCACTTACTTATGGTGTTTTTGTTTATTGTCATTTAAAGAATCTGCCTGCAATGCAGGAGACCCGGGTTCAATCCCTGGGTCAGGAAGACCCCCTGGAGAAGGGAATGGCAACCCACTCCAGTATTCCTGCCTAGAGAATTCCATGGACAGAGGAGCCTTTTAGGGCTACAGTCCACGGGTTCGCTAAGAGTCGGACACAACTGAGTAGCGAATGCACACGCACAGATCATACTGATTGGCAAACAGAAAACTTGTCCTTCTGAAAATTTATATGCTATGACCACCCTTTGGTAAAAGTTATACCAAAAACAGTTTTTAGATATGAACAGACCAATTACACCAGGCTGGCTCAGTCGGTAAAGAGTCTGCCTGCAATGCAGGACACCTGAGTTCAACCCCTGGGTTGGGGAGACCCCCTGGAAAAGGAAATGGCAACCCACTCCAGTATTCTTGCCTGGAGAATTCCCTGGACAGAGGAGCCTGGTGGGCTACACTCCATGGGATCACAAAGAGTTGGCTACGACTGAGTGAATAACTTTGAATTACACATAGAGTGGTATGTCTTAAACTAATCTGAATTTATACCCTAACCCAAAAAGTCTTAATCCTTTTTTCATTTTGCAATTTTCTCTTAAATATTTTTTTCAAAATTTGATCCACAAATTAGATCATGATACACAAGCACAATGTTTCTGTAGCAAATCAGCCATTATTGTCTACAAAATCCATTATTTCAAAAATAAAAGAAGTTACAGTCCTTTGATGAGTACAGCCAAGTTTCACCTATTTGGGGGCAACATAAATCATACCTATGAATAACAAGGGACTTTTATCAGTTTCTTTGTGTATCAGTGACAAAAGGGTTACTTTTCTTCTTTACAGGAGACCTTCACTGTATCTACATAACTTGAGTTCTAGGGAATCTGTGAGTCAAATCACAGGATAAGAATAAATTGTATCACATTGCAAATAACTTAGTACAGAGACATCCAGCATATATAGGAATGAAATAGACATTGCTGCTGCTGTTGCTGCTAAGTCGCTTCAGTCATGTCTGATGACTCTTAGCAACCCCATGGACTGCAGCCCACCAGGCTCCTCCATCCATGGGATTTTCCAGGCAAGAGTACTGGAGTGGGTTGCCATTGCCTTCTCCTGAAACAGACATGATGTAATGCAAAAAACTAATAAGCTAATCTACTAATTAGCTATTAGCTACTTAGGTTTCTGATTAACGAAGATTGGGAAAAGTTATACTTGTACTAAATACCCTAGAGTTTAAATAAAGCTTGAAGTTCTAAGCAGAGGTTAACAGGTCTGATTAAAGTTCATTTTAATCATGATGAGCTAACTTAGCAAGATTTTATAGTTAAAATAAGAAATTAATGTAAAACAGTGGCTGTATCATGGATAATGGTGCGGAATGAGGCACCCAAGTCACTTTCAACATCTTGTATTAAAACTATCATTCATGGTTTCTTACCAGCCATGCAGGGCCAAATCTGGAATCACTTTTTCCCTTTGTAATATAACTGATCAAAGCTGTGAGAAGGACTGCTTTAATATAAAGATTGTCCTACCCCAAAAAGTAATGATCAAATCACCACTATTTCATAAATTACTTCCAAAACATCACCATTTCCTGATTGTAGCAGATAACGAAATCTACCCAAAAAAACAAAACAAAAACAAAAACCTACCAAAAAAAATGCTACCAAGCTACCTATCTAGCTTACAAATTAGAATGGCAGCAAACATAACTTCAGGAATACTTTAAAGTCAGGGAAAAAATTTAAAAGACCATAAGACTAGCTTGACCAGAAAAGTTTTTTTTACTTTGAACACGGTTTGATTAATCTGGTGCTAAGAAAATGTCAGCTCCATGGGGAGTTGGGGAATGTGTGCAGTTTTCTGGAAAAAAAAAAAAAAAAAATCAATGCAATTCCTTGTAGCTGAGCCCAGCTGAAGGCCATTGTCCTGACGCAGGTTTCAGGAGTCCCTGCCTGCCTCAACCCATGAGCGCCTTCACTGGGCCAGGTGTTTCCAATTTTATGCTTAGTTTAAATACCCCTGATGGGGCTGCTTCCTGCTGCCGAGGGACCACAGAATGACTGACACAAAGACTGCTAAGGCTCCATATCAAGATGTACTTTTTGGAAGCAATGCAGGCTGTCTGGTCAGATTTCTACTCGGATCATGGGCTTCTGATTGTCTCGCCCTTTTACTAGATTCAAACTTTTCAGTTCATCTGCCCTGTGTCCCACACCTGCTGCTTGTTTAAATATTTGACACCTTTCCTTTCTATCCTAGAACCAGGTTTTGAATTTGTGCCAATTATCTGGCTTTGACCTCTCTGAGCCTCCACTCTAAATTGCCTGAGTTCCAGATCCTCTGATCCAGCATAACCAAAAACTCCTAACTATTCATCCAGATCAACTGGATGACTAGGGGTTTCTAATCCCATCCACTGACTGAACTTTTCTCATCAGTTATATTAACATATTTTCATAAGGCTTTACATGGATGACATGAGTTAAAGGATAATCTTTTTAAATGTTTAAATAATTCTTATGTGAATATAAAATGAATGTATTTCAAAGGTTTTATAGAAGTCATTAAAATAATGAAAGAACCAATATGATGGTAGAATCAGGTCAAAGAGCAGATACATACATAAGAACAATTTTGTCTTATATATACTAATAATTCATATAATAGAATTCAAATAATAGATACTAAACTGGCCTTTTCCACAAGGAAGATTTGTTAATGTCAACTAAGTCTCCATAAGACAAAATTTATTTGTCTTACCATCAGTTTTCTGCAACCTTGTTAAAGATAACAAAAGATACACACCTCTAGAAAATTAGATAACTTGCAAGAAAGAATACAGAAGGCTTCAGATAACATTTCATTGATAAGACACATAGCAATCTTTTCTTTTTTTTTTTTTTTTTTGTCCATTGCAAAATCTCTGACAATTTTGCCTGGTGTACACATATATAGATTTGTGCAAAAGACCTTTGTGAATTAAAACATTTACCAAAAGTAATTTGTCAGAGACACATAATACTTTGCTAAAGATAAAAGATGCGGTCATGTACTCTTTGTCACCACAATAAAAAACCATGGTTGTAGCATTAAATGAGATAGTGCATACGGCCTACCAGAGCTTAACAAATGGCAGCTATTGAAATGCAAGCATGTATATGAACATCCACATGTCTAAACAGACACTGGGCTGTTCAAAAGGTAAACACAATTTTGCCCAGGCTTTTCTTAAATTAGAGAGGCACTATGGAACTCCTGGGTCCTCACAGGAGTGAAATATCCAATTCCTCTGGCCTTCCCTCTCTTTCCCCACTTCTAAATCCTGGCTATCTCTAGGTCTACCACCTGCCTGCCCTCGGCATGATGGTATAACCACGGGGCTATAAGCTTTTGATGACAAAAATCTCCTAGGCTAACTAAAACTGACGCTTTCGAACTGTGGTGCTAGAGAAGAGTTTGTTGGACTGCAAGGAAATCAAACCAGTCAATCCCAGAGGAAATCAGTCCTGAATATTCATTAGAAGGGCTGATGCTGAAGCTGACGTTCCAATACTTTGGGCACTTGATGCGAAGAGCCAATTCACTGGAAAAGACCCTGATGCTGGGAAAGACTGAGGGCAAGAGGGAAAGAGTGCGACAGAGGATGCAATGGCTGGATGGCATCACTGACTCAATAGACATGAGTCTGAGCAAAGTCCGGAAGATAGTGAATGACAGGGAAGCCAGGCGTGCTGCAGTTCAGGAGGCCACAAAGTGCTGGACACAACTTAATGACTGGACAGCAACAAACTAAAACCCTGTTGCCGAGGAAAGACCTCGGGAATCTTAAGTACTCCAGGTAATTTTAATGCTCACTTGGAGAAAAACTAGAGGGGCAGGATCTTGGAGCCTGGCAAAGAAAGTAGTCCACTGAAGAAAACCAACAATAAAAGTTCCTGGCTGAGTAAAGTCCTATGTTTAACCAAAGCAAACAAGAAAACAACACTGAGGCTGATGTCAAGCATAATTCTGTTCATCCCAAACCCTAAGAGGCACACTCCCAAGGTTAAAGGGGAGAATCACCCTAAAATACAAAGGATCCATGGTTCTATAGTTCACAGAAAGAACTTAACCCATAAAGTCAGGTGCTCTGCAGTCCAACTGGAGTCTACATGCTGAATCAATAATAAAGCAAACATTATCCTTTGTCAGTTTTTATTCATTGAAATCATCATGATATTCAACATCAAAATGTATGAATTAAATACTTTATTTTCCTGTTAATAATTTCATTTGACGTTGATTTCTTTGTAGAAATCTCACCCCAAAGAACAAATCTTTGCTGGGAAACTGTAGGAGGAATTGATTAAGTCTAAAAAGTAAGCAGAAGCTTCCCATTTTGAGCAAAAATCTCAGAAGATTTATTATAAATATAAACATCTATCTGGAAAAGAGATAGGACTTTATCGTCTTCACTCCCAGAAACCATGTAAAAATTTCAAATTAGATTACCGGTATTGATAACCACAGTTGTCCTTCAGCATGTCAGAAAATCTGTGCAAACCTTATTTATTGATAGAACTCCAAGGACACCAGGGAAGACCACTACACATCATTTCAATAATAGACAAAAGCTAGAAAGGTTTAAAAATCAGTTGTTTAGTCACTGTGTCATGAATGACTCTTGCAATACCATGGACTGTAGCCCACCAGGCTCCTCTGTCCACGGGATTTCCCAGATAACAGTACCAGATAGTAGAATAGGTTGCCAATTCCTTCTCCAGGGCATCTTCCCAACCTAGGGATCGAACCTGTGTCTCCTGTATTGGCAGGTGAATTGTTTGCCACTGGGGCACAGGGAAGCCCATTGAAGAAATCAGCACCTTTTTAAAGAGAGAGAGCATGAGGTTGAAAGGACTCAGTATTAGGCATCTTTGGAAAGAGATGGTGAATGCTTCCTGAAAACCTACTGTGTGCACAGAACTGCACTGGTTGTCAACACTTGAGACATGGGTTCTGCCCTTGGAACTTCCAATCCTTTTTCAGTGTTTCCATGAGGAGTAAAGGGTATAATGCCTCTTGTAAATGACTGAGCCCGTCCAGAAAACTCATTGTTGTCAGTTCCATTATTCTACACAGACGTGGCATCTGTAACATTGTACAAAAAGGGAACTGGACCAGACTGCTTGGTGCTGGATCAAGGAAAACAAGGCCCTTGATTCAGCCACTTCAGAGGATGCAAGAAAAGGTTATCTGGATCTTAGAGAGCACAGATAACCTATGTGAGCTAGCCCAGGTTATATGGCACTTTGTCAGAAACTCTGACTCCTCATGACAACATGAAACAAGTCAGCCATGAAAGAATTCCCCATCGCGGTGGTATTTTTTCACTTGTAAACCTTCCTTAGTTAACAGAATCCTTGCAGCAAAATCAAATAAATTCATCTTTCTACGTAGAAAAACAGGAAAATGAGAAGGGCTTTGTAAACTCTTAAGTTTCCTCACTTTACAATATATGCATTTAATCGACTGCTCTCAGAGGACTGTAAGGCAGACTTCCCCAGAATGATTTCATCAGTGTTACTGGAATGGTAAAATCAGCAGTAACTTTAAAAATGATATCCATCTCAGTGGAGGAACTATAAGGTGGAACACTATTCCTGACACCCTGGTTCTATACGTTTGAGTTCCTTTTATTGTGCATTCCATTGCACAGACATTATTTGAATTTTGCTGTGACTCATAAAAATGTCAGTAGTGATTATTCCAGACCATTGTGACAAAACAGTTCTTTCATATAATATGCTAGCCCAATAAAGAATTTGAAACAAAAAAGGCATTGTTTTAAGAATACATCAGAATCTTGCTGAAGAGGTTGTTAGGAAAGAGCTAACCAGCTTTTCCCCAATGAAAATTTAATATTCTCTTCAACAAATTTCCAAAGAAGTGATGTCAATGCAGTGCCAACAGAATGAGAGACCTACGATGCCGTATTCAGGAAAAGACTCATATGAAGAAATAAGAATGAAGGTTGGTAGGGTACCATCTGTTGCTTTTGTTCTTTTTCTAATATGCTCTTGGGGGAAGAAATGTAAACTGGACAATTAGTGAGTCTCCTTTCAACACCAAACTCGAAATCCCACCCAAGGGATAAGTACTAAAAATGTTGGTACATCTCTCCATAAATTCTTTCCTGAATATATGTATGTGTCATTGTCCATCTCATATATGTGTGTGTATACATATGAGTGTGTATATATATATATTATGCATATACTCTCTCTATATATACAATACGCATGTACTATATATCCATATCTTGTGGGGTTTTCCCACTTAAATATAGATATTAAAGACTTTCACATAAAGTGCTAGATAGTAAATTATATTTTTAAAAAGACACAGGAAATAAATGTATTATATTTAACATCTCAATCAGTGGTCTCAGCTCTGACTGAAAGCTAGAGTCATCTGAGGACTCTTTAAAAAATACTGATGTTAAGAACCTCTCCCAGATCATGAATCTGCATTTTTAAAAGCTCTCTAGGGGAAGTCTAACATTTATCCAGTGCTTGAGTGCCAAGATGATAGCACTGAATTTCTTCAACATGCTTCACAAGATCAGTGCACACTATGCCACCGTATGCGGGGAGATGTCTTTTGTTTTTACTAATCCATATTCATTTCAGACAAGAATACAAAAGAGTAGTTCAGAAACACCCACACCCAAATGAGTTCTTAATAAATACCACTTCATAAACCAACAAAGTAAAAACAGCATATAAACCTCCCTAAAAATAAGAAATGGGAATATCAGATTTTTTTCAGGGGATATTATTAAGAGAAAAGACTCTCCTCACTTGAATTCAAAGTCCTCCTTCATTCAAGCAGAATGTCCTCTGGAGTTCATTCCAAAGAGCACTTATTGAGCTGCCGTACGTGCTACATACTAAGGACCCAGAGAAAAGAGACTGCAGAAGATCACTGCAGGAGATCAGTTCCCCATGCAGTGGATGTCAGAGTGTCATTTTTGCCTGCTAAACTCCCTCTTCAAATGCAATATAAATGGATACTCAGTGTCTCAGCTTTGCAGGGAGGAGCTGCCCTAATTCAGGTGGCAAAGAAGATCAGATCCAGATTTCTACAGAATTGATGCTTTCGAATGGTGGTGTTGGAGAAGACTCTTGAGAGTCCCTTGGACCGCAAGGAAATCCAACCAGTCAATCCTAAAGGAAATCAGTCCTGAATATTCATTGGAAGGACTGATGCTGAAGCTGAAACTCCAACAGTTTGACCACCTGATGCAAAGAACTGACTCACTGGGAAAGACCCTGATGCTGAGAAAGATTGAAGGCAGAAGGAGAAGGGGACGACAGAGGATGAGACGGTTGGATGGCATCCCTGACTCGATGGACATGAGTTTGAGCAAGCTCTGGGTGTTGTGATGGACAGGGAAGCCTGTGCTGCAGTCCATGGGGTTGCAGAGTCAGACATGACTGAGTGACTGAACTGAACTGAACCCTAAAAACAGCAGCTAGTTACCCCAGATACCATGAAGAACTCTTATGCATACCAAAGAACACACTATAAGAGTCTAGCCTAGTAAATCAATGGCCATCCCACCAAACTCCAGATTAAACTACAGCCTAGAGCTGCTGCTGCTGCTGCTAAGTCGCTTCAGTCATGTCCGACTCTACGCGACCCCATGGACTGCAGCCCACCAGGCTCCTCCGTCCATGGGATTTTCCAGGCAAGAGTATGGGAGTGGGGTGCCATTGCCTTCTCCGACAGTCTAGAGCAGTACTTTCCAAAAGGGGTATGTGCAAAATGATCCACAGGGATACAATACAAAAATGCTGAAACTATATTTATTGTCATAGACTCTAAAAGAGCCTATTTTGTGAATTTTATAATATAAATATTCATTGGTAGGATAGTTAACTTATACAATCTATAATTACACAAATTATGCTGAAATGTATGAAACTATAAATAAAAACTGAGAGAACATCAGCATTTCCTATGGTTCACTCTAATATGAATAGTCAGAAATTATGTGCAGTTTCCTGTGGTTCAATTTATGTATTAGGGCTGCTCAGTCTCAGCATTATTGACATTTGAGGTGACATAGTTCTTTGTTTGGGGGTTGGGGGGGTGTCCTATGCATCCAGTATGTTTAGAAGTATGTTTATCCTCTACCCACTAGATATCAGTAATACATTCCCCTCCCCAGCTGTAATAAAGAAAACGTCTCCAGATGCTGTCAATTGGTCCCCAGGCATGCAGAAACATCGCCTTTAAGAACCACTGTCATACCCTGAGTGAACGGACTGTTTTTTCACTAATGGACTGAATGATCAAAATAATGGGGACATTCTGGCCTAAAGAACAGAGATGGTTGCCATTAACATTTATAATCATGCCAAGATGCTAATCCAATGTGGACATTTTCATGAGTTTCACATTTGAGCCATCTGTGAAAGATAAGACAGGTCCACCACCATCACAAATGATTGTGATCCACCAGCCCACCAATACCAAGGATGCTCGCAAGAGCACCATGCTATCACAGCAAGCAAAGACCTATTCACAGGGGAACGCAGAAGCTGCTGCTCTTCCGAGCTGAACTAGTGGTAGACAACAAGGGTGAGAGAAAACTTGTCTGTGGAACACTAAAAACAACAATCTCATGCCAGCCCAGTGTGCAGTGCATTCTCCAGCAAAGCCTTCCAAAGGCTCTGAACTCTGGATCACAGCATGTTCTTAAATGCCTAGCCATAAACAGGAGGAGAGTGCATTCAGGAGCCAGAGCACTGTCTTCCCAGATGCACACAGTAGAAGAGTCACAAATGGATAGTCCATGCACCACATTTCATTGATAAGACACATAGCAATCTTTTCTTTTTTTTTTTTTTTTTTGTCCATTGCAAAATCTCTGACAATTTTGCCTGGTGTACACATATATAGATTTGTGCAAAAGACCTTTGTGAATTAAAACATTTACCAAAAGTAATTTGTCAGAGACACATAATACTTTGCTAAAGATAAAAGATGCGGTCATGTACTCTTTGTCACCACAATAAAAAACCATGGTTGTAGCATTAAATGAGATAGTGCATACGGCCTACCAGAGCTTAACAAATGGCAGCTATTGAAATGCAAGCATGTATATGAACATCCACATGTCTAAACAGACACTGGGCTGTTCAAAAGGTAAACACAATTTTGCCCAGGCTTTTCTTAAATTAGAGAGGCACTATGGAACTCCTGGGTCCTCACAGGAGTGAAATATCCAATTCCTCTGGCCTTCCCTCTCTTTCCCCACTTCTAAATCCTGGCTATCTCTAGGTCTACCACCTGCCTGCCCTCGGCATGATGGTATAACCACGGGGCTATAAGCTTTTGATGACAAAAATCTCCTAGGCTAACTAAAACTGACGCTTTCGAACTGTGGTGCTAGAGAAGAGTTTGTTGGACTGCAAGGAAATCAAACCAGTCAATCCCAGAGGAAATCAGTCCTGAATATTCATTAGAAGGGCTGATGCTGAAGCTGACGTTCCAATACTTTGGGCACTTGATGCGAAGAGCCAATTCACTGGAAAAGACCCTGATGCTGGGAAAGACTGAGGGCAAGAGGGAAAGAGTGCGACAGAGGATGCAATGGCTGGATGGCATCACTGACTCAATAGACATGAGTCTGAGCAAAGTCCGGAAGATAGTGAATGACAGGGAAGCCAGGCGTGCTGCAGTTCAGGAGGCCACAAAGTGCTGGACACAACTTAATGACTGGACAGCAACAAACTAAAACCCTGTTGCCGAGGAAAGACCTCGGGAATCTTAAGTACTCCAGGTAATTTTAATGCTCACTTGGAGAAAAACTAGAGGGGCAGGATCTTGGAGCCTGGCAAAGAAAGTAGTCCACTGAAGAAAACCAACAATAAAAGTTCCTGGCTGAGTAAAGTCCTATGTTTAACCAAAGCAAACAAGAAAACAACACTGAGGCTGATGTCAAGCATAATTCTGTTCATCCCAAACCCTAAGAGGCACACTCCCAAGGTTAAAGGGGAGAATCACCCTAAAATACAAAGGATCCATGGTTCTATAGTTCACAGAAAGAACTTAACCCATAAAGTCAGGTGCTCTGCAGTCCAACTGGAGTCTACATGCTGAATCAATAATAAAGCAAACATTATCCTTTGTCAGTTTTTATTCATTGAAATCATCATGATATTCAACATCAAAATGTATGAATTAAATACTTTATTTTCCTGTTAATAATTTCATTTGACGTTGATTTCTTTGTAGAAATCTCACCCCAAAGAACAAATCTTTGCTGGGAAACTGTAGGAGGAATTGATTAAGTCTAAAAAGTAAGCAGAAGCTTCCCATTTTGAGCAAAAATCTCAGAAGATTTATTATAAATATAAACATCTATCTGGAAAAGAGATAGGACTTTATCGTCTTCACTCCCAGAAACCATGTAAAAATTTCAAATTAGATTACCGGTATTGATAACCACAGTTGTCCTTCAGCATGTCAGAAAATCTGTGCAAACCTTATTTATTGATAGAACTCCAAGGACACCAGGGAAGACCACTACACATCATTTCAATAATAGACAAAAGCTAGAAAGGTTTAAAAATCAGTTGTTTAGTCACTGTGTCATGAATGACTCTTGCAATACCATGGACTGTAGCCCACCAGGCTCCTCTGTCCATGGGATTTCCCAGATAACAGTACCAGATAGTAGAATAGGTTGCCAATTCCTTCTCCAGGGCATCTTCCCAACCTAGGGATCGAACCTGTGTCTCCTGTATTGGCAGGTGAATTGTTTGCCACTGGGGCACAGGGAAGCCCATTGAAGAAATCAGCACCTTTTTAAAGAGAGAGAGCATGAGGTTGAAAGGACTCAGTATTAGGCATCTTTGGAAAGAGATGGTGAATGCTTCCTGAAAACCTACTGTGTGCACAGAACTGCACTGGTTGTCAACACTTGAGACATGGGTTCTGCCCTTGGAACTTCCAATCCTTTTTCAGTGTTTCCATGAGGAGTAAAGGGTATAATGCCTCTTGTAAATGACTGAGCCCGTCCAGAAAACTCATTGTTGTCAGTTCCATTATTCTACACAGACGTGGCATCTGTAACATTGTACAAAAAGGGAACTGGACCAGACTGCTTGGTGCTGGATCAAGGAAAACAAGGCCCTTGATTCAGCCACTTCAGAGGATGCAAGAAAAGGTTATCTGGATCTTAGAGAGCACAGATAACCTATGTGAGCTAGCCCAGGTTATATGGCACTTTGTCAGAAACTCTGACTCCTCATGACAACATGAAACAAGTCAGCCATGAAAGAATTCCCCATCGCGGTGGTATTTTTTCACTTGTAAACCTTCCTTAGTTAACAGAATCCTTGTAGCAAAATCAAATAAATTCATCTTTCTACGTAGAAAAACAGGAAAATGAGAAGGGCTTTGTAAACTCTTAAGTTTCCTCACTTTACAATATATGCATTTAATCGACTGCTCTCAGAGGACTGTAAGGCAGACTTCCCCAGAATGATTTCATCAGTGTTACTGGAATGGTAAAATCAGCAGTAACTTTAAAAATGATATCCATCTCAGTGGAGGAACTATAAGGTGGAACACTATTCCTGACACCCTGGTTCTATACGTTTGAGTTCCTTTTATTGTGCATTCCATTGCACAGACATTATTTGAATTTTGCCGTGACTCATAAAAATGTCAGTAGTGATTATTCCAGACCATTGTGATAAAACAGTTCTTTCATATAATATGCTAGCCCAATAAAGAATTTGAAACAAAAAAGGCATTGTTTTAAGAATACATCAGAATCTTGCTGAAGAGGTTGTTAGGAAAGAGCTAACCAGCTTTTCCCCAATGAAAATTTAATATTCTCTTCAACAAATTTCCAAAGAAGTGATGTCAATGCAGTGCCAACAGAATGAGAGACCTACGATGCCGTATTCAGGAAAAGACTCATATGAAGAAATAAGAATGAAGGTTGGTAGGGTACCATCTGTTGCTTTTGTTCTTTTTCTAATATGCTCTTGGGGGAAGAAATGTAAACTGGACAATTAGTGAGTCTCCTTTCAACACCAAACTCGAAATCCCACCCAAGGGATAAGTACTAAAAATGTTGGTACATCTCTCCATAAATTCTTTCCTGAATATATGTATGTGTCATTGTCCATCTCATATATGTGTGTGTATACATATGAGTGTGTATATATATATATTATGCATATACTCTCTCTATATATACAATACGCATGTACTATATATCCATATCTTGTGGGGTTTTCCCACTTAAATATAGATATTAAAGACTTTCACATAAAGTGCTAGATAGTAAATTATATTTTTAAAAAGACACAGGAAATAAATGTATTATATTTAACATCTCAATCAGTGGTCTCAGCTCTGACTGAAAGCTAGAGTCATCTGAGGACTCTTTAAAAAATACTGATGTTAAGAACCTCTCCCAGATCATGAATCTGCATTTTTAAAAGCTCTCTAGGGGAAGTCTAACATTTATCCAGTGCTTGAGTGCCAAGATGATAGCACTGAATTTCTTCAACATGCTTCACAAGATCAGTGCACACTATGCCACCATATGCGGGGAGATGTCTTTTGTTTTTACTAATCCATATTCATTTCAGACAAGAATACAAAAGAGTAGTTCAGAAACACCCACACCCAAATGAGTTCTTAATAAATACCACTTCATAAACCAACAAAGTAAAAACAGCATATAAACCTCCCTAAAAATAAGAAATGGGAATATCAGATTTTTTTCAGGGGATATTATTAAGAGAAAAGACTCTCCTCACTTGAATTCAAAGTCCTCCTTCATTCAAGCAGAATGTCCTCTGGAGTTCATTCCAAAGAGCACTTATTGAGCTGCAGTATGTGCTACATACTAAGGACCCAGAGAAAAGAGACTGCAGAAGATCACTGCAGGAGATCAGTTCCCCATGCAGTGGATGTCAGAGTGTCATTTTTGCCTGCTAAACTCCCTCTTCAAATGCAATATAAATGGATACTCAGTGTCTCAGCTTTGCAGGGAGGAGCTGCCTTAATTCAGGTGGCAAAGAAGATCAGATCCAGATTTCTACAGAATTGATGCTTTCGAATGGTGGTGTTGGAGAAGACTCTTGAGAGTCCCTTGGACCGCAAGGAAATCCAACCAGTCAATCCTAAAGGAAATCAGTCCTGAATATTCATTGGAAGGACTGATGCTGAAGCTGAAACTCCAACAGTTTGACCACCTGATGCAAAGAACTGACTCACTGGGAAAGACCCTGATGCTGAGAAAGATTGAAGGCAGAAGGAGAAGGGGACGACAGAGGATGAGACGGTTGGATGGCATCCCTGACTCGATGGACATGAGTTTGAGCAAGCTCTGGGTGTTGTGATGGACAGGGAAGCCTGTGCTGCAGTCCATGGGGTTGCAGAGTCAGACATGACTGAGTGACTGAACTGAACTGAACCCTAAAAACAGCAGCTAGTTACCCCAGATACCATGAAGAACTCTTATGCATACCAAAGAACACACTATAAGAGTCTAGCCTAGTAAATCAATGGCCATCCCACCAAACTCCAGATTAAACTACAGCCTAGAGCTGCTGCTGCTGCTGCTAAGTCGCTTCAGTCATGTCCGACTCTACGCGACCCCATGGACTGCAGCCCACCAGGCTCCTCCGTCCATGGGATTTTCCAGGCAAGAGTATGGGAGTGGGGTGCCATTGCCTTCTCCGACAGTCTAGAGCAGTACTTTCCAAAAGGGGTATGTGCAAAATGATCCACAGGGATACAATACAAAAATGCTGAAACTATATTTATTGTCATAGACTCTAAAAGAGCCTATTTTGTGAATTTTATAATATAAATATTCATTGGTAGGATAGTTAACTTATACAATCTATAATTACACAAATTATGCTGAAATGTATGAAACTATAAATAAAAACTGAGAGAACATCAGCATTTCCTATGGTTCACTCTAATATGAATAGTCAGAAATTATGTGCAGTTTCCTGTGGTTCAATTTATGTATTAGGGCTGCTCAGTCTCAGCATTATTGACATTTGAGGTGACATAGTTCTTTGTTTGGGGGTTGGGGGGGTGTCCTATGCATCCAGTATGTTTAGAAGTATGTTTATCCTCTACCCACTAGATATCAGTAATACATTCCCCTCCCCAGCTGTAATAAAGAAAACGTCTCCAGATGCTGTCAATTGGTCCCCAGGCATGCAGAAACATCGCCTTTAAGAACCACTGTCATACCCTGAGTGAACGGACTGTTTTTTCACTAATGGACTGAATGATCAAAATAATGGGGACATTCTGGCCTAAAGAACAGAGATGGTTGCCATTAACATTTATAATCATGCCAAGATGCTAATCCAATGTGGACATTTTCATGAGTTTCACATTTGAGCCATCTGTGAAAGATAAGACAGGTCCACCACCATCACAAATGATTGTGATCCACCAGCCCACCAATACCAAGGATGCTCGCAAGAGCACCATGCTATCACAGCAAGCAAAGACCTATTCACAGGGGAACGCAGAAGCTGCTGCTCTTCCGAGCTGAACTAGTGGTAGACAACAAGGGTGAGAGAAAACTTGTCTGTGGAACACTAAAAACAACAATCTCATGCCAGCCCAGTGTGCAGTGCATTCTCCAGCAAAGCCTTCCAAAGGCTCTGAACTCTGGATCACAGCATGTTCTTAAATGCCTAGCCATAAACAGGAGGAGAGTGCATTCAGGAGCCAGAGCACTGTCTTCCCAGATGCACACAGTAGAAGAGTCACAAATGGATAGTCCATGCACCACCCCCACAAACTGATGGAGGCTTCATCAACACCACTTAATTGTGAAAATAAAGATGGGTGATATATGAGCTACTTAGGCATACACACCAGGGTATGCACCTATTAACATACAGTGCAGAGTTCATATTCCTCCTTCTAAGGCAAAAAATGGCAAAGTGCTAACCCATATTTATTGACTCATGTTGCCTGATGGCACATCCATTATTAAAGAAACAAATTAAGCCATAAAAATATTAGTTGATCAGCTTTTAATCTTGATTGCCTTGGTTCTCGTGAAGCACTGGCCTATATCATAGATGTGACGATATAGCTGTTAGACATCGTCGCCCATCTATATGCAAACACCAGCTCTGCTACATTTTAAACAATTTACAAATATAGAAAGATACATGACAGACATTTTTGAAGTCTTTACTTAAAAGCCTCAAAATTCACTTTCTGTCTCAGGCATTAATATTTTGAGATATGAGTGGGAGGAAGTGTGGGTAGGAGGGAATGCTCAAAAGGAACTGAATAAAAGCTGGCATTAGGAGCTGGGATTCCCCCACTCCCACCTCCTGCCTCTGAAGGGGAGGAAAAGAAAAGTTGAGTCACAAGGAAGCTTGCCCCTGGCCTGACCCCTTTGTGCAGGTCAGCCTTTGCCAGAACCCCACCATCCAGGCCCTATCCCTAAGACAGACACCAACCTTAGGCACTCAGTGGCTTCCCAACAGTGGCTTCTGTTGGGGGAACTTTAGAAGAAGATGACTTAAAAGGAGATGTCAGCATCTTCTTATTCAAGTCAGGTCATAAAAGAAAGCTCATAAAAAGCCATAAAGTATTCTTTTGTTCTCCTAAAAAAAAAAAAAACTTAGCTTTTAGAGTTCCATTTCTTTAAGCAGGATTATGACTGTTCTATGTAAGTGAATAATAAAGAAACTAAACTTTAATTATAATTCACTTGAACTAGAACTTACTGTGAGGCAAATACCGTTTTAAATATTTTTCTGCATGTAAATTATGTTAATCCCCAATTTCATTAATCCTTAACCACCCCCCCCCAAAAAAAATGAGAGAGTCATTACTTTTATCCCCATTTTATACACAACAACACTAAGGCACAGGGTCTGACTAGAGTAAAGGAATGAACTGTACAGGGCACAAGCACATGACTCTGAGAGGAACTCCTCCTTGAATTTTGTGCCTTAGGTGCCTCATTGACGTCAGCCTCGAATGAGCCCTTCTAAGGAAGAAGCAGAGTCCGTGCAGATTGGGAGAGCTGGATCTGGGCTTTGAACCCTCCACATTTTCACACACGTCCTTAAACTGAAGATAGTCATGAGGGAAAGACGCAGGGTGCTGGAATTAGTAAGAAGTGAAATAATACCTTTACTAAGCTAACACCTTAGTGCCACTATTTACTGTCTATAAACCTTAATTTCTCTGAGCCAGATGCTACTTCTGTGAAAAAACATGATGACACCCACCAAAATGCTGCCTCTTAATGACTGAGGTTAAGACCATGTTAGTCAAAGGCTTGGCCGCCGAGGTGTTCACACTAACTCTTACTCTCCACCCTTCCTTACCCATCAGGACTCTTTGTCTAACATTTCAATGGGAATTTTTAAAAGTTGTATTTTACACGGATCAAAACTAAGCTTTTATTCTTCTTCACTCAGAATCAATGAGAATGTAATTATGGAACAGTGCCAGAAGGTGACCTCTTGAGGAGCTAACGGAGAGTATAAGGCAACTGGCTCACACACGAGGTTTTGGGACTTTGGGTGTCTGTTCTTTGGTTTATTTGTGGACACCATGACTGGAAATTCAACTACACCCAACAGGAGGAGACTGTTTAAACAGATTATGGGACAGTCAGGTGATGAGTACTACACAGCTTCGCACAAAGAACTGGTAGGCCTCCGTGTATTAAAATGGAAAGATTCCACAATATATTACTTTGGTTAAAAAAAAAAAAAGGTACAGAGCAGTGAGGGTTAGCATTTTAATTATAAAGAAGGCTTAGCGGGACCTGCTGGCAGTCAGTGGTTAAGACTCTGGGCTTCCAATGCAGAGAGCAAGGGTTCGATCCCTGGCCAGGAAGCTAAGACTCCACATGTTACGTAGTGCAGCCAAACACAATAAATAATAAAATTAAAACAACAAAAAAGAAGGTTCTGTATATGAACACTGATATATGTATGCTTGCGTAAACATAAATATCTCTGGAAGATACACAGTTTACTAAGAAAGATCACTGGCTGTCTGCCAGAAGAGGTGAGCTCATGTAAATAAGTCTGCCATCTATTTAGGAGCTCAAAAGTCATCACCACAGCGTTTGAGATCAGTGCTGAGGGCAAGAACCAGCATCACCCAGAGCCTGTTAGAAAAGCAGGTTCTTGGTCCCACCCCAGACCTGATGAAGAGGACTTCCTGGGAGCTGGGCTAGGGACCTGCCTACAGAAATGCTCCACATGATGTTAACGACCTGCCAAAGCACAGGTCTAAAATCACTGATTCACAAACAATTCACTGATTGGCTGTGGACCCACCTGCCCAGGTAGGCCTTTGATAAAATTCAACATCCATTTATGATAAAAACTCTCCAGAAAGTAGGAACAGAAGGAACATATCTCAACATAATAAAAGCTATATATGACAAACCCATAGCAAACATTATCCTCAATGGTGAAAAATTGAAAGCATTTCCCCTAAAGTCAGGAACAAGACAAGGGTGCCCACTTTCACCGCTACTATTCAACATAGTTCTGGAAGTTCTGGCCACAGCAGTCAGAGCAGAAAAAGAAATAAAAGGAATCCAAATTAGAAAAGAAGAAGTAAAACTCTCACTGTTTGCAGATGACATGATCCTTTACATAGAAAACCCTAAAGACTCCACCAGAAAATTACTAGAGCTAATCAATGAATATAGTAAAGTTGCAGGATATAAAATCAACACGCAGAAATCCCTTGCATTCCTATACACTAATAATGAGAAAGTAGAAAACGAAATTAAGGAAACAATTCCATTCACCATTGCAACGAAAAGAATAAAATACTTAGGAATATATCTACCTAAAGAAACTAAAGACCTATATATAGAAAACTATAAAACACTGATGAAAGAAATCAAAGAGAACACTAATAGATGGAGAAATATACCATGTTCATGGATTGGAAGAATCAATATAGTGAAAATGAATATATTACTCAAAGCAATCTACAGATTCAATGCAATCCCTATCAAGCTACCAGCGGTATTTTTNCCAAGTTCAAGGATCCCTCCTGCATATAACTTTCTCCACATGTGAAAGCGACAAGGAATACAGGGCAATTTCAGTGCCATGGATGTTAAATCCTGAGTGGATGGCTTACCAAGTCACTTGCTTCTGCATACCTACCTTCTACAACTCCAAACACATCGATGTCTTAGGAAAATTACGGATTACTCAAGGTAACTTGGGAAATGCTAGAACTCTGCTGTTCAATTAGCAAAAGTCAAGGGCTGACTCTATAATAAAAGATAAATGGATGTTCTAAACTGCAATACCAATACCAAGAAGCCTTGAAGATGTATATTTGCTTACTACTTGAAATTGATTGAGTCCTACGTATAAAAATTAGGCACACTGAAGAAAAATATTAATAATAAAATAAGTGTGCATGTTAAGTCACTTCAGTCATGTCTGATTCTGTAAGTCTGCCAGACTTCTCTGTCCATGGGATTCTCCAGGCAAGAATACTGGAGTGGTTTGCCATGCCCTCTTCCAGGGGACCTTCCTGGAGGTAGACTCAGGGATAGAACCCATGTCTCTTACATCTCCCGCAGTGACAAGAAGGTTCCTTACAACTAGCACTACCTTGAAAGGCCCATAATAAAATTAAAAAATAAGTAAAAATAATAATATCTCATTACAGTAGATCAGGGCATTATATTTGCAACAACCTTAATTTCCTCCAGGGGATATATGGTACAAAGTTTCCATTTCTCAAAAGCTTGTCAGTTCTACCTGTGATTATTAAAAAATTCTAAATTAGAGCTATTAGTATATGTGAGAAAACTGTAATTAGTCTGGAATCATAGTCATTAGCTAGGTGTAACAGTTAAAATGACAACTTCCTGTCTTCAAGCATGGGGAAAATACATGTCTCTTATTAACTACAATTGGTGAACTACTGGCTTATAACAAAAGTCCCAAGGCTTTAAGATGCAAAAATATTTCTCTAGCCTTTCAGCCAGGAACAAACTCAAGAAAAGAACATCAGCAGGATCAACCAGTGTCAAACAGCCTCCACAGTTATGCCTTCACAGAGTCTCAAAACCAAACCCAATTTCATCACAGCTGGGTGAATATCCACACAACTGCAGAGGCCAGCTGTGCTCACCGGAGCTGGGCCTGCAAAGCTGATACTACCTTGAGACACATTTTTCTTTTCTTCAAACCACTAAGCCTTACCACCGGAAAGGAGGTTAATTATCTCATTGGAAAAGACCGTGGTGCTGGGAAATTTGAAGGGCAAGAGGAGAAGGCAGCGACAGAGGATGAAATGGTTGGATGGCATCATCGACTCAATGAACATGAGTTTGAGCAAACTCCAGAAGATAGAGAAGGATGAAGCCTGGAGTGCTACGGTCCATGGGGCCGCCAAGAGGCAGACATGACTTAGTGACTGGACAACAACAATAGGCTGATGACCTGAAATCACTGTATTTGTCATTTTTAAGACAATGAAACCTTTTCCTCTGATGTTTGCAGTTTCATCATCACTCAGTGCCCGTGGGCTTTTAGATTCAGCCCAGATATTAAATTAATACATACATAAGCCAAGTCCTGACTGGAAAATTCCTTACTGTCCATTTCTCTAGCTTATTAGCAGTAGAAGAAAATAAGGTCATCTGAAATTTCTGATTCAGTGATGTCCGGCCAAATCAGTCCTCTCTGGGCATAGGCTCGCTTTACTTCAGAAGGCTCTGGAAGCTGCCTCGTCTGAGGAGAACATCATTCTTTTTCTTTTGAATCACAATTTGCAAATACAAATTAGCTCTATGTAGGCAATGGCACCCCACCCCAGTACTCTTGCCTGGAAAATCCAATGGACGGAGATGTATGCCAAAACCAATAGAGTACTGTAAAGTAAAATAAAGTAAAATGGAAGCTAAAAAAATAAAATAATAAAAATAAATAAATAAATAAATAAAATACAGTAGAACTGCAATTGAAAAAATAAAAATAAAAAAAAAATAAAACAGGTTCCTGGGCCCTATTGTTACAGACTCAATAACAATATCCAAGATGAAACACAGGAATGTGCATTGTTTAAAAGCCTGACTCTGACACACAACCAGAGCCTAAGAATCACTTCCTAAAACCAAAGTCTACTGTGATAAGCCAAATGTTTCACTGCAATGAACTTGCATATGGCAGCAGAAAGAAACTCAGTCCTATACCTGNCCTGGGCCCTATTGTTACAGACTCAATAACAATATCCAAGATGAAACACAGGAATGTGCATTGTTTAAAAGCCTGACTCTGACACACAACCAGAGCCTAAGAATCACTTCCTAAAACCAAAGTCTACTGTGATAAGCCAAATGTTTCACTGCAATGAACTTGCATATGGCAGCAGAAAGAAACTCAGTCCTATACCTGCTTCTTGACATTGGTTAGGCTTCTCAGTTGAGCATGTGTGGTAATCATTAATGTTGTACAATGGATCTTAAACTTCAGCATCCATCAGAATGACTTGGAGGGCTTGTTAAAACACAGATTGCATTATCTCAGCTCCAGTTTCCCATTCAGTAGAATGAGGAAGATGGGCTGATAACCTACATGTCTAACAAGGTCCAAGTGATATTATGGCTGTTGTGTATTATGGCTGATATTGCTGCTGTTGTTGTTAGTACAAACACTTTGAAAACACCTTCTATGGTCCACTGGTTCTCAGCTTGGATGCTACATGCCCTTTCCAAACATGCTGCCAAATATGGTTACCACATATAATAATTTTTGCTAGTTGAAGATGCAAAATTTAATGAGTATAGGTCTGAGTCAGAACTTTGAGCTAAGCAGATTACATTGTGCAATTTAAAAAAGATACACCTGATAAAGGTAATTAATAAGAGGTATGGCTAAATATTTAACAAGTACCCTCAGGAGTGTGTAAGAAAGCTGAGTGAGGGCTACAAACAGTTTTTCCCAACCAGCAGAAAATTCATACAGTAAAAAGTGCAATGTACATGACCTTGGGCAAATTTCAGGAGATGGTGAGGGACAGGGGCGCCTGGCATGCTGCAGTCCAGGGAGTCAGAAACAGTTGGACGAAACTGGGCAATTGAATAACAAAATGTGTAATATGTAGGAATCCAATTTAATATCTTGAAATGTTCCTCCAACATGTTTGCATGTAGAGTTGATCTCTGAAGGCTAAAGGATGGTAAGTACTGTTCTGATGAGGACATCTCCTACCTGTCCTGTCTGATGATCTTGGTGCCCAATCTGGACTGGGCTATGAGCCCAAAAGGGGGTAGCATCAGGCCTAGGTCACACAGAGGCTCCCTGGCTATGTAAATGACTAAGATTGATTAAATTTACTGACACCCTGCATATTTAACTTATATGCTGAGTACATCATGTAAAATGCTGGGCTGGATGAAGCACAAGCTGGAATCAAGACTGCTGGGAGAAATATCAATAACCTGAGACATGCAGATGACATCACCATTATGGCAGAAAGTTAAGAAGAACTAAAGAGCTTCTTGATGAAATGAAAGAGGAGAGTGAAAAAGTTGGCTTAAAGCTCAACATTCAGAAAACTAAGATCATGGCATCTGGTCCCATCACGTCATGGGAAATAGATGGGGAAACAATGGAAACAGTGAAAGACTTTCTATTTTTGGGCTCCAAAATCACAGCAGATGGTGACTGCAGCCAAGAAATTAAAAGACACTTGCTCCTTGGAAGAAAAGTTATGACCAACCTAGACAGCATATTAAAAAGCAGACATTACTTTGCCAACAAAGGTCTGTCTAGTCAAAGCTATGGTTTTTCCAATAGTCATGTATGGATGTGAGAGTTGGACCATAAAGAAAGCTGAGCATTGAAGAACTGATGCTTTCAAACTGTGGTGTTGGAGAAGACTCTTGAGAGTCCCTTGGACTGCAAGGAAATCCAACCAGCCCATTCTAAAGGAAATCAGTCCTGAATATTCATTGGAAGGACTGATGNAAGAAGGCTGAGCATTGAAGAACTGATGCTTTCAAACTGTGGTGTTGGAGAAGACTCTTGAGAGTCCCTTGGACTGCAAGGAAATCCAACCAGCCCATTCTAAAGGAAATCAGTCCTGAATATTCATTGGAAGGACTGATGCTGAAGCTGAAGCTCCAATACTCTGGCCACCTGATGTGAAGAACTGACTCCTTGGAAAATACACTGATGCTGGGAGAGATTGAAGGCAGGAGAAGAAAGAGACAACAGAGGATGAGATGGTTGGATGGCATCACTGACTTGATGGACATGAATTTGAGTAAGCTCTGGGGGTTAGTGATGGAGATGGAAGCCTGGAAGTGCTGCAGTCCATGGGGTTGCAAAGAGTCAGACACAACTGGGCAATTGAACTGAAACTAGATCTGTGTGACGCAGGAAGAGCCCATCATTTTCCAGCTGAAGAAGCGATGAACCGCCACAGAAAAGATGCTCAGCAGCTCCCAGCGGTCAATGAGAGCCTGTTTCTCCTCCAGGGAGGGTGCTCCTCTGCAGCCGAGCCCAGGCGCTTGCCACGCTTGCCTTGTCTAATCCACTAAAGCGCTCCCACACATATCAGTAAGTGCTTCTCAGAAACAAAAGATAAAGCGAGGGGATATTATGACTTAGTAGCACCCCGGGAGGTAGGGTTAAGAAGAAGATATTTCTGTGGGTTTGGGAGGATGCATCAGTGACACTGCAAAAAGCAGGTGAGTGTGAGAGATGAGGGAGGAACTAAGTACAGAGTAAAACCGAATTCATTTCTGACCGGACTATTTGTAATGCATGTAATTTTTGTCATGAGCTGGCCTGAATTATATTTATGAAATGGTTGTTTTTTACCCCAAAGGTCTTTTTTTTTTTTTATTTTTTTTTGTCCTACCACACAGCTTGTGAGATCTTAGTTTCCCAACCTGGGACGAACCCAGCAGCGGAAGTGCTGAGTCCTAACCACTGGACCATCTGGGAATTCCCCCCAAAGGTAAATTTGCAATGTAAAAAGACTGCTTGATGGGGAAGAAAACTGGGGAGAAGCACATGGATTGTTCTCAAGTCCCTTTATGCCACTTGACTTTATCCAGTTGCCAGAAAGACAAGACTTAAAAACCATTCTATCGTTCATTCAAATATCAAGATTTTTTCTTACAACATTTCATATATGAAAATACTCAATGAGAAAAATAACAGTTTTTTGTTTTTATTGTTTTATTTCAAGCCTCATTCCAGTGGGTTTCTTTTTCCAATTTTTATTTTTCTGTCATGACACACTTGAGGTTTTATGTCATACTCATCACTATGGACGTGATTCTCAAGAGGGCCACATTGGAGTCTCCAGTTGGTAGTAACAATCACTGCTCTAATATTACAAAACAGTAGCAACAATTACAAGAGCATGCTGATTTATACAACCAGCAGAATCAGGGACATATCGCTCCCCAAGTTCAAGGATCCCTCCTGCATATAACTTTCTCCACATGTGAAAGCGACAAGGAATACAGGGCAATTTCAGTGCCATGGATGTTAAATCCTGAGTGGATGGCTTACCAAGTCACTTGCTTCTGCATACCTACCTTCTACAACTCCAAACACATCGATGTCTTAGGAAAATTACGGATTACTCAAGGTAACTTGGGAAATGCTAGAACTCTGCTGTTCAATTAGCAAAAGTCAAGGGCTGACTCTATAATAAAAGATAAATGGATGTTCTAAACTGCAATACCAATACCAAGAAGCCTTGAAGATGTATATTTGCTTACTACTTGAAATTGATTGAGTCCTACGTATAAAAATTAGGCACACTGAAGAAAAATATTAATAATAAAATAAGTGTGCATGTTAAGTCACTTCAGTCATGTCTGATTCTGTAAGTCTGCCAGACTTCTCTGTCCATGGGATTCTCCAGGCAAGAATACTGGAGTGGTTTGCCATGCCCTCTTCCAGGGGACCTTCCTGGAGGTAGACTCAGGGATAGAACCCATGTCTCTTACATCTCCTGCAGTGACAAGAAGGTTCCTTACAACTAGCACTACCTTGAAAGGCCCATAATAAAATTAAAAAATAAGTAAAAATAATAATATCTCATTACAGTAGATCAGGGCATTATATTTGCAACAACCTTAATTTCCTCCAGGGGATATATGGTACAAAGTTTCCATTTCTCAAAAGCTTGTCAGTTCTACCTGTGATTATTAAAAAATTCTAAATTAGAGCTATTAGTATATGTGAGAAAACTGTAATTAGTCTGGAATCATAGTCATTAGCTAGGTGTAACAGTTAAAATGACAACTTCCTGTCTTCAAGCATGGGGAAAATACATGTCTCTTATTAACTACAATTGGTGAACTACTGGCTTATAACAAAAGTCCCAAGGCTTTAAGATGCAAAAATATTTCTCTAGCCTTTCAGCCAGGAACAAACTCAAGAAAAGAACATCAGCAGGATCAACCAGTGTCAAACAGCCTCCACAGTTATGCCTTCACAGAGTCTCAAAACCAAACCCAATTTCATCACAGCTGGGTGAATATCCACACAACTGCAGAGGCCAGCTGTGCTCACCGGAGCTGGGCCTGCAAAGCTGATACTACCTTGAGACACATTTTTCTTTTCTTCAAACCACTAAGCCTTACCACCGGAAAGGAGGTTAATTATCTCATTGGAAAAGACCGTGGTGCTGGGAAATTTGAAGGGCAAGAGGAGAAGGCAGCGACAGAGGATGAAATGGTTGGATGGCATCATCGACTCAATGAACATGAGTTTGAGCAAACTCCAGAAGATAGAGAAGGATGAAGCCTGGAGTGCTACGGTCCATGGGGCCGCCAAGAGGCAGACATGACTTAGTGACTGGACAACAACAATAGGCTGATGACCTGAAATCACTGTATTTGTCATTTTTAAGACAATGAAACCTTTTCCTCTGATGTTTGCAGTTTCATCATCACTCAGTGCCCGTGGGCTTTTAGATTCAGCCCAGATATTAAATTAATACATACATAAGCCAAGTCCTGACTGGAAAATTCCTTACTGTCCATTTCTCTAGCTTATTAGCAGTAGAAGAAAATAAGGTCATCTGAAATTTCTGATTCAGTGATGTCCGGCCAAATCAGTCCTCTCTGGGCATAGGCTCGCTTTACTTCAGAAGGCTCTGGAAGCTGCCTCGTCTGAGGAGAACATCATTCTTTTTCTTTTGAATCACAATTTGCAAATACAAATTAGCTCTATGTAGGCAATGGCACCCCACCCCAGTACTCTTGCCTGGAAAATCCAATGGACGGAGGAGCCTGGTGGGCTGCAGTCGATGGGGTCGCTAACAGTCGGACCTACTGAGCGACTTCACTTTCACTTTTCTCTTTCATGCATTGGAGAAGGAAATGCCAACCCACTCCAGTATTCTTGCCTGGAGAATCCCAGGGATGGGGGAGCCTGGTGGGCTGCCGTCTATGGGGTCACACAGAGTCGGACACGACTGAAGTGACTTAGCAGCAGCAGCAGCAGCAGGGGAATAACATGACATCGTAGCCTAATGTTACCAGTTAGAAAACTATGTATCCTTCACTTGGTTCTTTAGTCGCTAAGGAGTGCCCGACTCTTTGTAACACTATGGACTGAAGCCCACCAGGCTCCTCTGTCCATGGGATTTCCCAGGCAAGAATACTGGAGTGGGTTGCTACTTCTTTCTCCAGGGATCTTCCCCGACCCAGGGATTAAGCCTCCAATCTCCTGCTTGGCAGGTGGATTCTTTACCACTGAGCCATCTGAAAAAGCCCATCCCTCACTTTACTTAGCAATAAAGAAAAGGGGCCTTAATTTCTTGGCTTGATATCGGTCTTAACTCATGTAGAGCTGAATGGAATCCACTCTGGACCTTGAATCCTCAATCCCCACCCACCATTCCAGGGAAAACACTGGTGGGGGTGGTGGGGTGGGTAATGAAACAATTTTAGATATTATGCATTATGTTTCTACAGAAAGCACAGGTTGTCACACAGAATATGAAAAGATATACAATATATCTATCATATGAAAATTTTTTCGGGGAAGGAGGCAAATAAGAAAATATGTCTAAAGAGGCTCCTTACATGTGGGATAATGAAATAATCATTGAGAAACAATACTCTGGGTATTGGCAAAGTAACTATTTGAAACCTCCAGCCAAAACAATCATAATAAGTACTTTGGAAATAACAATTCATTGTTTAAATTCAAGCTTTCAATAACAATCAAATTATTTCATCTTGAGGATAGCCACTAGAAATCACAACAAAATGAAATAATTCTATATTGCTATAAGTATATTTACAAAGGACTTGTGTCTTTGTTAGGTTAGGAATGACCAACACTAACTAGTTTTACCAAGTTGATTATGTCATTTTTCAGTAATTCACATACTCAGTATTTCTGTCTCTTCTTAAATATAGTAAAAGTCATATAATTATTTTCTGTCAAATTCCTAATCACAGATACTTTCATAACTGCTTATGAAAAACTTAACAAACTTATTCTAAAGATGCAATAACCTGCATCCCTTCTATTAAACTCCAGAAGGTTTGTTGTGCAGAATAATGCAAAAGTTTCAAAAACATGCATGAAAAATTGAGAAAGCTATGTACTATTCAGTTCAGTGATGTAATAGCAAAAGAGACAAATACCGCCTGCAGCTCATCTGCTTCCTCCTTCAAAACTTCTTTCAAATCGAAGTCTACAAGCTAAACATAAAAATATTTCCCTCATTTCCCTCATTTAATAGGCAAGTTTCTAAAATGATTTTTATGTAAAGAAAGAGATATTCTTTTCTGAATATCCAATAATATATTCAAAATAAGTTTATGCACAAAATTCCTTTTTCTCAGTTCTTTTCATGCCATTAAGATATATATACTACTATATATTTTAAAGAAAAAGGATAATCAACAGGGACCTACTGTATAGCACAGAGAACTCAGACTCAGTATTCTGAAATAATCTATATGGGGAAAGAATCAGAAAAAAAATGGGTATATGTATAACTGAATCACTCTGCTGTTCACCTGAAACTAACATAACATTATAAATCAACTATACTCCAATATAAAATAAAAATTAAATTTTAAAAATATAAATTATATAAATAACAAAAAATGGCCACTTCTGCCTTGGAAGGAAAAGTAAGCAAGAAGCTTCCAAACCACTAACTGCAGGTCAACTATTAACAGACATCTCCACAACAGAATGCACCTTCTCTAATGATAAGTCACGTCTCCTTTCTTCCAGTTTCTTCTTCTTGAAATAATAGTGCATCTGAGAATTAAAGAACCAAGTAGGTCTGCTGGCCATAACTTTTCATTTGATTTATGCAAGAGTAAATCAAGCTCACAAAAAGGGATTGGCACTCTTCTAAATTAAAGTAATCCCAATAATTACAATCAAATTTCCTCAGTTGGCTGAAACAAAGCCAGTAGAAGCATTAACCTAAATATCTGCTTCAGCAAAAGTCAGAAAATGCTAATGCTGACATTCTGCTTCAAGAAAAATTACACAGGAAGAAAATGGCACACACAGAAATCACATATCAGTAGAAGGATTTGTAAAAAATGAAAATGTGGGAAAAAAATTCCACATTTGACTAAACAAGAGTTTTGTTTTCAAAAGGGGGCTGTCATTTTGTAGAATAAAAATAGCTATCTTATTTTGCCAAACAGCATTGTCATAGAAGTTCTGCTTTTTTAAGCATTGATATAAGATTTGGGGAAAAATTTTTAAGTGACATGTTAAACAATTCAGTAGTTTAATGTAATGCAAATGTAGTTTGATATTTTCCATGTATCTCTTGAATATACTAATTACTTTAAGATTATGATATAAAAGTACTTTTAAAGAGAACAATGGAGATCATCCTCAATTGAGAATCTCAAATTGTCTTTGTGTGGATCACAACAAACTGTGGAAAACTCTTCAAGAGATGGGAATACCAGACCACCTTACCTGTCCCCTGAGAAACCTGTATGCAGGTCAAAAAGCAACAGTTAGAACTGGACGTGAAATAACATACTCGTTCGAATTTGGGAAAGGAGTAGGTCAAGGCTATATAATCTCACTGCTTATATAACTTATATGCAGAGCATATCATGAGAAATGCCAGACTGGAGGAACCACAAGCTGGAATCAAGATTGCTAGGAGAATAATCAACAGTCTCAGAAATGCAGATGATACCACTCTAATGGCAGAATGCAAAGAGGAACTAAAAAGCCTCCTGATGAAGGTGAAAGAGGACAGTGAAAAAGCTGGCTTAAAACTCAACATTCAAAAAACGAAGATCATGGCATCCAGTCCCATCACTTCATGGTAAATAGATGGGAAAACAATGACAGATGTTATTTTGGCGGGGGGTGGGGGTGGGGGCTCCAAAATCACTGTGGATGGAGACTGCAGCCTTGAAATTAAAAGATGCTTGCTCCTTGGAAGAAGTGACAAACCTAGACAGGATATTAAAAAGCAGAGACATCACTTTGCCAACAAAGTTCCGTATAGTCAAAGCTATGGTTTTTCCAGTAGTCATGTAAAGATCATGAGAGTTGGACTATAAGAAGGCTGAGCACCAAAGAACTGATGCTTTCAAACTGTGGTGCTGGAGAAGACTCCTGAGAGTCCCTTAGACTTTAACGAGATCAAACCAGTCAATCTCAAAGGAAAGCAACCCTGAATATTCATTGGAAGGACTAAGCTGAAGCTGAAGCTCAATTCTTTGGCCACCTGATGCAAACAGTCAGCTCACTGGAAAAATCCCTGATGCTGGGAAAGACTGAAGGAGGCAGGAGAAGCGGACGACAGAGGATGAGATGGTTAAATGGCGTCACCAACTCAATAGACATGAGTTTGAGCAAATTCCAGGAGATGGTGAAGGACAGGGAAGCCTGGCTTTCTGCAGTCCATGGGGTTGAAAACAGTCTGACATGACTCAGTGACTGAACAACGAGGACAACAACAGCAACAAATCGCCACATAGGAATCTCTCTCAGGCACAGAAAAATAGAACAAGTGATGGTGCAGAGTAAAGTTTCTGTGATATAAACCACCAGATTAATCAGTCTTAATACACATATATACAATTCCAATAATGTGTATATTTCAATATATATAATTATCATATATGTACATCATTGTCATTGGTCACAAGAAGTTTGCTTTTGAAATCTACAAAGTGTACTTACAACTTTCTATATTAAGAAAATAAATTATTGCTCAAATGAAATAAATATTATTGAGATCATTACACACAGAAGTAAACATTTTCATAATTGACTTTTTAATATGATGAAATTCTGTAATTTCATCAGCCATATTAATATAATCTCAAATAAAACATGAATTGTAAGCCACACTTAACATCACGGAACAAACAAGGTGACATTGCATTTTTTTTCATGTCACAATTTCACTTGTGTACAATGACTAAGATGCTCCTATAATGTGTGATTCATGATGAGTCATTCTTACGAAGGAATAAATTTAAAATGTAATATCAAAATGAATAAATTCTAAACTCTTTTTTAAAGAACAGTAAGGACTCTAAGCTCATCAAAACCACTTTCAGAGAAATGCCATTTTACTCCGAGCAGGTCAAACATGGTTATACGTAATTTTGTGTTATTCTTTAACCATGAGGCTAATCATGGCTTCATATTTGGGTTGGGTCACATGGCCTTTGACAGTTGGTTTTAAAAGTAGAGTAGATATTTCGGGACGATGATTGAAATTGAAAAGGGCAAAGAAAAGGTTCTGTGGTGAATAAGAATAACAGATAAGGGGAAATTTACAGAATTCCAATTAAAAACAACCTACTGTCTACCATTTAAGAAGAGTCTTGTACACTGGACTTGTCCTGTAGCCTAGTGTACATGATTCTGAACAACAGCTCCTCATGGTAATGTCTGTTATCTTTTGTTTCCTTGGAAGAGGAAATCATTACTCATGTTAATTCTCTATGCCTGGAATACTCATCTTCTAGCCCCCACATTGTCTCTTAAAGTTTTGCTTTAATCACTCTGCTTGGAAGTTTGTTCAGTTATTTAGCCATTCATTTACTTAATCACTTAACAAAACATCCGCAGTCTATTCTACATGCTATGAAATCTGCTGACACTGGGGCAGATACAAAGGAATGTTCACATACAGTTAACACACACAGCGTTATGCATGCAGTTATTCTTTTAAAGTAATTTTCCTTCTACACTGAAAACTTCCAATCTCCTCCATATAGAAAGTAGTAAATGTACATTTACTGCTCGTGAGGCCTGTGGTTCATTTTAACTACTATTTTGTTGTTCGATTGCTCAGTCTTGTCCGACTCTTTGTGACTCCGTGGACTGCGCGCAGCACATCAGGCTTCCCTGTCCTTCACCCCCTCCTGGAGTGCTCAGACTCCCGTCCATCGAGTCCGTGAGGCCATCCCACCATCTCATCCTCTGTCGTCCCCTTCTCCCCCAGCCTTCAACCTTTCCCAGCATCAGGGTCTTTTCCAACGAGTCAGCTCTTTGCATCAGGTGGCCAAAGTACTGGAGCTTCGGCTTCAACATCAGTCCTTCCAATGAATATTCAGGGTTGATTTCCTTTAGAATTGACTGGTTTGACCTCCTATTTTTACACCTTCTCAAAAGAGAAGTATGTTTAAAATGATAATCTCTGTATTATAGTTATTGAAACAATGTCTAATAGATATATTTTGCATGCACATTTCAATTTAGAGTTTATTATTATTGGTTATATACATTTAACCAACCCAGTCTGTACCCATGAAGTCTCGTTTACACAGCACCCTGTAACCTCTGTTAACACAAGTAAATGAGTGGTGGCAAAAGCTAAATGCAGAAGGATGCCAGTGTCATAGCATAGAACAACCAGGTTGTTCTCTGGTATTACATCTTCAGAGATCCATAACCAAGGGGAACATAAAGCAGGCCACCGATACAAACAAGAAATGAACCCTTCACAACTGAAACGTCTCAATGAGACTGACATCACATTAAAATAAAGGTTTATGAAAATATGTCTCTATTAGAAATTTCATATATAGAAAAATGACTCCACAGGAATTTTAAGGTATATGCCATACCATTGTTTTTTTTTTTTTTTAACATGATCCCTTGCTGTATCTTATTAAGAAAAAGCACTTCTGAGTCTGAACTGAAAGTTCCTTCTTAATGCCAAATAATGAATCCTAGGAGCTAGAGATTACTGAAATTAACCCAGGCATAGGAACCAGAAGGCCTGGATTCTATAGTGAGATCCATAATCTACTAGGTTTTTGGCTTAGAACAAAATACAAAATTATCCAGTATCCCAGTTAATGCTTCCACCAAATAAAATGATTCTTGACTTCCTTACCCAGGGTAGTTGCTGTGAAAATTAAATTAATAAAACCGTAACCAATTTAAAGCTGGCAAATCCTATTTAAAACAGAAAGTAGTGAAAGATATGATTTACCAACTAAGAGAGTCAAACATACACATAGGAAAAAATAACTCCCAGAGAAGCCTGAAATGTACGGTTTCATTAGTGATTAAAAATATTCATAGGACAGCCTCTGCAAGATATAGGAGCATCTCTTATGTCTGCCCATCTGTGTATTCATTCAACATGTATATATTGAGTGCAAAGCACTATGTTAGGCCCTGGGATTATAGGAATTAATAAAATGAATATTTCCTTATGCCACAAAGCTAACATTTTAATGGGAGCAAAACAACAAAAACCAAGTAGTTCAAGATCAAACGCCATGAAATAATCATGAGAGGGAAAGTCTTGGGCAAGGGGCACATTTTGGGTGGGTGGGAAAGTGCGTGCTGAGACAGTAACACCCAAGGAGAACATGAATCGTAGGATCATGAGAGGGAAAGTCTTGGGCAAGGGGCACATTTTGGGTGGGTGGGAAAGTGCGTGCTGAGACAGTAACACCCAAGGAGAACATGAATGGTAGGAAGAGTCCTCCAGGGACGTTAATACTCCCTTCCTTCAGTTCCCTGGCGATCCCGAGGTGAGCACACGACTAAGCCTACCTGTGAAATAGTCGGCCCCAGGAATTTGGAATCAGGACTTCAAAACTGTTTTCTCTTAAAGGAGCTGAAGCAGGCAGTGATGCGAAGACGGCCTGGGTCGCTTATCTGCGATTGGTGGGCTGAGACTATGGATCATCCAAAGAAAGAAGATGAGCACAGAGAAGGAGAGATGAGAAACAGCTTGGTCCCGGGGAGGTGGACTGCCCTCAGTTCTGCATGGGTTTGCGTGGGTTCTAATCTCTTTTGAGGTTCCAATGTGTTTTACGGCCATGGGGTCCATGAGGTCCATCTGGATCCTTCAGATAAATTCTTCTCCTTTTGGCTTCAGTTCAGTTTCAGTTCAGTCGCTCACTCATGTCCAACTCTTTGAGACCCCCATGAACTGCAGCACACCAGGCCTCCCTGTCCATCACCAACTCCCGGAGCCTACCCAAACTCATGCCCATTGAGTCAGTGATGCCATCCAACCATCTTATCCTCTGTTGTCCCCTTCTCCTCCAGCCCTCAATCTTTCCCAGCATCAGGGTCTTTTCAAGTGAGTCAACTCTTCTTCACATCAGGTGGCCAAAGTATTGGAGTTTCAGCTTCAATATCAGTCCTTCCAATGAACACCCAGGACTGATCTCCTTTAGGATGGACAGGTTGGATCTCCTTGCAGTCCAAGGGACTCTCAAGAGTCTTCTCCAACACCACAGTTCAAAAGCATCAATTCTTCCGTGCTCAGCTTTCATTACAGTCCAACTCTCACATCCATATATGTCTACTGGAAAAACCATAGCCTTGACTAGACAGACCTTTGTTGACAAGTAATGTCTCAGCTTTTTAATAATGCTGTCTAGATTGGTCATAACTTTCCTTCCAAAGAGCAAGAGTCTTTTAATTTCATGGCTGCAGTCACCATCTGTAGTGATTTTGGAGCCCCCAAAAATAAACTCAGCCACTGCTTCTACTGTTTCCCTATCTATTTGCCACGAAGTGATGGGACCAGATGCCATGATCTTAGATTTCTGAATGTTGAGCCTCAAGCCAACTTTTTCACTCTCCTCTTTCACTTTCATCAAGAGGCTCTTTAGTTATTCTTTACTTTCTGCCATAAGGGTGGTGTTACAAATGGGTATCTTTCTAAAACATGGTTATTACAACTGGGTTTAATTGCTACTCTAGCTCCATCTAGAAGCACATTAGGAATCCATTTATCAGATTAATGCTAAATATGGTCAGTTAAGTGAAAGTATAAAATGGTGAGATAGAGATGTGCTGATAGCAAGGCAAAGGGAAACCATGGTGGTAGCTTCACAAAGGTACAAAGGGACAGCTTAGAATGTCCCCCAAACTCAGGAGTTTAGGTAAACTCCTGCATCATGGCACCCAGAATGGAGAGCTAGTGGACCCTGTCACCAATGCAGCCACTGGCTTTAGTCTCTACTTGGTTTCCTAAAATAATACTACCTTTGAAAAGCCTGTCATTAAGTGCCAATTTGCTCATTTAAAATTTTTCTTTAAAATTTTTTTTAAAAAATCTTGAAAGTTTTTATTTTTTATTTATTTTTTAATTTAATTTTATTTTACTTTACAGTACTCTACTGGTTCTGACATACATTGACATGAATCTGCCACGGGTGTACACGAACTCCCAAACATGAACCCCCCTCCACCATACACCAGCCCCAAGCATCCTGCCGTTAAAAATTTTATTGTAGCTGTCAGTGTCATTGGGGTCTCTAATTCTTAAAGAAGTTTTAAAAAATTAAGGATGTACTCTAAGACTGTGGCATGTTTTTGGCCTGATCTACTGTCACATATAGATCACGGAAGATTAAAAGAAAGTGGTTTTTTGCTTTTATTTAAAATGCAAAAAATCTGCAGCTGTTTCTTATTGTGTATACTGAAATTTCACTCCAAACCTTATAGAAGTATTTGCACGAGTATTCATTCTTACAACATACAAGGATATTTATTGCAGTAGCCTCTAGTAGTGAAAAATTGGAAACAAATATACATCAAAAGATTGGAGAAGGAAATGGCAACCCACTCTAGCATTCTTGCCTAGGAAATCGCACGGACAGAGGGGCCTGGCAGGCTACATGCATTGGGTCACAAAGAGTTGGACATGACTTACTGGCTAAGCAACAGCAACAATGCATCAAAACGTAACTGGTTTGCTAAAGTACAGCACAGTCATAACAGAACATCGGATAATTAAGAAGTCAGTGATTCTACATGTATTGGCATGCAGTGCAATCAAAATATACTGGCAAATGGGAAAAGGGAAAGCTTCAAGAAAGAATATATAATATTATCTTAGGTTCAAACACAAGCATATATGTGTGTACACTTTTCCATGTAATCAGAATATGCAAAAAAGAAAAAGAAAAAAAAGAACCTGCCAGGGTCTCCTGTCATTGAGGAGAGTCTTGTCTTATCAGGAGTAAAGGGGGATTTTCATTTTCTGATCAGTTGCTTTCTACACTGTCAACACTTTTCACAAGTGTGCACACACTTCTAATCAAGGAGCCAATCGAGCTACTAAGCTCTTTGCCATCTGGCTTTCCTGGTGGCTCAGACGGTAAAGAGCCCGCCTGCAACGTGGGACACCCAGGTTCGATCCCCTGGGTTGGGAAGATTCCCCTGGAGAATGGAATGGCAACCCACTCCAGTATTCTTGTCTGGAGAATTCCATGGACAAAAACCGGGCAAGCTACAGTTGATGGGGTCACAGGGAGTCAGATACAACTGAGCTTCTAACACACACACAACATTCTTCCCAAGTGTGCCCTACTCTTCTCATCGGTGAACCAGCAGAGATACTAAACTCACTCCAGCTTTGTTCAGAAAATAAAAGGTATGTCCATCTATAGGAAACAGTGAGCAAAGTCACAGATTTCGAAATATGAGGGAATGTACATTTTCTTTCCTTCTCTTTTTACTGTGCTATGGTCCTGTAAAGAAAGAAACCTAGTGATTTCACATCCCGCTCATACAAGCCAGCAGTTTTAGAAAGTGCTGAAGGTACTAAAAATAACCTCCATATCACACAGAACCCAGCTTTCATTTAACTCTCTTTGCTATAAATAGCTTGAAGAATAACACCCATAGTCTCTAGAGTACTCCTAAAAGTGAGACCGGAGAGGAAGTCGCATGACTTTCTAGGCTAAAATATGGCTCTCGCAAAGGAGATGTTCCTTTGGGAAAGGAAATACAGGGTTGTCATAGAATCCTGAAGGCTTTCCCCAAAATGCTAAATCAGGAGATCACTGTACTCAGGGTAAAAATAAAGCTGAGGCTTTTCTGCAGAAACAGGTGACTGGAGTTTTGCCTGTTGGTGAGGATTCTTTTTTCTGCCACAGCGGGCAGAGCTCCTGGCGGGTCCCTTCCATTTGTGAGTGAGCAACATGAGAGCCCCTTCCTTGGGACTGGGCTGCCATGCAAGAGTGTGTTCTTCATTTGTAAACACATTTGTAGTTTCTTTAGGAATATGACAGACGTGCCAAGAAACATCCTCTCGCTTTGCCTTATACTTGTGAATACCACACACCAATAACCAACTGTTTGGCTGTCTTTTTTTTTTTTTCTTCCTTTGCTATGAATTTTGGACTCACTTGATGGTACTTAAATGAAAACAGAAGAGTTCCCTCCCCCAGCAATTGTCTGGTTCTTTTCTTATGGCTGAGGCCCACATTGCTGTTGCCATCATAGAAATGTATCCTAAAATCCCAACTGCATCCTCATTTACTTAGGGGACAGTACTCCCTTCAATACACCCGACCACATGAAAAATGTTAAGAATGTTTGAATCAGCTGGATTTTTTTCCCTTGTAAGCACATTTGTTTTGTTTTCTTACTAAAAAGATAAACCCTACAGTTTTATTAAGTTACAAAATGCCTCAGAGCAGGTATGGATACAAAGAAGGAGGTTAAATCACACAAAGAAACCCAGAGCTATTTTATCTATAAATTACATTATTTGTGACTTCAGGGTGATAAAATGCCCGTTCTTTGATCCTCCCTTCACTAGTCTTTGGGTGAAGAGAATTTAAAACATGAGATGATTAGAGGATAAAAATATACCAGGAGGTTTGTCTTTCAAGTTAAGAAATCTCACCTTTTTAATGGTTAAGATTCCTGATCACTCACTGGGTCATTCATTCAAGCAGTGAGAGCCCAGCCAGCACCAGGCTGAGGCTGAAGCACTGCATCCCTCTTTCTGACTTTAATGAGTTTAAACCGTGAAAGCCGGAAACTGGTAGAGGTAATCTGTAATCCACATACCCCACATGATTCAGTTCACCCTTGGTCTAGCTTTTTTATATTACCGAAACATGATCCTATGAATACTCTTTCTCATAAAACGTCCATGACAAATCTTTTAAAGACATCCTATTTTAAATAGTCCATGAGGAACTATGCTATTTTATTACTTACATTCTTGTAAAACTGTGGTGGTGGTCTAGTGACTAAGTTGTGTCCAACTCTTTGCAATCCCATGGACTGTAGCCCACCAGGCTCCTCTGTCCTTGGGATTTCCAAGGCAAGAATACTGGAGTGGGTTGCCATTCCCTTCTCCAGGGGATCTTCCCTGACCCAGGGATCGAACCGGGGTCTCCTATCTTGCAGGGGAATTCTCTACCAACGGAGCCAGAAAACTAAGGAACGTCAATTTAACCACAAGGACATACAGTTTTCATCTTTCGTGTTGACAAATATCAAAAAGTTTGACCACGCTCTATGACTATGGGGCTATGGGGAAGCAGGAACTACCATATGCTGCTGATAGGAAAATATGGGACCAAACGGAAGATAGTCTGTGAGGGAAAGAGGGTAACATCTATACACTGACAATGTACCCATCTTTTGCTGCCAGAATTAAATTTCTAGGAATGTATTACAGACACATTGACACATAGGTGCAAAGATAAATGTCCAAGATATTTACAGCAGTAATATTTATAAAAGTTAAGATTAAAACTAAGTTAAACATCCATCAGTAGGTGAGTAGATAAAGTAATGAAAGTAGGTTATTTCATATAAAGAGATGAGCTATACTAAGATAAGATATCTCAATATCTCAATGTAGAGAAAGTCAGGTCCAGGAAAAGAGAGACAAATCGATAGACAGACACCACACATTTTAGCGTGCATAGACTATCCTAGACAGAAAGCGGTACTAGTGGTTGTCTCGTAGAGAGGGACACACTTGTCACTGTGCACATACCGCTATTTATTTATATATTTTGTTGTTGTTGTTCAGTTGTGTCCAACTCTTTGTGTCTCCATGGCTGCAGCATGCCAGGCTTCCCTGTCCTTCACCATTTCCTGAAGTTTACTCAAATTCATGTCCATTGAGTCAGTGATGTCATCCAACCACCTCATCCTCTGTCGTCTCCTTCTGCTCCCACCTTCAGTCGTTCCCAGCATGAGGGTCCTTCCCAGTGAGCTGGCTCTTTGCATCAGGTGGCCAAAGTATTAGCGCTTCAGCTTCAGTTTAGTCCTTCCAATGAATATTCAGGGTTGATTTCCCTTAGGATTGACCGATTTGATCTCCTTGCTATTTAAAAGACTCTCAAAAGTCATCTCCAGCTCTACAGTTCGAAGGCATCAACTCATCGGCACTCAGCCTATTTCATAGTCCAGTTCTCACATCCATACGTGACTACTGGAAAAACCGTAGCTTTGACTAGACGGACTTTGTCAGCAAAGTCTCTGCTTCTAAATACACTGTCTAGGTTTCTCATTGCTTTTCTTCCAAGGAGCAAGCATCTTTTAATTTCACGGCTGCAGTCACCATCTGCAGTGATTTGGGGGCCCAATAAAGTAAAATCTGTCACTGTTTCCATTGTTTTCCTATCTATTTGCAATGAAGTGATGAGACTGGATGTGATGATCTTAGTTTTCTGAACACTGAGTTTTAAGCCAGCTTTTTCACTCTCCTCTTTCACTTTCATCAAGAGGCTCTTTAGTTCTTCTTCACTTTCTGCAATAAGAATGGTGTCATCTGCCTATCTGAGGTTACTGATATCTCCCTCAGCAATCTTGATTCCAGCTTGTGCTTCATCCACCCCAGCATTTTGCATGATGTACTCTGCATATAAGTTAAATAAGCAGGGTGACAATATACAACCTTGACATATTCCTTTCCCAGTTTTGAACAAGTCCATTGTTTCATGTCCAGTTCTAACTCTTGCTTCTTGACTTGCATACAGGTTTCATAGGAGGCAAGTAAGGTGGTCTGGGATTGCCATCTCTTGAAGACTTTTCCAGTTTGTTGTGGTCTACACAGTCAAAGACTTTAGCATAGTCAATGAAGCAGAAGTAGACATCTTTCTAGAATTCTTTAGTTTTTACTATGATCAAATGGATGTTGGCAATTTGATCTCTGGTTCCTCTGCATTTTCTAAATCCAGCTTGTACATCTGTAAGTTCTCGGTTCACATGCTGTTGAAGCCTAGCTTGAAGGATTTTGAGCATTACTTTGCTAGATGTAAAATGGGTGCAATTGTGTGGTAGTTTGAACATTCTTTGGCATCACCCTTCTTTGGAATTGGAATGAAAACTGACCTTTTCCAGTCCTGTGTCCACTGCCGAGTTTTCCAAATTTGCTGGCATACTGAGTGCAGCACTTTCACAGCATACACATGTGGTATTTATTCTTAAATGTTTTTTAAGTCTCATAAAATTTTATGTAAAATTTTCAAATTAGTGATTTTTAAATTGTTCTTATGAATCCCATTTTTCTCACAACTTTTATTCTCTTAATTAAAACTGTCAAATTCTTCAAGCTCCAGTTCAAATCTCAGGTCCAGCACAGAGCTCTCCTAGCCAGTCTACTCAGACTCCACTCTTGTTTCCTTTAAACTTCTACAGGGCAGAGTCTACACCTCCATTTTGCTTCACATGTTACTTGCTTTGTTATTTTTGTTGCTTAACTATTCATCCTCTAGATAAACTCCTGACAGGACGAAGGATGGGGTCGGGGAAAGGCTCCGGCTACAACTCTCCTTGCAACTTGCTACAGTGTAAAACATACAGGAGGTTCTAGATATGTGTCTTTATATTTGGAATACCCAGAAATTTAGAATAAGCAAACTCTATTGGATAAATAGGGATTCCTTGATAGCTCATTTGGTCAAGAATCTGCCTGCAATGCAGGAGACCCCAGTTTGATTCCAGGGTCGGGAAGATGTGCTGGAGAAGGGATAAGCTACCCACTCCAGTATTCTTGGGCTTCTCCTGTGGCTCAGCTGGTAAAGAATCCGCCTGCAACGTGGGAGACCCAGGTTCAATCCCTGGGTTGGGAAGATCCCCTGGAGAAGGGAAAGGCTACCCACTCCACTATTCTGGTCTGGGGAATTCCAAGGACTGTACAGTCCATGGCGTCTCAAAGAGCTGGACACATTGAGTGACTTTAACTTTTACTTTCATCGGGTAAATGGCACTATCTCAAAGGTAACCCAGAAAATGGGGCAAGCATCCATAAATATCCATATACACTTCACTTTAAGAGCTGACTTGACCTGTGCTAGCATGAAAAAATATTAGTCTTGAAATATTTCAACCCCTGTTGAGCAATTACCCTTTAAAGCAATAGCCATCTAATTTTAATGAGAATTTAAAATTAGGATATTGTTACAATTTCTGAGAGATAAAGAAGAGTAGTGAAAAGATGATTACTAAATCCTGCACAATAAACAAAGAATATATTCTCATCTGCCACCTTTGCCACAGTCATGCTTTAATCAGGACTTCAGTTGAAATATTGATTCCCATTTTTCCCATATTTAATCACCACTAATGATCTTCAGTGCTGACAGGTTAACAAATTCTTCCTTTAAAAAACAATGACTTTGCACTAAATTTCGCATTATCTCTGAAGAGCAGTTATAAATATGAAAATATTATTAGACAACTCACTTTAAAATGACAGACATAGATTTTAATCTAAGATAACACATGTAAATACCAAAATAATGTAAAATACATCCTAACCATTTTTTTTTTAATTTATAAGCCTGTCTCGATCATTTTGTGTTAATCTATACTACTGTTTAACCTTGGACATTTAAAGAAGTCTAAATACTCATGACAGATGATTACAAATTTCCATACTCCTTAGTCTCAACAAATAATATTTTAACATGACTTCACTTAAAATCCTCAAAGAAATTGGTGGTAATTGCAGACTAATCTGATCTTGGAAAAATTTTATGTAAAATTTTCAAATTAGTGATTTTTAAATTGTTCTTATGAATCCCATTTTTCTCACAACTTTTATTCTCTTAATTAAAACTGTCAAATTCTTCAAGCTCCAGTTCAAATCTCAGGTCCAGCACAGAGCTCTCCTAGCCAGTCTACTCAGACTCCACTCTTGTTTCCTTTAAACTTCTACAGGGCAGAGTCTACACCTCCATTTTGCTTCACATGTTACTTGCTTTGTTATTTTTGTTGCTTAACTATTCATCCTCTAGATAAACTCCTGACAGGACGAAGGATGGGGTCGGGGAAAGGCTCCGGCTACAACTCTCCTTGCAACTTGCTACAGTGTAAAACATACAGGAGGTTCTAGATATGTGTCTTTATATTTGGAATACCCAGAAATTTAGAATAAGCAAACTCTATTGGATAAATAGGGATTCCTTGATAGCTCATTTAGTCAAGAATCTGCCTGCAATGCAGGAGACCCCAGTTTGATTCCAGGGTCGGGAAGATGTGCTGGAGAAGGGATAAGCTACCCACTCCAGTATTCTTGGGCTTCTCCTGTGGCTCAGCTGGTAAAGAATCCGCCTGCAACGTGGGAGACCCAGGTTCAATCCCTGGGTTGGGAAGATCCCCTGGAGAAGGGAAAGGCTACCCACTCCACTATTCTGGTCTGGGGAATTCCAAGGACTGTACAGTCCATGGCGTCTCAAAGAGCTGGACACATTGAGTGACTTTAACTTTTACTTTCATCGGGTAAATGGCACTATCTCAAAGGTAACCCAGAAAATGGGGCAAGCATCCATAAATATCCATATACACTTCACTTTAAGAGCTGACTTGACCTGTGCTAGCATGAAAAAATATTAGTCTTGAAATATTTCAACCCCTGTTGAGCAATTACCCTTTAAAGCAATAGCCATCTAATTTTAATGAGAATTTAAAATTAGGATATTGTTACAATTTCTGAGAGATAAAGAAGAGTAGTGAAAAGATGATTACTAAATCCTGCACAATAAACAAAGAATATATTCTCATCTGCCACCTTTGCCACAGTCATGCTTTAATCAGGACTTCAGTTGAAATATTGATTCCCATTTTTCCCATATTTAATCACCACTAATGATCTTCAGTGCTGACAGGTTAACAAATTCTTCCTTTAAAAAACAATGACTTTGCACTAAATTTCGCATTATCTCTGAAGAGCAGTTATAAATATGAAAATATTATTAGACAACTCACTTTAAAATGACAGACATAGATTTTAATCTAAGATAACACATGTAAATACCAAAATAATGTAAAATACATCCTAACCATTTTTTTTTTAATTTATAAGCCTGTCTCGATCATTTTGTGTTAATCTATACTACTGTTTAACCTTGGACATTTAAAGAAGTCTAAATACTCATGACAGATGATTACAAATTTCCATACTCCTTAGTCTCAACAAATAATATTTTAACATGACTTCACTTAAAATCCTCAAAGAAATTGGTGGTAATTGCAGACTAATCTGATCTTGGATTACAGGGGAAAATGTTTTTTAAATTGGAAGAAAGTGTGATGTTATTTTGGCTAATAAGATCATCGTGATTATTACCAAGGAGATACTCTTAAGCTACCTATAAAGATCTATGCATTAAAAAAAAATTAAACAACAATCAACAAGTACAAAAGATATAGAGAATACGAAAATCAGTGTCATGAAGGATATGACGGTGTTCTGGTGAGAAGAGCAGTCAAGAGTAGAAAAGAAAGCTACGTATGCTAGAAGTATGATCAGCAAGATCAAATGGAACCCAGATGCAGAGAAGAGCTGGAAAAACAGTGATAACAAGGAAGGGGCCACTGTCATAAAGAAGAACAGAAAAGTAAGACTGCAGAGCCAGCAGCCTCCAGAATGATCTGTCCAGGGAGAGCAGCATCCTCTTCTGCTCCAGATCTGGGTCTCTGGAGAGGGTATCAGAGTCTTTTATTGAACTAAATGTTTTTTGAGGTGCTTCCAAAGTTGAAATTATATCGTTCTAAGTCAAATGAAGAAAAACTAGTTCTAGGTAACGATGGCTTCAGGTCAATTCTGTGCTAGCAAATGTTACAGACCTTGGTTATAAAACTGGAAAAACAAATATTCAAGAAGCCCTTAAGGCTGCAAATTTGAAGACAAGAAATATTCACATGATTTTCATGAATGCCTAAGATTTTCAAGAGATGGAAATACCAGGTTTAGCTTAAAGCATTCATCGAGTCAAACTAAATGATTTTGTGTATCAAGAGGGAAATCACAAGGTCAAAGATTAGGAGAGCACTATACATTAAGAACTGAGTATATGATTAGATTTCATCAGATTACCTATATTGCACAACAGCTATACTATATCAATTTATATCATTAAAATTATACAACTGGTACAATCCTAGATCTATGCCATTATCCACTTATAAGGTAAGATGATGCTAGGATGCATTTTCATAAGGAGGCCTCAGCCCAGAGGGATTGAGAGGTAACAAGCTCTACAAATCAGCATGCTAAATCTTCCAGAAAGCAAGGTTCCTAGGGAGCAGGCAAAAGATACAACAGATAGAATAACTAATGCTTTAATAGCCTCTTTTTAATTTACAAAGTATTTCCACAGTCATAATTTTAGTGACATTGCAATATTATTGCAATCCTTAATTCTATCCCTCTGAAAGGAATTGTGTTTCTCTAATTTAGAGTTTCTCCCTGAATATAAGGATTCATAGAAATGACTGCCCATTTAATAACACAAGGCAAATCCAAGGAGCTTTGTGTACCTTCAGAGTAAAGGTACTATCATATTCTAGTATGTTCTGTCCTGACTGTAACTCAGCAATAACTAATATTCTATTCCATTCAACTGCCCATTTATTCCTGTACAATCTTCATTCCTTTCAGACACACAACCCTCCTGTAACAAGCAATTGAGCTTAATTTTGGCAAAGCAAGAAAAAAGCACATAAACAGGAAAAACAATAATTATAAAAATGAAACCATGCAGAATAAACAATCACAGCAAAAGAACAGATCAAGAAAGGAAACAACATCAAGCCAGTTTATTTGGCGGACTCCCACAGAGCGCATTTCAGTGCCAGGGAATATTTTAAGTTCTATAATCCTCATAACCATATAAAGTAGATACTATTATCCCATTTTATTGAAGACAAAACTGAGTGAGAGAAAGGAAATAATTTTTTCAAGGTCACTGGTACATGTCAGTGCCTAAATTTGAAACCAGGCATGCTTATAACCACTGTATATGCCAATATTGCATTTGTTGTTGTAATAGCATTTTAAAAATTGAGATATAATTGACCCATAACACTGTATTAGTTTTAGGTGTACAACATAATGACTTGACATATGTATGTACTGGGAAATGATTAGCACATGTTAATGTTAAATGATTAACACAAGTCTAATTAACATCCATCACTATATGTAGACACAATTCTTTTTTCTTATGATAAGAATTTTCAAGATCTGCTCTCTCAGCAACTTTTAAATATACACTACAGTATGTTACCCATAGTCACCGTGCTGTGCATTTCACACCCAGGACTTATCCATCTTCTAACTGCAAGTTTGTGCCTCTGATCCCCTTCGTACATACGCTCCCTTCTCTTTCTCTCTTTCAGTTCTTCAATGACATTTTTGGGGAAAACTTTTGAGGTTAACCAGAAAATACACGCATTTAGAGGAAAAGAGAGAAGGAAACTGCTCTTATTATGTAGATAAATAATGTGCTTATAAACAGGACAGAGCAGAAGGCAGGATCCTATGCAGGATGCAGGATGCTTGGGGCTGGTGTATGGGGATGATCCGGAGGGATGATGTGGGGTGGGAGGTGGTGGGGGGGGAGTTCATGTTTGGGAGTTCATGTACACCCATGACGGCTTCATGTCAATGTATGCCAAAACCAATACAGTACTGTAAAGTAAAATAAAGTTAAAAAAAAAAAAAAAATCAGTTAAGAAAAGTTGGCTGTGGGCAAAATTTGGCCTACTAGTTCTTCTATTTTGCTGTATAGAACAAGATAAATAGTGTTTGCAAATAAGAACTTAATCATTTTAATTATTCTGTTGGTTATCATCATATGAATAATAAAAACTGCTTTAACATGAAAAAATAAATAATAAAAAAATAAAATTTCTTATAAAACTCTGTTTTAGGAATCACAAGCAACAAGGAACAGTGAGGTCAACTAGACATCACACTCCTTAGTTTAATTTCTAAGGAAAAATAAACAGTATATGAAAAAGAAATCATTAGTTAAAATTATACACACACACAAACACAAAAGTTACAAAGCACTGCACAGACAACATACAACAAGACTGAAACTGCACAATAAGCAAGATTTGCCCTAGAGACGTTCTGATTTTTTTCCCCCAAAGAGGAAACACCTCAAACTAAATATCTGAAAATATTCAGAGGAGAGTCATAATATCTAATAATTACATATACATAATTTCAGAAAATATAAAACCACCCATGTTATATAACTAATGAGTCTCAAACCCGTTTTCACACATTTCTCTCAAAACTTTAAGCTTAATGGTTCAAAATGAGGGCTAGGCCCTGACTTATTAACTACCTTCACTTATATACTCAAGTAAACATACTGTACTAGTTCTCACGGATAGTAATATTTTAATCACTCCATTGCTCTTGGCTAATCCTGAAAATATTCTAGGATAGGATTATTATGGTAACTTACATGAAATTAAAAGATGCTTGGTCTTTGGAAGGAAAGCTATGACAAACCATACAGCATATTAAGAAGCATAGATATCACTACTGACAAAAGGCCTGGAGAGTAAAAGGTATGGTTTTTCCAGTAGTCATGTACGGATGTGAGAGGTGGACCATAAAGCAGGCTGAGCACTAAAGAATCGATGCTTTCAAACTGTGGTGCTGGAGAAGACTCTTGAGAGTCCCTTGGACTGCAAGGAGATCAAACCAGTCAATCCTAAAGGAAATCAACCCTGAATACTCATTGGAAGGACTGATGCTGAAGCTGAAACTCTGATACTTTGGCCACCTGATGTGAACTGCTGACTCACTGGAAAAGACCCTGATGCTGGGAAAGATTGAAGGCAGAAGGGAAAGGAGACAGCCAAGGATAAGATGATTAGATAGCATCACCAACTCAATGGACGTGAATTTGATCAAACTCCAGGAGACAGTGAAGGACAGAGGAGCCTGATTTTCTGCAGCCCATGGGGTCGCAAAGAGTCGGACACAACTTAGCAACTCAACAACAACATTTATGCTATTGTTCTACAATGGCAACCCACAGAACACATTCAGTCTCATTTACTTCTCAAAACCATCTCATAAGGCAGACAAGACATCATCTTATCCTTCTTTTTATGGATGAGGAAACTGACACTGAGACAGGTGAGGACATTGTATCATCAGAATTTATAGCTTCTCCTACCTTAATCCACAACATTATCAGTTCAGTTCATCTCAGTCACTCAGTTGTGTCCAAAACATCATACCAAAAGAAAATAACACACAGGAAATACAACCATCAAATTCACTAACTGCAATTTCCTGGGTATTTTCATTGCAAAAGAAATTAAGGGAATTCCCTGTGTTCCCAATGCAGGGAGCCTGGTTCAATTCCTGGTCAGGGAATCCCATGTGCTATAACTAAGAGGTCACATGCCACAAATAAAGATCTCACATGCTACAGCAAAGATCCCATACACCAAAACTAAGACCCAATGCAGCCAAACTCATACATATTTTTTTAAAGAAATTAAATAAGAAACCATCATCAGTTCTTCAGAATAATACAGCTCTTTTATTTAAAGCAGTTGCTGATCTTTATTGCCCCAAATGCTCTTCATGAGGAATTTAACTTCCTTTTTTTTTTCCTCCCAGCTTTATTGAGATATAATTGACATACAGCACTGCATAAGTTGAAGAAATACAGGGTAATGATTTGACTGAAATACATCATGACACGATTATCACAAAAAAATTAGCAAAAATCATTATCTCATATAGGCACAAAACTAAAAAGAAAAAAATTTTCTTGTGATGAAAACCTTCAGGATTTACTCTTAACTTTTATATATAACATAAGCAATGTTAATTATAATAACATTGTACATAACATCTCTAGAACTTATTTGTCTTATAACCAGAAGTCGAAGAATAGATGCTTTTGAACTGTGGTGTTGGAGAAGGCTCTTGAGAGTCCCTCAGACTGTAAGGAGATCCAAGAACCGACTCATCTGAAAAGACCCTAGTGCTGGGAAAGATTGAAGGCAGGAAGAGAAGGGGACAACAGAGGATGAGATGATTGGATGGCATCAGTGACTCGATGGACGTGAGTTTGAATAAGCTCCAGGAGTTGGTGATGGACAGGGAAGACTGGTGTGCTGCAGTCCATGGCGTTGCAGAGCTGGACACAACTGAGTGGCTGAATTGAACTGAGGAGTCTATATCTTTTGACCACCTGCATCCAATTCCCCCTCCCCTAACCCCCACCTCTGGGCTTACCTGGTGGCTCAGATGGTTAAGAATCTGACTGCAGTGCGGGAGACCCGGGTTCGATCCCTGGGTTGGGAAGATCCCCTGAGAAGATAATGGCTACCCACTCCAGTATTCTTGCCTGGAGAATTCCACAGATAGAGAAGTCTGGAGGGCCACACTGTGGCCCAGGTCAAAGAGAGTTGGACACGACTGAGTGACTAACACTTTAACCCGCACCTCTGGTAACCACAAACTTTTCTATAAGTATAATTGACCTATAAGAATAATACATTTCTTGAGGAAACCAAGCTAATCAAGCATGCCACACGTATCAAGGGAAGATTCATTTCAAACACATACACACATACACAGACATCACTATGGTGACAACATGTACAGAAATACCATGGTTTTCCAAGAGATGTTTTACACCATGAGTTTAAAATATTTAACAACTCTGAAACAGGTTTCAAAAACTATTGTTTAAAACATTCATAATCAATAATTGGCTTATGGCTTTTGACTCAATAATGTTATTCTGTTCTGGAATATCATTAAAATGTTGTTGCTACTGTTTAAGTTACCATGGTTTAATATTTTATTCCTGCTCTTCAAGAATGTAAATGCTATATAATAACACATTTCTCTTACAACTAATGAAAAGGCTATTCAAAGACAAAAACTTATTTCTCCTTCAAGGAAAAGATCTAAGTACCTCTCCCTAAGGTATATAATTAACTGAACTAATGATTATATTTTAAACTCATTTAAACTTTATTCCAGGGACAAACTAGATTAATCTGTCCAGAATTCTATGCAATTTGGCCATTTAACTTGCATTCTATTGAGGGCTATCATATTTCTTATTAGGTCAGGAGGAAAGAAATTACTCACTGAAGTTTTTTCTACATCTAATCTGAATAATCTTATCATAACCAACATTTGGGAACAGAAATAAAAAAGAAGATCCAATACATATGTAGGTGTTGCTCAAAAGCATTTTGATAAAGACCTACCTACACTACGCAATGGTTAACATTAGTTGAATTGTTGATTGAAAGTTGTGACTTCTCTATGGGATCACTAGGTGGCATATTACTCTGGGTTGTCTACACTGGTACCTGTAAGGAGTTTGTTATCAAGGACAGTAGCAGAGGACAGTGAATGTCTTCAAAGAAATAAGCAAAAGTACTTACTACACTTTCATAAAGAAACTTCATTTGTACTGATGTGAACTAGACCTATTCAAACTAGACCAAAGACCTATCCAGTTCATATCTTAGGAACAAGAAAGCTATTAAAACAAAAAATCATGACATGAAAATCATGTGTGAATCATACCATAAACTCTTTCTCACTAACTGCTGTATATACATATATATACAAATATACACACTTATTTACATATATGTTATGTGATCATTTTGAATATATTTATATATCACAGATTTTTATTTTATATTGTAAAAACATTGTTGTGGGCTAGGGATAAATCATTTTAATTAAAGTAAGATACATGAGTAGCTTTTTAAAAAGTCTCAAGTAGTTTTTAATTGTAACAGATTCCTTTCCTATAAACTAACAGAATAAGAGGCATTAACTTGGTATAAATGTATTCTGAAGAATTTCAGGCTAATGTATCATTTTTATAAAAAGAAAGGTAAAATACATATGTCTAGAGTTTTCTAAATAGTCGAGAAAGAATGAGAATTTCTAACAGTCTTAAACAAAAAGTAGAATTTTTTAAATGTTTATATAGCTTTCTTTTCTATTATCTTTTATTTTTCATATGTTTTTGTATTTCCTGGACAGACTGTATTATTTCTATTCTTAAAATACCATAAAGTATTCTCTAAAACATAAAACAAAATGGCACACTGAAAAAATATATAAATATTTTAAAGGACTGAATTTTACCTCTACCGTTATGTGTCCACCTTGTATGTCCAGCAGAAAAGCACAAACATAGGATGCTGTAGCAGTGTCTTTTGGGAAGTCACTGCTCTAGGGAAAGGAATTTCACCTTATCACACTCTGACATTTTCACAAAATGGCAAGGTTTTTTATTCGTGTTTTTATTTTGTATTTATATGCTGCATATTATGCCTTTTTATAATTCTGCCTAACATGTCAACCACATCACTGCAAATATTGTTCAGTGTCTCTTCAAAGGTGAAGTCTCATCACTGCCATATAGCTACAGTTTAAAAGGTATATAGTGTGTTTATGTTTATCAAGAATTTCTATATACAGAATTTAAAATTTCCTATTTCTTCAATCACACATATTTTACCAATATCACAATATTGTTTCTGTTTTCAATATATCACATAATAAAATGCGTGGTTTGGATTTTTTGTTTGCTTGCATTTTCAACTTATGGTATTTAATTTGTGAATTTAGAAACTGAATGTTTAAGGATATCCAGCACTCTAATGCTTTAAAAGTGTGCTTTGAAAATGAAATTTTTTTTTTTTTTACTTTATTTTACTTTACAGTACTGTATTGGATTTGGCATACATTGACATGAATCCGCCACAGGTATAAAACATTCAACAACAAATAAAAATACTTTTGAAAGAATAAGAATCAGATTGAAAGAAAAAGAAAGGGCCATTATTAATGAAAATATATTTATAGATGGAACTAAAGTGAGAGTCAATTAACTTCCAGGCCATTCAATTATGCTTTTGCATTTGATTTGTTTTTGAAAGTCTGATTTGCAAGTTTGAGTTGGTGCACACTACAGACCCCTGGACTGCCATTTACAAAGTAAAGTAAAAGAACTTGAAAAGCAGATACGTACAATTCATGCATTCATTCTGACTTTGGCTTAACCTTGAAGAAACATATTAGCTTCCAAAACTAAACAGCATTTTAAAAATTATTATTTAGTCACACAGTATTATTATAGCATACAGCGGAAACTTAATACCATCAAGTTTCTAATTTTAGCCATAAAAATACAAATGATTTATATACTTTGAATTTTAACTTGAGCAGTTATTTATCCACTGTGGTATTTCATCAATTGAAGATGCTATTCATTGTGAGATGCATCATTCTAATGTAACATTAAATAAAGCAAGAAAAAATTGTCAAATGATGACATGAGGCATTATCACATAAACCTTCACATTTTCTTTTTGAAAATAATTATTTCAACTGCTTTATACACAGACTTTTCATCATGCCTTTAGACATACTAAAACAGGAAGGTACAAATTAAATAAACTGGTTAAGACATTCTTAAAACTTCTGCACATTCGGTGCCTGAAGTTGAGTCATCAACGTGTTTTCACATACAAGATCAGTCTCTGTGCATTCAAGTTGGTAGCTGACACAGCATTTCTTAAGATGCTCCACAACTGTCTCCAGAATTTTCTCTAACCCACTATCACCCCTTCTGCTAATTCTTCACTCAAAGGATCTTTAAACACTTTGTTGACTTAAAATTTGAGATACTGCAGTCACATCACCTGAAAAAGAAACCAAGTGTGTCCATGCAGACGATGACAATCACACCATCTTTGCTGCCTGGCTAACAGCAAAAATAAGGCCTTCTCAGTGGTAAGATACACGCCAATTTCTCAGATGTTAAAACATGTAAGAACCTTAGAATTGAGGATATATGATATTCATATTCATTCCTTGCTAATCTGCAATTATAAATGGGAGTCTTCATATATCATCTATCCTATAATTATAAAATCTAAACTAACTGTTGTGCTCTCAACTAGGTATTTAATAAGACTGGATACATAACACTTTTTAAGTATCCAAATCTGAGCTTTCACAACCAAATAAAATATACATATGTTAGGCTTCAAGAATATGCTTTTATTACTATACATATAAACATCACTGACACAGTTTTATGTATAATACACAGTACAAACAGAAGTCTTTGTTAAGAATCTTGGACACCTTGTTAATTTGGTACGGCACTTTGGTGAAAACAGATGTGCTTGCTACTACCGTTCAAAAACTACAGAGATGTTTTATGCATTTAGTTTGTGGTAGAATCCTAGAAATTTGCTCTATGTAGTAATAAAGTATAGAGAACTGAATTGTTTTTCTAAATCTAGTAAGACAGGTATTTCTGCTTCCTTTGCTTTAGGTTAATACCAATTAACTGATAAATTACAATGTCCGAAATTTAACTTCACCACCTAAATGGCAAAAATTTCCTCAAAGCACGAAAGTCCTAAAAGCGGGAGAGAAGGCACCAGGCACTGGATGGGTGGAACCGTGGATCTGCAACACACCCACTGGGTGAGCCCAGACAGCTTTCGTAGATGGAGGATAATCAGTCATGAAATAAAAGAAAACACTTTGCTTGTTTGGTGCAGGACTTAAGAAAAGGAGATCAAGTGTGTAAATCATATAGACTATACCTGGTATATGGCAAAGATTCAGAAATGTTATTTTTTATTTTTCTGAAATAGTTGATTTACAACACATTTTTAAGAAAATAAAGCTCTACCTGACACAAACTAATTTGGAAATCTGAAATTTCAGCCTCCGTTTAAAGCTCCCAAGTTTCACAAGAGTTATCCAGAGTCTTCCAGCAACTTCTCTACTGCTTCTACCACCTGAAATAACCTATTAATTGCCTTAAGGATCATGTTCTAATTATTGTCCAGAGTGGGGGTAGTGTAAAACCTGGTATCAGTATTTAAACAATCAAAAGAGGTAAAAAAAAAAAATTAACCAATAAAATAAAGGAAAATAGATTTACATTAGATAAATATTTACCACAGTGATTCTCTATGTAGGACCTTAGTTCTAAGGTTCTACCCAGAGAGAACCAAAAACAGCATCCAACCCTTCATAACACAGTTTAAAAGAAGGTACAAATGTGGAGTTCAGGAGACTGACTGTTGGATTATCAGTTTACATAATGGCTTTGTCTTTTTCAGCTCAGTTCAGTCGCTCAGTCATGTCCGACTCTCTGCAACCCCATGGACTGCAGTACTCCTGGCTCCCCTGTCCATCACCAACTCCTGGAGGTTACTCAAACTTATGTCCATCAAGTCATGATGGATGCCATTGTGGTTGGGTGCCATCCAACCGTCTCATTCACTGTCGTCCCCTTCTCCTCCCACCTTAAATCTTTCCCAGCATCAGGGTTTTTTTCCAAGGAGTCAATTATTCGCATCAGGTAGCCAAAATACTGGAGTTTCAGCTTCAGCATCAGTCCTTCCAATGAATATTCAGGACTGATTTCCTTTAGAATGGACTGGCTGGATCTCCTTGCAGTCCAAGGGACTCTCAAGAGTCTTCTCCAACACCACAGTTCAAAAGCATGAATTCTTTGGTGCTCAGGGACGGGGGAGCCTGGCGGGCTGCCGTCTATGGGGTCACACAGAGTCGGACACAACTGAAGTGACTTAGCAGCAGCAGCAGCAGCAGCAGCTTTCTTTGTAGTCCATCCATATATGACTACTGGAAAAACCATAGCTTTGATTAGACAGACCTTTGCTGGAAAAGTAATGACTTTGCTTTTTAATATGCTCTCTAGGTCGCTCATGTCTATGCTGTCTAGGTTTGTCTTTTTAAAAATTATTAATTAGCTTGAATATCTTCATATCAAGAGATTTCTCACAGAAATCTAGGCTTCTGGTTTTTCTTGAATAATCACTAAATCTGGCCATGCTAGTCACAATTTATTAATTCATATTACTTCCTTGACTGTGATCATATGAGCTTGACACCCAGACAAGCTCTCTCCAGAAAAGCCTTTTCAGGTGAAAATTTCAGGGTACATGCCATAGCACAAAATATACTTAGGTCTGTGTCTCTATGGATCTTATGTTATTCTTTAATTTTTAACCTGTATATCCCTTTTCACACAATAATACTTCGAAGTTTTTCTCTGAAATTCTAAAGCAATCGTCCATGTGATTACAATGTCCCTGAGAGCAGAGATAGGAGGTCCTATGGAGCCCGACACAATGTCTCAACAGGAGTGCAGGTAACAGGGGGTGATTCTGCCTGGGTTCTTTGAATTCTCGTGCTGAATCCTAAGTCTTCCTATCCCGGAGGACCTTTCTACTAACGTGACCTGCTTATTGCCCACCAGTTTCAAGACCATGAAGCCAGAATCTAAACTGGCATAAGGTTTCATAGTTCAATCAATGTCCAAGGGATTAAATGACATTTGAAAGTGCATAGACAAGCCAAGAACCACAGTGAATCTCATTTTAAAATAAACTAAAATCCACCTCATAGACACTGACATCTTTAATGATATGTATCAAGTTGCATTGCCATGTGGACTTTTCTCCTATATATGCTTACTAATAAGCTTACTTTCCTGATAAAAACCAACCACAGGTTACCATTTATCTTTATAGTACTAGCCTTATCATTACATACAGTTTTCATAATTATTTCATACTTTTCTAAGTTATATGTTATAAAATCACATCAAAATCATGAGTCAATATACTTGCATCACATAAGACCCTAGAAGAGACTTAGAGAAATTTTTATTTGAAATTACAATACAAAATAGCTTCTAATTTGATTCTCTCAGGAAGAATATTTGTAATTTTTCAGTCTTGTCTTTCTTCCATCATTAAGTGAGATCTGAGTTTAAAATTCTTAGAGAAGAGGGTAGGTAATAAAGAAGAAAAAAGGTAAGAATAGAAACTATAAAAAACTCCCAGTTATAAATTTAAAATAAGAAAATTTAAGAAAACATTTAGAAAAGGGGGCCATATTTTATTAGAATCTATCCTTAGAATTGAAATTATAAAACTTTTCTGGTTATAATTAAGGTTTTCCAGAATAGTTAATTTTAAATCCTCAGTATTATGACATGATCTATAGGGTAACACTAGTTTTGCCCAGCAGACAGTGGAATAACTTGACTAATTGCATGTTTTCATAAGGTTAAGTACCACCAAAAATAAATAAATAAATAAATAAGGAAGAAAGAAAGAAAAGAAAAGCAACAAAATACCTATGCTACCTAGAAGAGATTTAGAAATTTAATACCTTGGGGATTTTTCTGCTTCTTCTATAAAGATCATGTGACCCACAAGCAAATATCTTTCCCAAATTTCTCTCTCACCTGTAGTGTTTACCACAGAGCAAAACAGGTAATAACTTGCTTATTTTGCCATCAACCTTCGGTAGCTCTTATAATCAATATTAGGTAGCTCTTGGAGGAAACTCTCAGTGGTACAGCTCACCTGTGTATGTTAGTCATGTCCAGCTCTGTGCAACCCCATGGTCTACAGCCTGCCAGGCTCCTCTGTCCATGGAATTTTCTAGGCAAGAATACTGGAGTGGGTTGCCATTCCCTTCTTCAGAGGATCTTGCCAACCCAGGGATCGAACCCAGGTCGCCAGCATTGCAGCCAGATTCTTTACCATCTGAGCCACCAGGGAAGCCCACAGCTCACCTGGTTTTGCCCTCCAAAGCTGGCTGAAACAGTGACTCTAGTTGTCAGTCCCACTGCACCTGGTTCAGAAACCTCTTTGGACATTTCCAGCAGCAACCTCTGTTTCCAGATATTGAAAGAAAAACAACTGAGAATGACTAAAGCTACACTACAAAATGAAAACTATATACTGTTTGCCCCACAGTTAATCATAAACATATGTAATACATAGGTCGCCCGATATTTTAAGCCTCCACATTACTTGTCCTTGGGAGAAACCTGAAGCCAGATGAGGCTAAATGCACCATCTATTTTTCTGGCCTCATGTGGAGATTCCATTTCACACGCTCTGATCTGGGGCAGCCAAGGATTTGTGCTATGGAATATAACACAAATGGCAAAGTTTCTCGGTACTGCCACTATTCAAACTTCATGTTTTGAGTAAAAGTTCTCACCAGGAATGTTCCCAAGATGATGATTTTACTTTTCTCCAATGCTCCAGGGTATACCTGCTCCATTCACTACAAGTCCAGTAGGGGCTCTTTTCTCTATTTGCAGTAGATCAGTGAGTGTGAAACTCCAATACTTGGGTCACCTGATGCAAAGAACTGACTCATTTGAAAAGACCCTGATGCTGGGAAAGATTGAGGGCAGGAGGAGAAGGGGACGACAGAGGATAGGATGGTTAGATGGCATCACTGACTCAACGGACATGGGTTTGGGTGGACTCCCAGAGTTGGTGATGGACAGGGAGGCCTGGCGTGCTGCGCTCCATGAGGCAGCAAAGAGTCAGACGCGACTGAGCGACTGACTGTGAGTGAGTGTGAATGTCTTTCTCTACAAACTTTCTATCTCTATATATATAATAAAGATATAGAAATGTTCACTATAATTTAACCCCAAAACTGCAAAAGAGTAATATAGCACGTGACTGAATATATCATCAAAATATGAACACAATAGATACCAAACATTCCTACAGTTCTTCAACTGGTTTTACAATGTTTATGGGATTACTATATGAGCAACAGCTACTCCTAGGAATATACCCTAAAGAACTGGAAACAGGAATTCCCTGGTAGTTCAGTGGTTAGGACTTAGAGCTTTCACTGCCAGGGCCTGAGTTCAATTCCTGGTTGGGGAACTAAGATCCTGCAAGCCTCGCAGTGTGACAAAAAACCAAACAAAAAAGGACTGGAAACAGATGTTCAAACAAAACCTCATACACAAATGTTCACTGCAGTTCTATTCACATTAGCCAAAAAATAGAAACAAATCAAATTTCCATCCACAGATGACTGGATAGACAAAATGTGGATTTCCATACAACGGAATATCATTCAGCTAAAAAAGGAAAAGAGTACTGATACATGTAAGAACACAGATAAATATTTAAAATATGCCCAGTGAAAGAAGCCAGAGACAAAAAGACATGTATTATATAAACCACTCACATGAAATATCCAGAACAGGTGTAAAGCCATAGACAAAGAAAGCAGCTCAGTAGCCATCAGGAGCTGGGGGCAGAGGGAATATAGAATGATGGCTTAATGTGTGCAGGGGTTCCATTTGGGGTGATGAAAAGTTCTGGAACTAGGTACTGGTGACGGTTACACAACATTTTGAACTGAGTGAATGTCACTGAATCTCACTTTCAAATAGCTGTAGTGGTAAATTTTATGCTGTATGTATCTTACTGGGGCAAAAAAAAAAAAAAAAAAACCAACTGTCCACAATCTTGATGTCAACCATGAACAAACTGTCCCTGAATGGATTTCAATGAAAGGCCTAGACTTTAAGAGCCAACTACTCCTTGTGTCTGTCTCTTATACACATCTAGATGTGTATAAGAGACAGATACACAGACTTTTCATCATGCCTTTAGACATACTAAAACAGGAAGGTACAAATTAAATAAACTGGTTAAGACATTCTTAAAACTTCTGCACATTCGGTGCCTGAAGTTGAGTCATCAACGTGTTTTCACATACAAGATCAGTCTCTGTGCATTCAAGTTGGTAGCTGACACAGCATTTCTTAAGATGCTCCACAACTGTCTCCAGAATTTTCTCTAACCCACTATCACCCCTTCTGCTAATTCTTCACTCAAAGGATCTTTAAACACTTTGTTGACTTAAAATTTGAGATACTGCAGTCACATCACCTGAAAAAGAAACCAAGTGTGTCCATGCAGACGATGACAATCACACCATCTTTGCTGCCTGGCTAACAGCAAAAATAAGGCCTTCTCAGTGGTAAGATACACGCCAATTTCTCAGATGTTAAAACATGTAAGAACCTTAGAATTGAGGATATATGATATTCATATTCATTCCTTGCTAATCTGCAATTATAAATGGGAGTCTTCATATATCATCTATCCTATAATTATAAAATCTAAACTAACTGTTGTGCTCTCAACTAGGTATTTAATAAGACTGGATACATAACACTTTTTAAGTATCCAAATCTGAGCTTTCACAACCAAATAAAATATACATATGTTAGGCTTCAAGAATATGCTTTTATTACTATACATATAAACATCACTGACACAGTTTTATGTATAATACACAGTACAAACAGAAGTCTTTGTTAAGAATCTTGGACACCTTGTTAATTTGGTACGGCACTTTGGTGAAAACAGATGTGCTTGCTACTACCGTTCAAAAACTACAGAGATGTTTTATGCATTTAGTTTGTGGTAGAATCCTAGAAATTTGCTCTATGTAGTAATAAAGTATAGAGAACTGAATTGTTTTTCTAAATCTAGTAAGACAGGTATTTCTGCTTCCTTTGCTTTAGGTTAATACCAATTAACTGATAAATTACAATGTCCGAAATTTAACTTCACCACCTAAATGGCAAAAATTTCCTCAAAGCACGAAAGTCCTAAAAGCGGGAGAGAAGGCACCAGGCACTGGATGGGTGGAACCGTGGATCTGCAACACACCCACTGGGTGAGCCCAGACAGCTTTCGTAGATGGAGGATAATCAGTCATGAAATAAAAGAAAACACTTTGCTTGTTTGGTGCAGGACTTAAGAAAAGGAGATCAAGTGTGTAAATCATATAGACTATACCTGGTATATGGCAAAGATTCAGAAATGTTATTTTTTATTTTTCTGAAATAGTTGATTTACAACACATTTTTAAGAAAATAAAGCTCTACCTGACACAAACTAATTTGGAAATCTGAAATTTCAGCCTCCGTTTAAAGCTCCCAAGTTTCACAAGAGTTATCCAGAGTCTTCCAGCAACTTCTCTACTGCTTCTACCACCTGAAATAACCTATTAATTGCCTTAAGGATCATGTTCTAATTATTGTCCAGAGTGGGGGTAGTGTAAAACCTGGTATCAGTATTTAAACAATCAAAAGAGGTAAAAAAAAAAAATTAACCAATAAAATAAAGGAAAATAGATTTACATTAGATAAATATTTACCACAGTGATTCTCTATGTAGGACCTTAGTTCTAAGGTTCTACCCAGAGAGAACCAAAAACAGCATCCAACCCTTCATAACACAGTTTAAAAGAAGGTACAAATGTGGAGTTCAGGAGACTGACTGTTGGATTATCAGTTTACATAATGGCTTTGTCTTTTTCAGCTCAGTTCAGTCGCTCAGTCATGTCCGACTCTCTGCAACCCCATGGACTGCAGTACTCCTGGCTCCCCTGTCCATCACCAACTCCTGGAGGTTACTCAAACTTATGTCCATCAAGTCATGATGGATGCCATTGTGGTTGGGTGCCATCCAACCGTCTCATTCACTGTCGTCCCCTTCTCCTCCCACCTTAAATCTTTCCCAGCATCAGGGTTTTTTTCCAAGGAGTCAATTATTCGCATCAGGTAGCCAAAATACTGGAGTTTCAGCTTCAGCATCAGTCCTTCCAATGAATATTCAGGACTGATTTCCTTTAGAATGGACTGGCTGGATCTCCTTGCAGTCCAAGGGACTCTCAAGAGTCTTCTCCAACACCACAGTTCAAAAGCATGAATTCTTTGGTGCTCAGGGACGGGGGAGCCTGGCGGGCTGCCGTCTATGGGGTCACACAGAGTCGGACACAACTGAAGTGACTTAGCAGCAGCAGCAGCAGCAGCAGCTTTCTTTGTAGTCCATCCATATATGACTACTGGAAAAGCCATAGCTTTGATTAGACAGACCTTTGCTGGAAAAGTAATGACTTTGCTTTTTAATATGCTCTCTAGGTCGCTCATGTCTATGCTGTCTAGGTTTGTCTTTTTAAAAATTATTAATTAGCTTGAATATCTTCATATCAAGAGATTTCTCACAGAAATCTAGGCTTCTGGTTTTTCTTGAATAATCACTAAATCTGGCCATGCTAGTCACAATTTATTAATTCATATTACTTCCTTGACTGTGATCATATGAGCTTGACACCCAGACAAGCTCTCTCCAGAAAAGCCTTTTCAGGTGAAAATTTCAGGGTACATGCCATAGCACAAAATATACTTAGGTCTGTGTCTCTATGGATCTTATGTTATTCTTTAATTTTTAACCTGTATATCCCTTTTCACACAATAATACTTCGAAGTTTTTCTCTGAAATTCTAAAGCAATCGTCCATGTGATTACAATGTCCCTGAGAGCAGAGATAGGAGGTCCTATGGAGCCCGACACAATGTCTCAACAGGAGTGCAGGTAACAGGGGGTGATTCTGCCTGGGTTCTTTGAATTCTCGTGCTGAATCCTAAGTCTTCCTATCCCGGAGGACCTTTCTACTAACGTGACCTGCTTATTGCCCACCAGTTTCAAGACCATGAAGCCAGAATCTAAACTGGCATAAGGTTTCATAGTTCAATCAATGTCCAAGGGATTAAATGACATTTGAAAGTGCATAGACAAGCCAAGAACCACAGTGAATCTCATTTTAAAATAAACTAAAATCCACCTCATAGACACTGACATCTTTAATGATATGTATCAAGTTGCATTGCCATGTGGACTTTTCTCCTATATATGCTTACTAATAAGCTTACTTTCCTGATAAAAACCAACCACAGGTTACCATTTATCTTTATAGTACTAGCCTTATCATTACATACAGTTTTCATAATTATTTCATACTTTTCTAAGTTATATGTTATAAAATCACATCAAAATCATGAGTCAATATACTTGCATCACATAAGACCCTAGAAGAGACTTAGAGAAATTTTTATTTGAAATTACAATACAAAATAGCTTCTAATTTGATTCTCTCAGGAAGAATATTTGTAATTTTTCAGTCTTGTCTTTCTTCCATCATTAAGTGAGATCTGAGTTTAAAATTCTTAGAGAAGAGGGTAGGTAATAAAGAAGAAAAAAGGTAAGAATAGAAACTATAAAAAACTCCCAGTTATAAATTTAAAATAAGAAAATTTAAGAAAACATTTAGAAAAGGGGGCCATATTTTATTAGAATCTATCCTTAGAATTGAAATTATAAAACTTTTCTGGTTATAATTAAGGTTTTCCAGAATAGTTAATTTTAAATCCTCAGTATTATGACATGATCTATAGGGTAACACTAGTTTTGCCCAGCAGACAGTGGAATAACTTGACTAATTGCATGTTTTCATAAGGTTAAGTACCACCAAAAATAAATAAATAAATAAATAAGGAAGAAAGAAAGAAAAGAAAAGCAACAAAATACCTATGCTACCTAGAAGAGATTTAGAAATTTAATACCTTGGGGATTTTTCTGCTTCTTCTATAAAGATCATGTGACCCACAAGCAAATATCTTTCCCAAATTTCTCTCTCACCTGTAGTGTTTACCACAGAGCAAAACAGGTAATAACTTGCTTATTTTGCCATCAACCTTCGGTAGCTCTTATAATCAATATTAGGTAGCTCTTGGAGGAAACTCTCAGTGGTACAGCTCACCTGTGTATGTTAGTCATGTCCAGCTCTGTGCAACCCCATGGTCTACAGCCTGCCAGGCTCCTCTGTCCATGGAATTTTCTAGGCAAGAATACTGGAGTGGGTTGCCATTCCCTTCTTCAGAGGATCTTGCCAACCCAGGGATCGAACCCAGGTCTCCAGCATTGCAGCCAGATTCTTTACCATCTGAGCCACCAGGGAAGCCCACAGCTCACCTGGTTTTGCCCTCCAAAGCTGGCTGAAACAGTGACTCTAGTTGTCAGTCCCACTGCACCTGGTTCAGAAACCTCTTTGGACATTTCCAGCAGCAACCTCTGTTTCCAGATATTGAAAGAAAAACAACTGAGAATGACTAAAGCTACACTACAAAATGAAAACTATATACTGTTTGCCCCACAGTTAATCATAAACATATGTAATACATAGGTCGCCCGATATTTTAAGCCTCCACATTACTTGTCCTTGGGAGAAACCTGAAGCCAGATGAGGCTAAATGCACCATCTATTTTTCTGGCCTCATGTGGAGATTCCATTTCACACGCTCTGATCTGGGGCAGCCAAGGATTTGTGCTATGGAATATAACACAAATGGCAAAGTTTCTCGGTACTGCCACTATTCAAACTTCATGTTTTGAGTAAAAGTTCTCACCAGGAATGTTCCCAAGATGATGATTTTACTTTTCTCCAATGCTCCAGGGTATACCTGCTCCATTCACTACAAGTCCAGTAGGGGCTCTTTTCTCTATTTGCAGTAGATCAGTGAGTGTGAAACTCCAATACTTGGGTCACCTGATGCAAAGAACTGACTCATTTGAAAAGACCCTGATGCTGGGAAAGATTGAGGGCAGGAGGAGAAGGGGACGACAGAGGATAGGATGGTTAGATGGCATCACTGACTCAACGGACATGGGTTTGGGTGGACTCCCAGAGTTGGTGATGGACAGGGAGGCCTGGCGTGCTGCGCTCCATGAGGTAGCAAAGAGTCAGACGCGACTGAGCGACTGACTGTGAGTGAGTGTGAATGTCTTTCTCTACAAACTTTCTATCTCTATATATATAATAAAGATATAGAAATGTTCACTATAATTTAACCCCAAAACTGCAAAAGAGTAATATAGCACGTGACTGAATATATCATCAAAATATGAACACAATAGATACCAAACATTCCTACAGTTCTTCAACTGGTTTTACAATGTTTATGGGATTACTATATGAGCAACAGCTACTCCTAGGAATATACCCTAAAGAACTGGAAACAGGAATTCCCTGGTAGTTCAGTGGTTAGGACTTAGAGCTTTCACTGCCAGGGCCTGAGTTCAATTCCTGGTTGGGGAACTAAGATCCTGCAAGCCTCGCAGTGTGACAAAAAACCAAACAAAAAAGGACTGGAAACAGATGTTCAAACAAAACCTCATACACAAATGTTCACTGCAGTTCTATTCACATTAGCCAAAAAATAGAAACAAATCAAATTTCCATCCACAGATGACTGGATAGACAAAATGTGGATTTCCATACAATGGAATATCATTTAGCTAAAAAAGGAAAAGAGTACTGATACATGTAAGAACACAGATAAATATTAAAAATATGCCCAGTGAAAGAAGCCAGAGACAAAAAGACATGTATTATATAAACCATTCACATGAAATATCCAGAACAGGTGTAAAGCCATAGACAAATCAGCTCAGTAGCCATCAGGAGCTGGGGGCAGAGGGAATATAGAATGATGGCTTAATGTGTACAGGGGTTCCATTTGGGGTGATGAAAAGTTCTGGAACTAGGTACTGGTGACGGTTACACAACATTTTGAACTGAGTGAATGTCACTGAATCTCACTTTCAAATAGCTGTAGTGGTAAATTTTATGCTGTATGTATCTTACTGGGGCAAAAAAAAAAAAAGAAGACCAACTGTCCACAATCTTGATGTCAACCATGAACAAACTGTCCCTGAATGGATTTCAATGAAAGGCCTAGACTTTAAGAGCCAACTACTCCTTGTGTTATCAAATAGTGTGTTCTTTATAAAATTGACTTAGATGCCATGTTTTAACTTCAGAATGTTTCATGTGGTGATGTTGTTGAATACACTAATGGAATGGCAATTGGAATTCTACTTGAAAGGTAAAAGATCAGGAGATGCTCCTTGTTTTCTTGACACTTCAATTCTAAAAACACAAAAACTGGAATGCAACTTTGGGAAATAACAGGTCTATAGTGTTAGAGGCAAAATAACGTTGGAGATGTCGACTAGAAGAGAGCAACTACAAGTGGGTAGGGTTCTCGGAGGCCTCTGCCTCCTTCGAGCCAACACAAGGGGCACCACCCCAAAGCTCGCCTATCACATGACAGCTTTGAAAATATGAATTCGGTATCTTTAGTAGAAAGCAATGTTAAGTGTCATAGGTACAATCTGGTTCAATTACATTTTAGACATTAGAAAAGGGGAGGTTTCAGTTCACTGTCACACAGATAAATTCACTGAACAAGTTTCTACTTTCATATAAATTGTCTTAAATGTCTTCAATGTAAATATCCTTGAATCCCATATTCCTTCCACCACACCACCTCTTGCTGCTGTTACACCAGAGACAAGAAGAAAATCCTCAGCATGTTATTCTCTCTTCCATACCACCCTGTTCATCCTAAATAGTTAAGTTAAATGCAGAGTGGGGGACTTTTAGACCACAAACACAAGTGTAAAGCATACACTACCATGTCAATATACAAATATTAACAATCGAACCCCCATTTAACATGTGCCATCAGAAGTTAGTATTATAAAAAGATATAATGAAAACTCTGCCCATTTTTTTTATGTTCCATAAATCTTTTTCTAAATCAAAATTTCACAAAAGATAGACTAAGTAATTTTTGAAAACAAGTCAAAAGATCTTTTTTTTTTTTTAAGATCATTGTGTTCGGAAGACCAATTTACCATTTTCTTACTGAAGTGGTAGGAAATCGACACTACAAATTAATTTTACCATCATGAAACAAGCTATCCTGATTTGTAAAGAAGAAAAGAGAACAAGTCATATGAAAATGATTAAAAGAATTCTGATTTGGGGAGATGGCAAACTATATCTTTCAAATTTTGCTTTTCTTCATAGGTAGTAAGTATTACCAAAGCTAATCCAATACTAGCAATGCTTTTGACACTAATGACTGCAACAGCTACTCTATGCTGTATGCCTATTTTGGGCCAAGAGTTGTGCTAGACACTTGACATATACAATTGTTATCATCACATTAAACCTCTACGTAAGCAAAATATCCCCATTCTACAAACTAGGAAACAAGGGCTTTCATACTCCAGTGTATGTGACTCTGTTCTCATCTCTTGCCAATTCACTAGGAAGAGTGTCCGTCTTTGACCATAAAGCCATGATCATAATGTCTTTAGGAAACTCCCACTTTAAAGACCATCAAAAAAAAGCTTTAAAGGTGGAATATAAAAGCACATGTTGACCCATTCATTTAATATACAGCTACATTAGTATATCTTCTTTCTAAAGAGAAAACTGTAATTGGCATGTTTATAAATTACATCAAGAATGGTAATACAATACCTAAAGATTACCCCCAAACACCTTTTTCTATATAGAGATAAGGGATCAGTGTTAAATGCATTTTCCTCAGGTGAATTATAAAAAGATGTATGCAATTAAAATGACATTTCATAATTTTTACACTTCAACAGTATGGAAGACCTTAATTTTTAGAGCTTTGTTCTAGAGATTCCCTAAAATAGCAAAATTCTGTGAAAGACAGTGAAAACTTCTCAAGCACAAATGTGTTGACACAAGTCGTTAGCACCTATTTCAAGCACACTCACATAACTCAATTCATCAAAACACTTATTAGCAAATTTTTAAAAAGAAAGGCTGGAATCCTGGAACCTATAAAAGGCATCTACATATATTTCTAGTTTTAAGACATAAAGAACAGGTGAGGAGGATGAGCTTTGATTAATGGTTGAGAACAGGGAACTTTGAATATCTGAAACCAAGCTGTTTCCTATGCTTCTCTATTTGTCCAAAACAACAGATTGAGCGAAATAACCCCACATGTATAGTAGGAGGCAATCCATTAAATTTCTGATAAACATCTCTGCGGGGGCAGTGGGGTGGGAATCCATAAAATCAAAACTGCAGTTGCTTTTGTTTTTAAAAAGAAACTTTGAAGTTATTCATAAATATTTGCTTGACTACATGATTCCCTTAATTACCTATAATTATACACAAAATCTTTTTCATTAATAATCAGACTATCATGATTCAACATTTGTATGCCTCTTTAATGTTTCTTACTTAAGTGAACAGTTAAAAGAAGCAGAGGAAAACAATAGAATGAGAAAGACTAGAGATCTCTTCAAGAAAACTGGAGATACCAAGGGAACGTTTCATGCAAGAATGGGCGCAGTAAAGGGAAGAAACAGTAAGGACCTAATAGAAGCAGAAAAAATTAAGAAGATGTAGCAAGAATACACAAAAGAACTATATAAGAAAGGTGTTAATGACCTAGATAACCACGATGGTGTGGTCATTCACCTACAGCCAGACATTCTGGAGTGTGAAGTCACGTGGGCCGTAGGATGCATTACTAAGTACAGAGCTAGTGGAGGTGATGGGATTCCAGCTGAGCTATTTCAAATCCTAAAAGATGCTGCTGTTAAAGTGCTGCACTCAATATGTCAGCAAATTTGGAAAACTCAGCCATGGCCACAGGACTGAAAAAGTTCATGTTTCATTCCAACCTCAGAGAAAAGCAATGCCAAAGAATGTTCAAACTACCAAACAATTGAGCTCATTTCACATACTAGCAAGGTTATGCTCAAAATCCTTCAAGCTAGTCTTCAGCCAGGAGAATCCCGGGGACGGGGGAGCCTGGTGGGCTGCCGTCTATGGGGTCGCACAGAGTCGGACACGACTGAAGCGACTTAGCAGCAGCAGCAGCAGGCTTCAGCAGTATGTGAATTGAGAACTTTCAGATATACAAACTGGGTTTAGAAAAGGCAGAGGAACCCAAGATTAAATTGCCAACACCTAACCTGTTTCCTGAGAAACCTATATGCAGGTCAAGAAGCAATACTTAGAACCGGACATGGAATAATTGACTGGTTGAAGATTGGGAAGGGAGTACATCAAGGCTGTATATTGTCACTCTGCTTATTAAACTTGTATGCAGAGTACATCATGTGAAATGCCACGCTATGAATCACAAGCTGGAATCAAGACTGCCAGGAGAAATAACAATAACCTCAGATATGCTGATAATGCCAATCTAAAGGCATAAAGTGAAGAGAGACTAAAGAGCTTCTTGATGAGGGTGAAAAAGAAGAGTGGAAAAAGCTGGCTTTAACACTTAACATTCAAAAAACTATCCAGTCCCATCACTTCATGGCAAATTAAAGGAGAAAAAGTGGAAACAGTAACAGATATTCTTTTCTTGAGCTCCAAAATCACTGTGAATGGTGACTGTAGTCATGAAATTGAAAGATACTTGTTCCTTGGAAGGAAACCTATGACAAACCTAGAAAACATATTAGCAAGCAGAGATACCACTTTGCCGACAAAGATCCATATGGTCAAAGCTATGGTTTTCCCAGCGGTCATGTACAGATGTGAGAGTTGGATCATAAAGAAGGTTGAATGCCGAAGAACTGATACTTTCAAATTGTGGAGCTGGAGAAGACTCTTGAGAGTCTCTTGAACTACAAGTAGATCAAACCAGTCAATCCTAAAGGAAATCAACCCTGAATATTCACTGGAAGGGCTGAAGCTCCAATACTTTGGCCATATGATGTGATGAGCTGACTCATTGGAAAAGACCGTGATGCTGGGAAAGATTGAAGGTAAAAGGAGAAGGGGGCCACAGAGCATAAGATAGTTAGATAGCATCACCAACTCAATGGACATGAGTTTGAGCAAACTCTGGGAGACAGTGAAGGACAGGAAGCCTGGCGTGCTATAGTCCATGGGATTGAAAACAGTCAGACATGACTTAGCGACTGAAATACAACTATGTTAAAACAAACTAGATTGAAAAACAGTGAAATCATCATTAAAGATAACATGATAATGTTCCATAGAGATTTTTCAATTTTGTAAAATGCCAGTGAAAATTATCTAGTGATGAAATCACTGAATGTGAAGATTAAACAAGCTAGTATCATGAAAATTAAAAAGGGAAATTACACAATATTTTGGATAAATTATCTAGAGGTTAAGCTTTGTGTCAAGGAATGAGGTTGGTTTGTTACAATCATCGCTTAATTTTTCATTGTGTGTGTGTGTGTGTGTGTGTGCGTGTGTATGTGTGTGTACTTAGCTACTCAGTCATGTTTGACTCTTTGTGGCCTCATGGACTACAATCCACCAGGCTCCTCTGTCCTGGAATTTTCCAGGCAAGAATACTGGAGCAGGTTGCCATTTCCTACTCCAGGAGATCTTCCTGACCCAAGGATTGAACCCATATCTTGTGCAGATTCTTTACCACTGTGCCTTCGGCTGGGCTCAGTTTTTCATTAAGTATCCACAAAATGCTGACAGTAAATATAACATTGTGGAGTCTATATTCTAAGGCAATGTATATTTCATACACTCCCTACATGTGCCTTGCAAAAAGTATTGTATATAAACAATTATATCAAGGGTTATTAAATTCAGTTTCTGATGTGTGCCCTTATTTGTATTTCTAATTTATAAAATGGATTGTGTACCAGCAGGAAAGTAATTGTTAATTGGAGGCTTAGAGATATGGGTTTTACCAGTGTTCACTGCAGCACTATTTACAATATAAAGGACATCAACAGATGAATGGATAAAGAAGATGTGGTAATATATATATATATGCAATGGAATATTACTCAGACATTAAAAGGATTAAAATTTGGTCATTTGTAGTGATGTGGATGAACCTAGAGTCTGTCATACAAAGTGAAGTACGTCAGAAAGAGAAAAACAAATACTATGCATTACTCCATATATATAGAATCTAGAAAAAATGGTACTGGTGAATCTGTTTGCAGGGCAGGAATAAAGACTCAGACATACAGACAGACTTGTGGACATAGCAGGGGAAGGAGAGGGTGTGACCAACTTAGAGTGTAGCATTGACATATATACACTGCCACGTGCAAAACAGCTAAGGAGAAGCTGCTATATAGCACAGGGAGCTCAGTTTGGTGTTCTGTGATGCCCTAGGAGGGTGGGATGGGGGGTGGGAAAGAGACTCAAGAGAAAGCAGATATATATGTATATATGCTTTTGAACTGTGGTGTTGGAGAAGACTCTTGAGAGTCCCTTGGACTGCAAGGAGATCCAACCTGAAGTCCATTCTGAAGGATATCAACCCTGGGATTTCTTTGGAAAGAATGATGCTAAAGCTGAAACTCCAGTACTTTGGCCACTTCATGAGAAGAGTTGACTCATTGGAAAAGACTCTGATGCTGGGAGGGATTGGGGGCAGGAGGAGAAGGGGACGACTGAGGGTGAAATGGCTAGATGGCATCACGGACTTGATGGTCGTGAGTCTGAGTGAACTCCAGGAGATGGTGATAAACAGGGAGGCCTGGCATGCTGTGATTCATGGGGTCGCACAGAGTCGGACACGACTGAGCAACTGAACTGAACTGATACTACTACTACTACTACTACTAAGTCGCTCTAGTCGTGTCCAACTCTGTGCGACCCCATAGATGGCAGCCCACCAGGCTCCTCCGTCCATGGGATTTTCCAGGCGAGAGTACTGGAGTGGGGTGCCACTGCCTTCTCCATGTATATATATATACATATATAAATAGCTGATTTACTTTGTTATACAGAAGAAACTAACACAACATTGTAAAGCAATTATACTCCGATAAAAAAGAGAGATGTGGGTTTCTGCAAGTAGTTTTTAACTTTCTCACACTGTATTTAAGACAAAAATCATTAACAATGGGTAGCACTGAACGGAAAGTGAAAAGTAGAATACAAGCTCATCATTTTTACAAGTTCACCTGATGCTATACTGTTCAGATACCAGAGATCCAAAGCTGACTTCTTAAAATATTATCCCTTTACCCTTAAAAGACAAAACATTATATATATATATACATATATAAATAGCTGATTTACTTTGTTATACAGAAGAAACTAACACAACATTGTAAAGCAATTATACTCCGATAAAAAAGAGAGATGTGGGTTTCTGCAAGTAGTTTTTAACTTTCTCACACTGTATTTAAGACAAAAATCATTAACAATGGGTAGCACTGAACGGAAAGTGAAAAGTAGAATACAAGCTCATCATTTTTACAAGTTCACCTGATGCTATACTGTTCAGATACCAGAGATCCAAAGCTGACTTCTTAAAATATTATCCCTTTACCCTTAAAAGACAAAACATTAACTGAATTCCAGGCAGGGAAAAAAAAAAAAAAAAAAACATTTGAGAGCTGTGTTTAGAAATCTTCAAAGTTCGTAAGTCCATTAAAGTGATACTCTTTCCTCAGGACCCAAACACCACAGAGGACCTATTCCCAAACAGCTCCTTCTGCCTAAAGTGTTATCCTTCCAGAGCAACCAAGTTCCTGTGGTGACTGAGCTCACGGTTCTGGGGTCACCTTCTCAGGGAGGCCTTTCCTGTCACCTTGGCTATAGGAGTTGTCCCTTCTCTGATGTTTTTCTGTATTAACAGCTGCCTTTTGTAGAATTTTTCTTTTGACTTACTGCTAGTATCCACTTTGTTTATTGTCTGTCTTGTTCCCTGATGAATCCCTTGCACCTAGAATAATAGGTGCTCAAAAAACATTTGTTGAAAAAAAACAATGGTATGGTATTAAGGCAGGACCAAAATGATAAGGCATCAATAAATCTATAGAGCAGCTGAAAAGATTATTTGTTGCTTAGTCACTATGTCCAACTCTGTGACCTCAAGGACTGCAACACACCAGGCTCCTTTGTCTTCAACTATCTCCCAGAGTTTGCTCATATTTTTGGAAAAATTATACTTTATTTTAAACACACACATGGCAGAAATGCCAGACCAACATTTCTCATGTGCTGTGAAACACGTAATCAAAAAACAAGTGAGTTGTGAAGGATGAAAGTTCTGAGACTATCTACAGAGACAGCCTGCCTTCAGCAAACTGACTTTCCCAATTTAAACTCTACTCAAGCATTAAAACTACATAAATGATTTAGAGTTTTATTTTTCTTAAGGATACTGTAAAAGTCAGTATATCATCTGGTATCTCTAAAATATTGAAGAGATGTCTTCCGACAGCATGTTTTAAGTATGCTTTGTTTCTACCACTTCCCAGGAAGCACCAATGGAGTCCATAATGAGAATTACAAAACAGAAGAAAAGGAATCAAGAGAAACTCCTAGATTTTAAGCTGTTAGCACAGTAATAAACTGCTTTATATTTACAATTATGTGAAACAGAGAGGAAAAACAGAATGAAAACTTTAAAAAATTAAGTTATGGCAAAAATATGCCCATAAATGGGAATTTTTCTTTAAGACAGATGACAAAGAAAGTCATTTTATGTGCTCATTGTGGGAAATGAATTATCCTTCATATAATTAACAGTATTTTCTTGACAAGTAGACACAACAATTTAAACAATAATTTCTTCAAAGTATGTATCTTTTCTTCTAGAACATATTATTAACCGGGTTATTTTAAATCACCTCATCAAACGGTGATGAACAATACAAAATTGAAAATTTCCTAAACAATTTAAACAACACATTAGGACCTTTTCTTTTTCCTTCTTACTGACAAGCCACAATTCACTATATAAAAATTAAAAAAGAAAAGAAAACCATGCTTTATAAACATCTTCAAAACCCTTCCCCACCCTGTCCAACTGTTCAGATTTATTACTAAGCAAGCCAGTATCTGTTAGAACGCGCCTGGAAATAATTTTTCCTACAAGATTGAAAACTGCATTAGGGACCTTTGATACAGCACCCGGCCTTACAGAGCTCCATTCTATCTGGAATTTATTAAGGACAAAAGGCCCCCTCCCCCACACTCCAAGCTAACCTTTAGACGTACTGGCTCATCCTCAGCCCCAGTTCAGAAGTCTGTACAGATTCGCACATCTGAACTCCTTGCAGCCAGAAACACTTAGAAATTCAGAACCTTTCAGATTTTAGAACGGTATATACCAGTACTATAGACAGCCCAGGCAGCATCTTGGGACAGCACCCCATAAACAAAGGATTTTTACTTCTGGAGCAAAACTTATGAATATTCATACTAAGGAGGATAAATAAAGACTATAAATAGCTTCACATAAGGTCAGTACAGGTTTGTTGCCAGATGAGTTCAGCTTAGGTTAGATTTTACCGCCAAAGAAGATAAGAAAAATTTTTCTGGTTTTTGTTTTGGATTCTGAAATTATGGGGAAGGGATTGTGAACCTGTGGAATGATAGTCCCTTGCTTTAAAAGCCATGCTCCAAGCCTGGGCCCCAGGGCTGCTGCTATACATAAAAGACATTTATACCAAGCTTTAACAAAAAATTTGAACAAAAAACTCCAGGTAACCTACCTCACTATATTTGATTTTTTTAAAGGCAGTATGGTCTGTTAATATATGAAATTCTGAAATCAAGAAGTAATTTCCCAGGTTCCTTTAATCCATTCAACCTCTCCCTACAAAAGGAAAGTTTCAAATGCACAAAAAACTTGAACAAAAACAACATGGAAATCTGTGTACTAAAACGAACAAACTCCAATGCTAAGTTCAGGAAAATACCATTATAAATTAATTATTGGAGGAGTCAAAATTTCTGCTTCTGACACATTTGAAGGGCCTGTGAACTATAAAGTTGACAGCATTTGTGATAGAAAGATTAATAATCAAGAGGAAGAATATTATGAGACTAAAACAATTTAATTTCTAACTATAAAAGACTGAGACAAAACATTTGATATTAATGCATATAAATGCATATAAAAGATATGAAAACCACTTGAGGGGGAGTGTGTCATTAGCCCCTCAGACGTTACAATGCATTGGACACATGATTATGCTCAGCTCAGTGAATTCAAATAACTCATCCCAAACACCAACGAAACACTTCAAGAGGTTATTTGCTCATGGAGCAGTTGTGAGCAAATTGAGCAATGTCCAAACACACAAATAAAAATTACAGGTCAAAATAACTGCCATTTTTTTTTTTGGCGTAATGTATTTATCTTTTTTTCTTTTTTAAAATATGAATTTATTTATTTTAATTGGAGGTTAATTACTTTACAATATTGTATTGGTTTTGCCATACATCAGCATGAATCTGCCACAGGTATACACGCGTTCCCCATCCTGAAACCCCCTCCCTCCTCCCTCCCCGTACCATCCCTCTGGGTCGTCATATGCTTTTGATATGACAGCACAGCATCACTTTAAAAGAGGGAGCTAGGTATTNTGGAGGTTAATTACTTTACAATATTGTATTGGTTTTGCCATACATCAGCATGAATCTGCCACAGGTATACACGCGTTCCCCATCCTGAAACCCCCTCCCTCCTCCCTCCCCGTACCATCCCTCTGGGTCGTCATATGCTTTTGATATGACAGCACAGCATCACTTTAAAAGAGGGAGCTAGGTATTCAAGGAGAAGGCAATGGCACCCCACTCCAGTGTTCTTGCCTGGAAATCCCAGGGACGGGGGAGCCTGGTGGGCTGCCGTCCATAGGGTCGTCCAGAGTCGGACACAACTGAAGTGACTTAGCAGCAGCAGCAGGTATTCAAAGCACTCTCATGAGAGATTCTCATTTCATTAACAATGAAAATTCAGGAGCATTAGGAATACTGAATGAAAATAAAAAATGAACATTCCCTTGACTATCCCTCAAAAAATGAGTACACATAGATAATTTAAGCTACATCAGAGACGAAATAAGGCCAGCTCTCACACATAAGGCAAGGACATGGCATAAGAGAAAAAGAGAGAATGTTGTGATGCCTACCCTCAGAAGAAAAAAAAATTATAAATAAGAATTCACACAGAGCAAATTATTTTGGATTCTGAAGATGAAAAAGGCAACTGAACTAAAATGATGACAATCCTGTTATTGAAATATCCTAGAAAACAGTAAACTCTCTGCACTCATTACCTACTAGGGCCTAAATAAGCATTCTTCTTCAATCTGACACTAAAAAAAAAACAAAACAAAACACTGAAAAGACTCAAGGGACTAATTCTAAACTAATCATTGGCAATGAAACTATATGACATAATGACATGTATTCCTACCAGATGGAATAATGGAGTAAAATACAGACCCAAGCATGTCTACCAAACACTAGGAATGTTTTCCTAAAAAGCAAATTTTACTTTGATCACTCATCTGCTTAAAGTCTTTTGTTAAGTAACAACAACAAAAAAAGAGGTATTTAGCTTAAACTCCTTGAGATTTCCTTGTTTTTTTTCTCCATTCCCATGTCTTATGATAACACATCACTGTACTATTGTTTAGATCCCTAAGCACACCAGGCTACTTCAGATCTTTTTCTTTCATCCCCCACTGTCTATCTGGAAGCCTCCTACCCTCTCGGGAACACTTGAAAAGTACATATCTTTTAAACATCAATTTGAGCGTGCCTTCCTCTGTCTATCCTTCCCTGATGTCATCCTCAAATGGATTCACTCGTCCCTCCTTTCTGCACTAGCAGAACCTAAACTCAGCTTTATTTGATACCCTTACTCTTTGTGCCTGGATTCTGCTCCAGGTCAATATATAGCATCTCCACTATATAACACCTGCTGAATAACTAAATTAACTGAAAGGGCTTTAATCACCATCATATGCTTTATTAAGCATATTTAATTTGAGAACCCAGACTTCCTTGGAACCATCTTTGGATGCTCCTATGGATTGGAACTGCATTTCCCCACCCCTCTAATTCACATGTTGAAGTCCTAATCCTTTAAGTGACTATATGTGGAGACTGGGCTTTCAGGGGGAATTAAGGTGAAACAAGGTCATAAGAGTGGGTCCTAACCCAACAGGAGTGGTGGACTTATAAGAAGGAGCAGAGAGGGCGAGACCTTCATTTGCGCACACCAAGGAAAGGCTATTGTGCGCACAGAGAGAAGGCAGCCATCTACAAGCCAGGAAGAGACTCACCAGAACCCCATCATGCTGGCACCAGACCTCAGACTTCCACTCTCCAGAACTGTGAGAGAATACATTTCTGTTGCTTAAGCCATTCAGTCTACAGCATTTTGTTATGGCAGCCCGAGCTGGCTAATGCAGGTGGTAAATAAATAAAATCATTACATGCCACTTTTACACTTACTCTCTGGTGTCTAGTTAAACCAAGCACCTCTGGCAATATAATATCAGCTGGAATAATATATCCTCAGTTGTCACATTTCTGCTATAGAAACAGCTACTCTTCAGCAAGTTTGAAATTCCATGATGATAACCACTTTGAATTTGGATGTTTCCATTTCAAAACCTCTTTGAAAATATCATCCTACTAGCTTTATTTTACTTTCATAATATCCCCAATAGCTATGACAGGTATATGAACCTTATTTTATCACTAAAGAGTTTGATTGCTTTATCCAACACATGATACTAAGCAGGAGTACATTAGGGCCCAGGTCTTCTATCTTGCAGTCAATCCTTCTCTTGTAACCAGCATGAAGAGAAATAGGAAATGGAATGTGAAAAACATACAAACACACACTCACATATACACACACACACATCGTCTTCACGCAAAGTATAAAAATTATCAGAAAAATCATTTCTTAACATCACTTTCAATCCTTATATTCCTGAGCAAAATATAAAATACTCACTATGTGCTAACAAAGGAATAATAGAATGATTCCATCATAGTTATCTGGCTGACTCCAATATTAAACATCTCATGAGAGACATTATACCCAAATGCCCTAAGCATGTGATCTGTTCTGAAAATACTCCGTACCAACATAATTTTTAAGACCAATTTGAGATATATTCCTATATAAAAAAAGATTCCACACTAAATTTTATATTAAATAATTCCATAAATAACTAGGACAAGTTTTAAATACTTGGGTAGCTTACTGCAATGAAATTTGGCAAGTTTCATGTATTTCCCACCTGAAATGCTTTCATTTGACCACACCCACCAATGCTGCAGTGTAGGTCATCTGAAATACCCAGAGACCTTGAGAAAAATTTGGTTTAGAAGGAAATGGAAATTACAACACACACACATATATTTGCGTGTGTGTTTGCTTAAAAACAAATCCAATTGTACCCTTTATCCAGAAAATATGGGAAGAAAAGGCCTATTAATTTAAAATAGACATGCATTTGTTCTAACGCTAAAAATTCTTCGTGAGTTCTGTTCAGCAAACGGTACAGATAGCTTCAATGAGAAATCTATTAAGTGTCAACTGTATACAAGGAATATGCTGAGTGCCTCCTGAGGTGAGTACCAGTAGGTTTAATGTGATCAAAGGAACATGATAACTTGGCCGGGGGGGGAGTAGAATTGTGTCTGGTGTCCTGATTGTGTCCATCCACAAGAGCAACTGACTTCTAACTGGGGTGAATCAACAGATTTCAAGAAAAAAGATGAGATCCAGGTGGGACCTGCAAGGATGGGTAGGATATCACCAAGTGGGCTGGCACAGAAATGTTTTCTCCACAGATAAAAGACAAGCATCAGAAGAAATGGGTTAATTCAAGAACCTAGAGGAGCTTCAGTGGATGGAATCAGATGTGAATGAAGTCAGTGGTGAAGGGCGGAAAAAGCCCAGGATGTGGGAGCTGGTAAGACTGGGAAGGGCCTCAAGCTCTGTGTTCAGGAATTTGGATTTCTCTGAGCAGGTTGGCGGGGGTGGGGAGGTGGTTGGAAGGTCCTAGGGCAGAGGCTGGGGCAGAGTGAGGAGGAAGGCCCTGGCAGCAGCTGGCAGAGTATGGAAGAGCTCCGAGTAACTGACTTAAATTGTGCTCTGAGCGGGATAACCTAATAGGAGGAGAAATGGAACGTGGCTGGAAAAATTTCAAGGAAGAGAGAAAAAAAAGAGCCCATGTTAAAGGATTCCACTTAAAAGCTCAACGGTTCACAGTTGGCCCAGCCACTGCTCACTTTAGTCTGGGCTGCACTGTCAGGCCTCATGATGTCTGTCTGGCTCCCTGTGACACTGTGCTGAGAGTCCTGGTAGAGCCCGCCAGACACTTAAGGCCATATCTCATAAACATGAGCAAAGCTGACACCTTTCCTGGAGACCAGAACCATTCTGCCAGGCATTAAACAAATCATATGTGCTGAGCAGCTGCGACCTGCTCCCTTGGGAAATCAGGACAGCACCTTTGCAACATCATCAAGCCCCGAGGAGATAATGCACCAGGAGTCGGGGCCGACCTCAAGTCAGCGTGCACAGCTTCACCAGCTGTAGGATGTCGAACCACTGCCCTAGAATGTTGGCATGTTGGTCAGTGTGTCCTCAGAGCAGTCTGCTGAGTGCAGCTCTTTCAAGAACACCATATTCAAACGAACCTTTTCATAAATAACGAAGAGATTATGAAAAAATCTTAAATGCCTGACAATTCACCGAGAGGTTGAAATCTTTATCTTCTCCACTATAACAACCATGCTGTATGAGTCCACTGGCTCAGCATGCATTACATTGGGTCAAGGAAGCATTTAAAGAGTCATAATTACAAATAATGGTGCTAATTATATATAACTGTCCTAATAGCATCTGAAAATTTTGAGTATAGATCGTCCACATTTTTCTTCAACAGCTATAAACTAGAATCCTATTTTAAGGATTTGTTTTTCTTTGTTACATATATACAACTGTCTTTTCCACCAGTGGCACGCCCTATGGAAGCCAGTTTATAAACCACAGTAGATCAAAAGCAAATGTCAGACCTAGGGAATTACAATCCCCACCCATTTCAAAATGTATGAAAAAGTTAGGAGAACATTTCAAGATATACACAGGCAAGAAAATCAAAATGAATCTACAGGTTTACAATAATCACCTCCTATTACTACTTCAAAGATTCTTCAATGTATATGGAAAAGAAAATTGATTTTGTAAATTACAATGGACAAATTTGGCACAGGGCTGTACCTCTGCAGAGTCAATTGCAAATCTGAGATTTGTCAGCCATAAGCTGATCAATAATTAAAATGGAGTTCACCTCCATGCTGCAATTTTAAAGTATAACTATAGGTTTCCCTCAGTTGGCTTAATATATGTATTAAAGTTAACATCTATACCATAATAATATTCATTAGTAATTGTACCCTGTTGATTAACAAGCATTCTGGAAAATTTAAAGGCAAAAAAAAAAAACCCACCCACATAATTAGGACATGTGTTTACTTAATAATCCTGAATATCACTATGAAAAACACACCACTTCAGTGAAACCTAAATGACTATATTTAACTGTGGAAATATTTTAGCAATGTATCCGAGTTGTGATGCTTTCCCCTAACACAGAACACACCCATTAATAGCCCAGGAAAACAAAAGCATTCTGATTCTAGCAGCTTCGTAAAATCCCATCTCTGAAAAATCCAGCCTAGAGATCACTCTCCCCGGAGCCAGAGAACAATACAAGAGAACATGTTGCTTATTCATTTCTTACCTTTTTCCCTTTCCTCTTCCTGTGAGCAGGCTTTGCATTTTTCTCCTTTGGTTCTTCACTCATCTTTCCTTTAAATCAGGTGAGTTTATAAAAGACAGCAGATCACCACCGGTATTCCCACATCCAAAGCCACGACAAAGAGTCACAGCATTGAGCCCCAAGTCCATTTACGGGTGCTCCCCAGGCCAGCAGCCACCGCTGAAACCCAGCCCCTGCTGCTGTCAGAGCCACGGGCTGCAGTCGCCCTGGTCAGCTTGCCTCAGGAAGAAAACTGGGGGGTTTCTACATCAAACAGTCAATTCTTCCTCTACCGAAAATCAGGATCTCAGCCTTTCGTTTTTGACTAATCATTACCCTGAGATAAAATCTTGACAACACTCTGTTGCTTGCTTCTCCACGGTAATTCCAGCCTGTAAATGTTGAGAGAGAAACACACACACACACACACACACACACACACACACACACAGCCTCACAGAAAAAAGCTACAGACTGCTGACAAGTCTCCGAAGCCTTCCCAGAGGCTGATTTGCTGCTCCTCGCAGGCTGGGAAACCGAATGTAAATTGCTCTGGTGCTGCTGGGCCTCCCAGGCTAACACATGTGTTGAATGCATCGGCAGAGCAGAGGAGGAGGCGGTCCCGGGAGTGATAAAAGATCGGGTTACTGGTTCTTAAGAAACACTCAATGATTCAAACAATAAAAGAGACCTACTACTAGTAGAAAAACCACACATTACACTTTCTCCATGATTACCTTTTTTTAATGGGATAAGCCGAAAGATGGGCAAATAGCCAACCTTCAATGAAAAATCCTAAGGAAAGGCTAATTACAGGAAGCCCTATCCCCAATTTACAACCTTTCATTTTTAAGTATTGGTGTCCCTCCATGAATACACCAACCACCCAACTAGAAGTCCTCCAGAATAGTCAGGAACTACTAACAGCAAGGCTGCTGTCTATGTGGCAGACACGTTCTGTGCTTCTTGACTGTGGTTACACATTACACATGCCCCCACTGCAGGCCATCCTGAGCCCAAGGCTTCGGGATGTTTCCTGAGTATCTGGGGGCTTCACATCTAGATGGAAACTCCCTCATCAGGCCTTCCATCCATTTAAATATAGCTGAATTCCTATCAGAAGTTGTCACTTAAGTGTCTCTTGGAGAGTGCCAGATTCACATACTAACTCAGGAAGGAACGAGGTTCTGTGAACTACTGTGGGTGACCACCAAGACTGTGAGGGACCTCGTTGTTGGGCAGGTAACAGACACAGGTGCAGGGTAGGAAGGCAGGAACAAGTACAAAGGGGAGAAGACAATGGAGAACAAGGCCAGATCCATCCGTAGGGGCCCAGAAGCTAGGAATAAATCATCTTATTTCCTCACTCAAACATTTTTATCCAGGAGAAACTGGATTAAAATTAACATATTTACTTGGGAGAAACTGGATTAAAATTAATATAAAGCACAGTCTTACAGGGAAAAACATGTCACAAGGACCAGTTTTCAGGGGTGCATGTGGAAAGATTCAGCACTGGTTTGAGGAAGTGATGCTAAAATATTGAAGGATAGATATTTATCCTAAAATATTCACCATTTTTTACCTGTCTTGTAAAAGAGGTTGTGTCTATATGCAGCTAACATTTCTTTTCCTACGTGTCGAACCACCAGTCCCCTGGAAAGAGCTGAGAATGAGGGATTCTTGAGATGGCAGCCCCATGGCAGCAGGCTGGGAAACAGGGGTGCGAGTGATCCTGCAAAGAGCGACATGGATTCTACCAGTAGTGGGTTAGCTGCTCGAGCTACTTCTCCACGGTGACGTTCCACATTATTTAATTACAGTAATGCACATCTCAGTAAGTCTGGTGTGGCCAGAATTCCGAATGGCTTCAGGCATCTAACCCGTTTCTGCTCTGACATGGTACTGCTACCTCCCCACCTTTCCCACTTTCTGCTGCTGTTTCTCAATATCTCTCTTGTCATGCAATGAAAAGTAGAAAATCATGATGTAGCGGAACCAACCTTTCAACTTCTTCTATGATTCAACCCTTCCTCATCTTCAAAATCAAGGAAAATAGGGGAACTGGATGTACATATACCACCTCAAGCTTTCATTCACTTCAATCGGATCAGCCAGGGCTTATTAGTTGTGGCCCTGTAGAGGGAAGAAGGTGAAGTAGATGCTTTAGACGGGCTTCCCTGGTGACTCAGCAGTAAAGAATTTGCCTGCCAATGCAGGAGACACGGGTTGGATCCCTCAGTCAGGAAGATACTCTGAATAAGGAAATGGCGAGCCACTCTAGTATTCTTGCCTGGGAAAATCCACGGATAGAGGAGCCTGGTAGGCTATAGTCCATGGGGGTCGCAAAGAGTCAGACACGAATGAGCAACTAATCAACAACAGGTGCTTTAGACAAATTCCGATTACAGTCAAGGAAGTAAGCAGGACAACCAACCAGGCTATCAACATCTCTGCATTCTTCGTTAGTCACGCAACAAAGATAGTACATCTATTTACAGTAGATTTCTGACATTTTGATTCTTAGTGTCTAAACACTTACTGAGTTGAATCATCTCTCTAAAAAAGTCTTTATCAACAAGTATTTGAATATTCACAGAGTATGAGACTCTTAAAAAAAAAAGACAAAGGTGTATAGAAATTGAGATTAAATTTAATCCATTCACATAAAAATTTACAAACTAATTAGGATTATATTATGAAATACACAAAATACAACTAACAAGAAATTTTTGACCAAGTAAATAACAAGACTGTGTTTGGGGACAAAGTCATTATAATAACTTTTTTAAACTGTGAAAGTATGCTTAAATAATGAAAAATTTAGGAAATTAATGAAACAAACTGAAATCGACAGAAATGAGTACGGTTATAGTTTAGAAGATAACTGTCTGGCTCATTTCTTTGATAAAGGAAGATCTTGACTATATTCATTTATATATATAATGCTCATATTACAAGCTAAAGTGCTCTCTGCTGGTTGGATAGGAAAAAAACAAGACTTTTCGAGATGGGATCATATAGCACAATTCTACAAAAGATCATTTGAGGAAGCACTTATCCTTGCTGATGATGAACTCATAAATCTGACTGAACAATACTTCAAGACATTTTATTGTATAATGAGCTCTGATAGAGAGCCCAGTTTCAAAAAATAATAAAATGTATCAAACTGTATGCTAAAGTAACAAAATGTATTAGGTTAATATATATAATTAATAATAAAAGTATGTGATGTATACGTGTTTTACATTCATTTTCTATAACTTAAGTTCCAAACTTCTTGGAAGGAACAAATAATTACATCTCTAAAAGTGTAAGGCAATTTCTTGTTAGAATTAAGGCCTTAAAATATCACTAAATCAATAGCAATTTAATTTATAACAATATGAGGGTTTTTTTGTAAAATCAAACTTTGTTTAAAGGTTGAAAAATTAAAGCTTAAACTCAATAAATAGAAAAATTGTTCCTTATTATTGTTTAATGGTGTTTTATACGCTTATACTCTAGAAATACATACTCACAGAAATACTGATTGTTTTTAATATGCCCAAAATGTACAATTGAATTTTAATTAAAATTGCTCTAGGTTAAAAAGTAATTTGGTTGATCTAAAAACAGTCTAGCAGTGATTACTTGTTACAAAAATGCTAAATGTTAATGACTTTCCAATGGTAATCTCTTTTTCATCCAAATTATAAAATTCCCCCAGTCCTTGAGGGACTTAAATTTAGCCTAAGAAAAAAACTTATAAGTTAAATACACTGAAATCATCAACTTGGACACAAAAGCCTTCTGTCAGATCACCAAAGAGGAAAAGATAAGTGGATTATAATGCTCCCAAACATGACTCCACAGAACTGCCTGCCTAATTAGAGTTTACTCCAGATAGAAACGATCATAAACTAGTTGATACAGATCTACTGAGACAGTTCTATTTTTAAATTAAATAACTCGCATAAGAGGACAACAACTAGGGCCAAGTGAAGTCTCGTAGAGCAGGTCTATTTTTAAAATGAAAGTGGCTTACCATAGGAGAAACGAGAGGGATGGGATTATTAGGAAGCAAAATTATTTAAGATACCTTCTGCATAAAATTCACTTGAAAACACTGAATATAATTTCTTGGCTAAAATTAAAGTAGATCAAATAAAAAGTAAAAAAAAAACACTTTTTATTTAAATTCAGCGGAAATACCTATATGAATAGACTAGTTTTATTTTTAAGGTTGGACGTCATGTACTTACTGTAAGTTACACTGCTAGTTGGCAAGCTAAGTAGTTGCTAAATCTTACTAATAGCATTCCCTTAATACCATTCATTAGTCCTCAATGTTTAAAATAATTGTAATGATAAAGACAAAACTACAAGCAAATAAGCTCTTTTCTGGAAACAGAATCTTTAGAGCTGAGTGAAAAGTTGAATGCCTTTCTCTCCTCTCACTTACCTGTGGCCCTAACAGATCTTCTCTGGGGTCACAGGGCCAGCTAAAAGCAGAACTGGGACCAGAGGCAGTTCAACCAATTCCTCTTTTGAAGGACTTTCTATTCACTATACAAGTATTTTTCAGAGAGGGTAAAATGAACCCACAGTGAGGTTGGAAATAATATTCGGCAGTAAGCAAAATTTTCCTCAATAGTTACACATATACTTTAAACTAAAACAAAACAAAACAAAATTAGGGTTCATTGGGTATATCTCATAGAATCCTCACTGTGGGGTTCTGGTATTTACCTCATCCTATTTTGCGTGAATGCTGGGCCAACCCTGCTGTTGCTGCTAAGTCACTTCAGTCGTATCCGACTCTGTGCTACCCCATAGACGGCAGCCCATGAGGCTCCCCCGTCTCTGGGATTTTCCAGGCAATGGGCCATCCCTGCTGTTGCTGCTAAGTCACTTCAGTCGTATCCGACTCTGTGCTACCCCATAGACGGCAGCCCATGAGGCTCCCCCGTCTCTGGGATTTTCCAGGCAAGGGGCCATCCCTGCTGTTGCTGCTAAGTCACTTCAGTCGTATCCGACTCTGTGCTACCCCATAGACGGCAGCCCATGAGGCTCCCCCGTCTCTGGGATTTTCCAGGCAATGGGCCATCCCTGCTGTTGCTGCTAAGTCACTTCAGTCGTATCCGACTCTGTGCTACCCCATAGACGGCAGCCCATGAGGCTCCCCCGTCTCTGGGATTTTCCAGGCAATGGGCCATCCCTGCTGTTGCTGCTAAGTCACTTCAGTCGTATCCGACTCTGTGCTACCCCATAGACGGCAGCCCATGAGGCTCCCCCGTCTCTGGGATTTTCCAGGCAATGGGCCATCCCTGCTGTTGCTGCTAAGTCACTTCAGTCGTATCCGACTCTGTGCTACCCCATAGACGGCAGCCCATGAGGCTCCCCCGTCTCTGGGATTTTCCAGGCAATGGGCCATCCCTGCTGTTGCTGCTAAGTCACTTCAGTCGTATCCGACTCTGTGCTACCCCATAGACGGCAGCCCATGAGGCTCCCCCGTCTCTGGGATTTTCCAGGCAATGGGCCATCCCTGCTGTTGCTGCTAAGTCACTTCAGTCGTATCCGACTCTGTGCTACCCCATAGACGGCAGCCCATGAGGCTCCCCCGTCTCTGGGATTTTCCAGGCAAGAACACTGGAGTGGGTTGCCATGTCCTTTTCCAATGCATGAAAGTGAAAAGTGAAAATGAAGTTGCTCAGTCGCGTCCAACTCTTAGCAACCCCATGGACTGCAGCCCACCAGGTTCCTCCATCCATGGGATTTTCCAGGCAAAAAGTGCTGGAGTGGGGTGCCATTGCCTTCTCCAGGGCCATCCCTAGTTATGACTTATATGAGAAAACTTCCCTCGTTGCTCACTCAGTAAAGAATCTGCCTGCAATGCAGAAGACCTGGGTTCGATTCCTGGGTCGGGAAGATCCCCTGTAGGAGGGCATGGCAACCCACTCCAGTATTCTTGCCTGGAGAATCCCATGGACAAAGGAGCCTGGGAGGATACAGTCGATGGGGTCACAAGAGTCAGACACAACTTAGCAACTAAAACACCATCGCAATATAATTGCATGTATCAAAGCCATAATGCTTTATACAATTATCTTGATAACGCTAATGTGAGTAAAAACATCTGAAGAAACACTGTCTAGGTATTCAAGCTTCCAATCTTCCTAAGTCTTCATACTGAACAATGACACACAGTGACATCTGCATATCTGCTTAGAGCAACTGCAAATTCAGCATGTGTGGCATGAGAGGCAGGAGAATGAGACCATGAACTGAATCCCAATTTTCAGCCCATTTTCAAATACCCATTTCAAGTATGGTGATTTCTGCCATAGTCAGTGGCCATCTGTACTACTCACTAATACATTGCTAAAACAATTTTTTTAATCTAGCTTTGCTCTAAGCACCATTATCTGTGAAATGACAGTTTTGATACGGTAGTTCCACTTTTGACAACACGTTGGAATGCTCCAGGCTGATCCGGGACAGGATTTTCCTGTTTTGTTCTGGGTGTTCTTTCTCTCCCCATTATTCAGCCATGTGCCCATTAAATATATAATGATATAATCAAAGTGGATTAGTAAAACAGGGAGAGACAGAATGTTCAAAGAGTTATAGCCTGTAAATGGGTGGTTTGCTCTTTGTTTGTTTTCTTTCCTGAAACTTTGCATTTTCATCAGCATGATTTTCTGGGCAGGGTAATTTTCTTTCACTAGGCTAACAATCTCTTTTGAGGCCCAGTGATATTCAGATGCCAGATATACATCCTTTTGTGAGGTGATGGGCTGATGAGTCATTTCTTTGATCTTCCCTAAATCCGAGTGTTTTATTTAATAACAATAGAGATACTAAATGATTTTAAAAGAACCATGGTGACAGATTCTAAAGATTCCCTTGCTTTGTAAAAGATAGTCTCCAGCAGTGTTAATATTAAATTGATTGAGCAGTATGGAGCTTATGTTTGGGTCCGCACTCAAATGCATAGAGTTAGTGGTGGGCTTTCTTTTCTTATTGCAAAAAAGTCATGCAGATGAGAGCTAGACACAACTCTGTTAGTATCTCTTTTCAGGAAATGTTCACCCAAAATAGCAGCTTCTCACTCTCTACATCCCAATTAACTTAGTAATAGTGAGACCCTTATTCTTTTACCTACAAAATAAAAGGAACTAGGAAAAAATCATATTTTAAAAAACCTTATCTTAAGCCATAACTCATAGTACCTTAAAATTTTATACTAAGGTTAATGTTACCTTGACTTAAACCATCATGATTTAGAGATGAGTATGTCTGCATACCTCCTACCTGTTATTTTGTTCTGCTGGCACAACTGCCTGAAATCATTTGTTCAGGAACAGAGAAGGAACAGGCTTGAGATGTTTCTCTGGAAGCAAAAATTACAAAATAAAGGAGAAAATACAATGAAAGAGGGATTGGTTATGGAGGTGGAGGGTCTGTGGAATGAAGGTCATGATAGCTGGTCGAAGGGCCTCCTGCCTCCCTGTATCCACATACCTATGAAACCAGGATGTTGCCTCATTTAGTCCTCTGGTCAAAGATGATGATAGATTAAAGCCAGACCTAAGCTAAGCAATGAGGTTTTCATCAGGTCATGATTAATCCTCAGATTAGTTGGAAGTCAAAATTATAAACTTAAGCTAATATCCTTAATTTCAAAATAAGTTTATATCAATTCTCGTACGGTACTCTGGATCCATCATAGTCCTTGACCTATATTCCTCCAACCAAATAAATGGGAACACAGATTCCCCTTGAAGTGAGGGACTCCAGGGAAACAACCATCCTTTTACAATCACCCTTGGATTACTTTTAATATTGATCCTTTTGACACAAAAATATGCTTCTAGTTTAAAATGGTTTATATATTTAAGATATGGCAAGATTATTATGCTGAAAATCACATCGGTGGCACATATATGTATATACACATACAGACACAGTGGAAAATCACTAAGCCATGGAAAAGAATGACATAATACCATTTACAACAACATGGATGCAACTAGAGATCATCTACTAAGTGAAGTAAGTCAGAAAGAGAATGACAAAAACGATGTGATCTCATTTATTTGCAGAATCTAAACTCTGACACAAATGAACCCATCTATGAAACAGAAACAGAATCACAGACTGGTGATAGAAACAGACTGGTGGCTGCCAAGGGTTGGGGGAGGGATGGAGTGGGAGCTTGGGGTTAGCAGATGTAAGCTTTTATACATAGAACGGATAAACAACAAAGCCTTACTATATAGCACAGACAACTATATCCAATATCCTGTGATAAATCTTCATAGAAAAGGATTTTTTAATGTATATATATGTTTGTGTGTAACTGAATCACTTTGCTGTAGAGGGGAAATTAATAGAACATTGTAAATTGACTACACTTCAATAAAAAAAATGTAAAGTAAATCACATGAGGATAAGTAAAATGATACTTCTCAAGAGTTTATTGTTTGTTATTCATCTAAACATTCCTCAACAATGTATAAAGATGTGTTTACTTACACCTTCACCGACATAGGTTAGCATCTACCTTTTGTAATATTTATCAAATTGACAAGAGAAAAATACCATGCTAGATTTTAAGTTGCATTTCTTTGATTAACGAAAAAGTTGAATTACTTCATGTTTGCTAACCACTTTTCTTTCTTATTTGCATGTCTTATTTTTGTGTCTGTACTCAAGTTTATCCAGATAACCAAGGAAGATAAATTTATTTCTGTGCCTAAGAACCGGAGTACTGGAAAACACATAGCCTCTGTATCAAAATGAAAAATAAGTAAATGATGAAAGAATCTCAGTTGATATTTAAATTAGTTTCTGAAAAGTCCTGTTCAGATGACAAGCAGTATATACAACCCACTCTTTGGCATACCATCTACACTTAACTCAAACTTAGCATTGCAATAATAAACATGTCCACACTACTCTTTTCTCTATAAAAGAATTTTTAAAAGAACAAGGAAGTTGCCACATAAATTAAGGTCAGCTTGACATAATTAATCTTTATAGAATGATTCTACATGAGAATTTATTTATTCTCTAGGATGATTCACTACAACATCCTACAATATAAAGAAAGCATCCCTAACAATTAACCTCAGTAAATACATTCTTTATTACTCAACCTTTGTTCTTTTAAAAAAAAAAAAGTCCACAAAAGCAAATTCAACTTTTATACCGAATTTGATTTATAAACCAGAGATATGCTCAGCCAGAAATTGCTAATGTTCCCAAGTAGATGGAAAGAACACCTCCATAGGGAGTCTGGCCTATATTATCTGACCAGGCCTTTTTTAGGTTTGAAGGACAAAGAAAATTCCATAAAAAAATTGACGCCAAGTTTATCTTCTCTACCTATGTGGGAAAAAACAGAGGATTCAAAAGGGTGACATTTTTGTCCATGCAAATTTTTATCACCTTCGAAAACATGATGCCCAATATTACGGTCCAGTACAAGTCTTTGAAATTTAATCGATTACATTGTCTGTAAGATCCTGGCACAATACTTGAATCACGTTGCACGTATATCTTAAACTGCCAGCATGGGCCTCGTACCGAACAGGTATTCCATAAATACCACCCGGATTAACAAATGACAGAACTGTGGAGCCCTGCGGCGCACCAGGCATCGTCCCACACTCAAAGTGTCCTGCTGGGTACACTCTGCAGTTCTGCCTTTACATTTTGGTATGGTGTGGCAGAGGGCATTGACACATAAATTTCAGCAGGCTGCTTCCCACACAGCATCAAAACAGAAAGATAGTAGTTTTGAATTCCCCAAACCATCCTTTTTGTTAAACTTGGCCCATCTCACTCCAAGTATGACCCCTTTCCACCCATCCTTCACTCAAAGCTCAGAGATGGTGAAAGGAAGAATGGGAACCAGGGCTAAGGGGACATACCCTGGGCCAACTATTTGGCAATATTTTTTAAGCTAAATATTAAATGGCTTATTCTTAACACTCTATCAAAACAGCTATCTCAAAACAGTTATCAAAATGTCCTTAGCATTGTGATTAAGATTAAAGGCATGAAAATCTACAAAAGATACATAGCAAAGTCACATAGTTCTTTTAATCTGTACATTTCTTGAGGTATTTTTACTGAAGTTCTGTTTCCTGAATTTTTCTTCCTTCATCTCTTTTTGTCTGAACCTCAGTGATGCTGTGATAGAGTCAGACTACACGTTTGCAGTTCAGCTGAAGATGCCTGCTAAGCCTGTAGCACGTGCCTGGCTGAGCTAAGGGCTGAAGGGGCAACGATCGATCGCCAAGGCCCAGCCTGGCTGGTAACTTACAGCTGCAGCTTGCTGCGCGGCTCTGGGCAGCCTTCATTGTTTCTTGTCTTGGTTCCTGATTCTTAAAATGAGGAAGTGGATGTACTACAAGATCTCGAAATTCTCTAATTCTGTGACAGTCTCTATTACAGCAGCTAGCATTACCCAGATAAATACAGAAATTAATACCTTCAAGTGAAGTGCTGCCATAACAAAAATCTAAAACTGGTCTCCCAGCCAGGCAGCAGGCAGCAAGGGAAGCGATGCTGGAGGTTGGAAACCTGGCGTTCCTCAGTGTACATAACGGTACAACACTTGGTAAATCCCGCCTGCAGTGACTTAGAAGGCAGATGGCGAGCTTGCCATGCCTGCATGCTTTGCACATGTTGGTTGTTACTGGCAGCATCTAGCAAGGCTTTGTAAGAAAGAGATAAGCCTAGGCAAAAAAATTATGAGAAAAAAAAAAATGGGACAAAGAAAACCCAGAAATTGGGGACTTGCAAAGATGGAAAATACAAGGACCCTAAACAGTATATGAGAAGACCAAGAAAAGTTTTAAGAACAAGGCCCATTGAGATTCAGCCTTGGGGCAAAAAATAAGATTAAGAATGTGGTTCAGGGGCCTTCCCTGGTGGTCCAGTGGTTTAAAGTTTGCCTTCTCATCAAGGGGCTATGATTCCACGTGCCTTGTGGCAGAAAAACCAACACACAGAACAGAAGCAACATTTTACCAAATTCAGTAAAGACTTTAAAAATAGTCCACATCAAAAAAATCTCTGGGAGAGAAAAAAAGAATGTGGCCCTCTCCTGATGATTATAGGCAGCCTCTTAAGAGCACTTTCAACTGAGAGAGAGAACCAAGGCATCAAGGAAGCAAAGAAAAGCATATCTGACAGTTATACTTTGACAGATCTTTGTTTTGCTGAGGTTACTGGCACATGAAAGTAACTATAAATCATGACCCTACCAAGGTTTTGAAAAATTATATGCTAAAGAAATTATTTATATATATATATATACACACACACACACACACACACGCATTTGTGTGTGCTTGTGTGAATGTGTGTGTGTGTATAACCGAATCACTTTGCTGTACATCTGAAAGTAACACATTGCAAATCTACTATGTGCTAAGTTGCTTCAGTTATGTGCAGTTCTGTGTGGCCCCATGGACTGTAGCCTGCAAAGCTTGTCTGTCCAAGGGATTCTCCAGGCAAGAATACTGGAGTGGATTGCTGTGCCCTCCTCCAAGGGATCTTCCCAACCCAGGGACTGAGTACATGTCTTTAAGTCTCCTGCATTGGCTGACAGGTTATTTACCACTATCACCACATGGGAAAGCTTATCTACTTCAATTTTTTTAAAAATTACCTTAGAGAGAGTTTGAGTCTTAAAAAAAACAACCCTTTCAATCTTCAAAGTTACCTTCTAATTTACAAGAATAGGAAGCTGACTGCAAAAAAACATATAGCTCCCAGGGATGGCATAGTCTCCAATAACCTTCAAATGTGGACAGGTATGAAAATGACTAAAGACAGACATTCGGGAAAGTGGAGGAAAGAGCCACAGAAAAGTAGTGGACAAGAAACTGCTTGCAGCAATTGAGGAGAGAACTCAAGTTTAATCAAGCAATTTCATCCAATACCAGTGCAAAAAGACCTTATAATGTGTACACAAGAGTAATACAAAATTCCTACAGGCCATCAATCTGTGCTCCATATCCTTCTTCTCCTTTCCAAATGCGAGTGTTTATTATGGTTGTCTTGCCTATGGTCCGTTGTTATATACTGATTGGGGTGGAGGAAGATGATCTGCAGACATCCCTCAGAGATACTGCAGATCAGTTCCAGACCACTGCAATAAGGCAAATACTGCAGTAAAGTGAATCACACCCATTTTTTGGTTTCCCAGTACATATAAAAGCTATGTTTAAATTTTATTGTTGTCTATTAAGTGTGTGATAGCATTATGTCTAATAAAAGAGTGTACTTAGCTTAATTAAGAAACACTCCATTGTTAAAAACTGCAAGCCATCATCTGAGTCTTCAGACAGTCCTAATCTTTTTGTCTTGATGTTGATGGGGGCTGACTGGTCAGGAAGGTGGTTTGCTGAAGGGTGGGGTGGCTGTGGCAATTACTTAAAACAGGACAACAGGGACTTCCCTGCTGGTCCAATGGTTAAGAATCTGCCTGCTAATGCAGGGGACATGGGTTCGATCCCTGGTCCAGGAAATAAGATCCCACATGTGCGGGGCAACTAAGCCTGTGAGCCACAAATATTGAAGCCCAGGAGCCCTAGAGCTCTTGCTCCACAACAAGAGGAGCCAGCATGAGGGCAAGGCCACGCACCACAACCAGAGCGTTAGCTTCAAGCTTATGGCATCACTCGTCTCCTCCTTTCATCTGAACGTCGGTTAATCAATAACAGTAGGGTTATTAATTAGTGTTCTGCACTGCAGCCACTTGAGCCCTTCCTTGAGGAAAAGGAAAAGGAGGCTGATATTACAGTCAGAAGACCCACAGCACTTAGGGATTAAGCTCACCGTCTTATGTGGGCATGCTTCATGGCGCCCCAAAGCAATTACAAGAGTAACAGTAATGATCACTCATCTGATCACAAATCATCACGATAAATATAAGAATGAAAAAGCTTGAAATACTGCAAGAATTACCAAAATGTGACATAGAGACTTGAAGTGAGGAGATGCTGTTGGAAAAATGGTACCAAGAGACTTGCTTGAGGCAGCACTGCACAAATGTTCAATCTTTAAAAAAAAAAACAACAGGAATATCTGGGAAAGTGCAGTGAAGCACAGTGCAAGAAAAAGAGGTGCGCCTGTGCTTCAGCTGGATGCAGTGACTACCTGAGGCTTTGGATTGTTCTTTTGGAGAAAGTCGGGGAGAGCTCATGATTTTGTATGGTAAAGCATCGGTTTCTGGCGGAGGCAGCCTGACGTTCAATGAGGATGTTGCTCTGCTGCAGTGCAAATTCCCCAGCCAGAGACTGCCTTTACTGCCATATTGCTTCGAGACAGGGCCACATGACTAGTTTTCATTGGTAGAAGAAGAGCAGAAATGTGTATCATTTCCAAGTCAAAGTGGTTAAAGAGTAGGAAACTTTCCATTTTCCTCTTTACATCTTCTAAGGCACTACTGGCTGTTGGAGTTAAAAGACAAAAGAATTCTGGGTCTTCAAATCACTGCCTGGAGGACTGCTTGCCAATGCACCAGGCAGAGGTGAGCCTGGATTGCACTAGGCCACTGAGATTGGAGCTACTTTCACTAGAGTTTTTCTAACCAATAAAGACTCCAGACTGAAAACTTCTTAAGCTTAAAATCTGAGATGCCCAGGTACTCTCTCTGAATACCATTTATTCACTTAAAGAAACCAGGACTCCTTGGAGAAATAGCTGATTTAAGATCTGGGACAGAGAAATGAAAGATGAGCCTAGAATATCTTGCCATTTCAGAAAGCAAAGAAGCTATCAAAGTCCACTGGAGTCAGGTTCAAAGGACTCAGAGCCAACTTCAAGAGGCTTCCAATGGTCAGAAATAGGGCATCAAAAAGAGTAATAAATAGAATGGCTTGAAAAACATCAAATATGTTTAAATCCATGAATTCTGATACTAAAAAAGAACATTATTTACCTTTGGAGGATACCTTAAGGGTCAACTCATTCTGAAAACTACTAAATAAAGGAAAAGAATCAAATATGAAACCTGTCTTTGCTGTACAAACTGTACCTCAAATTAACCAAATTGTTGATAAAGGAATGTTTCTGTACATGGAAATATTTCAGCTAATAAATTAAGAAGAAATGACAGAATTAGAGCATCATTATTATGCAATCCCTCATGAAATGATGACTCAAAGCAATGATCCTGAGTTGTTGCTAAAACTATTTGCTGAGAAGTAGAGAACTTCCTAATGGGTGGTGGCTCAGGCTACTGACACACAAACACGCCCATCAGTGTTAGCATGCTGAAAAGAGGGTTAGCCAGACATTATGTGCTCCCCTATGGAAGGACGCAACAGCATCTAGGAAAATTTTCACTAAGACAGACAATAAACTTGAGTCTGGCAAAAACTTACAATCTAATTACCGTTTTACAAAAAACGCAGGGGATACAGGCACAAGATAAGCAATATCACAGGGATGCAATCAGCCAAATCCAGACTGTAAGAAACTTACAGAACAAATTATCTAGTTCCCTCAATAATGATATTACAAAATGGGAAAAAAAGAAGAGAAGAAGGCCTATCAATCAAATGTAATATTGAAGGTAATATTACTGATGAATTGCCAATGATTCTGAAATTATACTTCAAGGTAACTGGGTATAGAGCTATGGATGAAAAGGAGATTAGCCATTAGTTAATAATTGTTAAAGTTGGGACTAAAGGTTACATCAAGCTTCATCACTCTCATCTAATTTTGCATATGTATGAAATTTTCTATAATAAAAAATTCAGACAAAATAAAAAGTAATACTAATCTCACATAAATCCCTAGTGATTGTGATGCAAAAATGCAAATGTCTAATAAGTAGTTTATGCTCTCTATATGTAATGTCAACACAGAAGCATGGTGTTTATAACATAAATTAAGTTCCTGAGAGAGGCGCTTTTTAAAAAATATAAATTTATTTATTTTAATTAGAGGTTAATTACTTTAAAATATTGTATTGGTTTTGCCATACATCATGAATCCGCCACAGGTATACACATGTTCCCCATCCTGAACTCCCGTCCCACCTCCCTCCCCGTACCATCCCTCTGGGTCATCCCAGTGCACCAGCCCCAAGCATCTAGTATCATGCATCAAACCTGGACTGGCGATTCATTTCATATAGGATATTATACATGTTTCAATGCCATTCTCCCAAATTGTCCCACCCTCTCTCTCTCCCACAGAGTCCAAAAGACTGTTCTATACATCTGTGTCTCTTTTGCTGTCTCGCATACAGGGTTATCGTTACCATCTTTCTAAATTCCATATATATGTGTTAGTATACTGTGTTGGTGTTTTTCTTACTGGCTTACTTCACTCTGTATAATAGGCTCCAGTTTCATCCACCTCATTAGAACTGACTCAANACTTTTTAAAGTTTCAGGTGGCATGTTGACTTGGGTCATCAACCATTTGAAAGACAAGTCACAGATGACTGTGGCATGAAGCATGAAAACACTCTAGCAATAGATGCCACTGAAGGGAAGTGTGCCTTAATCTCTACACAACTGACTTCATTCCAACATAGACCATATAACTAGTCCATCGTAGATCATATAACTAGTTTAAAGAAAAAAAAGACACTGGTAACTTTCAACCAAAAAAGAAAAAACACTGTACTTTCTCACTATTAGCACACTCATTTTTTTTTAATTACTATTGCAATGTCACTAAATACCTGTTGATTTTCTTTCCAACCAATAGCTAAAGATATAAGCTTCCTTTAAATTTCCACATTTAGATCTTCCCTAACAATTCTGCTTTTTTTTTTTTTTTTTGGCTTCACCACGTGGCATGTGGGATCTTAGTTACCCAGCCAGGGATGGAACCCATGCCCACTACAGTTGAAGCACAGAGTCTTAACCAATGGACCGTCAGGGAAGTCCCCTTCCCTAACAATTTGTAACTGCTACTTGCATTTCTGCAACTAGTGGACATGATCTTTGATCAACAAACTCTTTTTTATGTTTCTCATCAATAAACTTATATAAAAGTACATATTAAAAATGCATTTTATAGAATTTCAATTCACTCTTTCTCTTTCTGTATTTTTACTTCCAGGTGAGGATCTGAGAATAACCAAAAGCTGTTTACTGAAGAATTCATGGCTAAGGCTTAGAATCTGGTAAAACATAATCTTACTCTGCCCATTGTAGTAGCCACTTGTTGCTACATGTAGAGAGATTAGACACTTGAAAGGTGGTGAGTGTGAACAAATGTGACACATAAAATACACACTGGGCTCCAAAGATTTCGTATGAAAAAAGGAACGTCAAATATCTCATCAACAGTTATTTATATTTATTACATGTTAAGATCATGTTACTCTGGATATGGCAGACTAAATAAAATACATTATTAAAGTTAATTTCATCTCATTTATTTCACCTCTGTATGCAATTACTAGAAAATTTTAAATTATATATGACATTTGTGGCTACATAAATTTAAAATTATATATATGACATTTATAGCTTATAACATATTTCTACTGAATAATCCTGATATAGTGTTTGAAGATTTTATATAGGCTAAATCTTAGTGTATTGTGGAAGTCAGAGTAGGAAGGGGGTAAAAAAAAAAAGAATGACTTTTTATGTTCCCAGCATTGTATCAACAAAGCTTCCCACTACTCTGTGCCCTCTGAAAATGGTCAACTAGCAACCTGAGGTCAAGGTTGGCACAATGATGTAAAAATCAGCATGAAGCCTGGCTTGTGTAGGCATTTAAGAAATAGACACCAGATAAATGAACTCTTAGGAAAATGAGTAGCACAGATAATTCAATATGAAGGTTAAAAGCATTTACATTTGGTATTACTGGGTATTTGTTTCTATAATTACAAATTGTATAAGCTTTGAAAAATATACTGGCTAATATTATTGATAGATTCCCTCATGGCTCAGACAGTAGAGCATCTGCCTACAATGCGGGAGACCCGGGTTCAATCCCTGGGTCCGGAAGATCCCCTGGAGAAGGAAATGGCAACCCACTCCAGTACTTTTGCCTGGAAAATCCCATGGATGGAGGTGCCTGGTAGGCTGCAGTACATGGGGTCGCAGAGAGTTGGACACGACTGAGCGACTTGTCAATGTCAATGTTATTGAATGGTCACTACATGTTATAATTACTTGATTACCTCCATATAACAAGTCTCTACCACAAGCCCGCTTGCCTCCACAGATGAAGAAACAGGTTTATAGACATTAAATGACTTGTCTAAGGTCACTTAGCTAGCAAGCAGCAGAGTGTGTGTGTGCGCGCGCACACGCATGTGTCTGTGTGTGTGTGTCAGTTGCTCCGTCCTGTCCAACTCTTTGCGGCTCCGTGGACTGTAGCACACCAGGCTCCTCTGTCCATGGAATTCCTCAGGCAAGAATTCTGGAATGGGTAGCCATTCCCTTCTCCAGGGAATCTTCCTGACCAGGGATCAAGCCAGGTCTCTGGCACCGTGGGCAGATTTTGTACCATCTGAGCCACCAAGGAAGCCCAGAGAGCAGCTGAACTGGTGTTGGAAGCCAGGTGGGTCAGCCCTGTTCTTAGCCGCGTGAAACACTGCATCTCAAGTCTAGGGCTTGAGTAAGTCCAAAGAAACAGGAAATCAACATTGTGCAGGCGCAACTCAAAAGAATTAACCATGGGACAGTGAGGCGGTTTTCTATCTTCCTAACTACTGGTTTCTTATTCACTCGTTAGAAATGGAAAGCACCACCCCGACCCCAACCCCCCAGAAGGTTACTGTCACCAACCTGTTTGGAAGTAAGAATTACATCTCTACTTTTCAACATCTCCTAGACTACAATGAAAGTAGATCTCACGTCAAGAACTATTTGAAAAGAAGACTGGCCAAGATATTCCCAAGATAAATGGGAATGCCAGTCCATTCACACAAAAAAACTGGGAACTGAGTATCTCAGATTCGGTGGTTCTGTTTTACTCTGTTTTTTAAGGTCAACTTTAAAGTGATGAATGTCATTAACAAAAGATATATATTTTTTTATAGCTTCAGTAATAGCATAAACGTAGTTCATTCTGTCTTCCTCAAAGGACTTTGCTGCTGTTTAGCAGATATGGACATGGGGGAAGGAAATACACCTAGGTCCCTTAGGAAGTACTAGGCATGAGCTCTGAGCCAAAACTAATTCTTGCCATGTAACACCACAGTCTAACAGTCAGGGTGGAGGTTTCTGGGGTCAAGTTATAAGTGATGTTTTGACCCAGGAAGACCAGTGGTACCTCAAACCCACACTGTGGTTATTTCTTAGGTTCTCAGGTAAGAAGAAAACCCACTGAACCAAGAGTTAGAGGTTCTCTTGGTAGGAACAGCCAAGTGGAAGTCCTGTGAACTTTCTTTCCTGGTGATCGAAACTGTAATCAAAGGAATACAACCTCCCTGAAAGAACGGCAGGGATTTCTAACAGCACAAGAGACCTGAGAGATGCAGGAACTGGGAGTCCATACTGGTGCCGAGAACAAATGGTCCTTGAACTGCAGCAGCAGATTTTGAGATGTAGGCAGGCAGTGAAGGGACCCGTGTCAGCCATGCCAGTCACAGTCTGCTAACCAGAGCAAGCTCATTCAGCCCCTGAAACCCACTAGGCAACCACTGCTGTGCAAATGGTGAATCCTAAAAAGGAGAAACACCAGAAGCAGTCTGCCTCACTTATTAAGGATGCTGCAGCACCTTCAGTGCCTTGCCTTAGTATCACTTCTACTCTCTGATTGTGCTCCAACATTCAGTCTTCAGGACCACTGACCATCCTGCCAAGGTACAGGATATCCCAGTGGTTAATGACATTGATGACATCATACTGAGAGTTCCTGAAGACCCAGCAGTCATCCTGGATGCCTCATAAGCCCCACGGGTGCCACAGATAGGGGCATAACAGGTTAGTCACAGAAGGGATGAGAGGGCTTAACGTCCAGCAGTGATCATGCCAATTCCATTAGTAACGTCCTAACCAGAACACTTTCTGTGGCATGACTGGCTGTCTCACTCAGCTTGTTCACATTCCCAGGCTTCTGCCATAACTCCAAGCCTCGCTGCCCACTCTTTCATTCAGTTCTGCAAGCTGTCTGACATCTTTCAGTAGATTCTTTTTCTCCATAAGTTCACCAGAATCAGTTTGCTGTTTGCAACCAAGAACAAGGTACTAAATGCTTTCAGATTACAGAATTGATAGGGCTATGAACTAGAGAGTTAAGCACAAGGATGAGTGTGCACAATGGTGTTTGAGTGCACATGGTATTCAGTCAACATGCACAGAGGGACTGCAGGGAAGCCCAGTGAATACTTGAGTAGCCGAGCTACTCAAAGTCTGGACTGAACTACTTCAAGACAGACAAGAGTTTGAGTGTTCCCCTGACACATTCCTTCCAACAGCTCTGACAGGCTCTCTGGGCTGATTGGCTAAATGACCTAAGAAGCTCTGGCTGAAGATAGCATTTTACAAGCAGCCCAGGGAAAACGCCCTCTGACCTTTCTAAAGGCTTGGTGGAGGGAAAAGAAATGGGATCTTTTCCCTTTGTTTCTCTCTCTTTGGAAACCATTGTATTTAGCATTTCTGTTCATCAACCTGTATGCATGACCCCTCGGTCTTTGCTGAAATCAACAGCACATAGAAATCTTTAGAGTTGCCAATGGCTACAGCAGTGCCTAGAATGATAACTTAAGTAAACACAACAATTAATCTTGAGGAGTTTTATGTACCTGTCAAGTAACTCTCACCATTACAGGTACCCCCAAATCTAAGGAATTGATGAAAGTTTTTTCCTACCCTTTTAAAACATTTTGTGCCTATCTTACAGTCAAGAAATGAAAAAAAGAAACATGTTTAATCAAAACATATGAACTATTGCCTTATGCAAAATATCATTTCTAGGTTTTTTCAGAGGATGTCTTGTCTTAATCTTTAAGAACTCACTGTAAAGAGAATCAAGTACTAGAGGATGCAAAGAAGTATAAAATGCTGATAAAGGGCAAACAACAGCTCCAAATCTTTTTCATGTCACGAAGAAAATTCTTTAACCAATAATCAGGAAAAAGGAAAATGATATAAGAAAGAAAGGGAAGTCGCTCAGTCGTGTCTGACTCTTTGCGACCCCATGGACTGTAGCCCAGCAAGCTCCTCCGTCCATGGGATTTTCCAGTAGGTTGCCATTTTCTTCCCCAGGGGATCTTCCCCATCCAGGAATCGAACCCAGGTCTCCTGCATCGTAGGCAGATGCTTTACCATTTTTCTTTAGGCTCCTTTTGATTTCTAGCCATTCTCCATATGTCCACAAACATGAACAATGTTTATTAATTCCCTTTATGACCTTTAAAGCTGGCTGGTCAAGTGTGGGTTTACTACAATAAAATTAAATATGTACTAGAAGTAACTTTGATGAAAGCAAAGAAAAATATTCTTGCTCAAGGAAAGTATCATGAACTATAGACTTTCTTCACTTAAGTGTTAACCCTTTTATTTTTCTGATGACATAAAATCTAGATACTGAAAAAAATGCAAGTGTTTTCATGGGTTTCTGTAAGTGAAACGTCTGTAACCTTTGACTCAAAGGCTATTACAGTGAAAGCATTTACTTAGTACTTTACATTATACATTAAAGATAAATGACCTGGAACCAATATCTACTTTCCTCATACTCTAAAGGACAGATTTGGATAAATCACATGTTGCTATAGTCCCTTTGAGGCTTTCTTCCCTACATCCTGGCATTGAGTAAGTGACCAAAATCCACAGAGATTTATATAACTCAACGTTTGTCAAGGAATTATCTATTTTCATTTTTATATCAAACATGAGAATAATTAAAATAACCTGCTTATCTTCTCTCTCCCTCTCGCTCTTCCTGTCCATCTATCTGTGTAATACTTTCTACCTACCTTTCTGTTTCTTTCCCTTAAATCCTCTCAGTCTTTCCATCTGAAGACAGTTAAAGCAGAGGCAGGAGCCATAGAAAGACTTGTACAATCTAAGGCTAATTCCTGGATGCCTGCTTTCACTTCCACCAGACTCAGCAGCATTTAGGAATCCAATGTCTGTTGCTTGGTCCTTCTAGTGCTTTCTTTAAAATAAACCCATTTTTCAGTTAAAGACTTTACTGACTTCTTCCAAAATATAGATCACAATGGGTCCATCATGGTTTTAATCTCATTCTTTCAAAATTATGTTTCAAAGTCATTCATGATCCCACATTTTGTAAAACAATGTTACTAACTTATTCACTCTCATGCTTTTTGCATTTTACCTATTAGGATAAGGATATATGCCTCTATATGTCACAGAGACACATCTATAAAAGTAAAGGCAAATAGAGAAAACTTTTAACAAATCTTTGCCATTTTGTGGTCTGTATTTTATCTGCAGAAAATTCATATTCACAGCAAGCCTATTTGTATTCCAGGCATACTTCTCTTTGGACTACAATGACACAGCAATAGCCTCGCAGTGATGACATCTTTGAAGCCTTCAGGGTTAGTCCTTGATTTTGCCTGAAAAAAATTTTTTTAACACGCTCTCTGGTTTCTTTGCAATCACTTTACAGGGAATGGTAATCATTCCTTTTAGGTAATCATTAGCAGTTGCAGGCTGATGCTGGCTAAATGGCATTCCTTAGATTGTGACTACTTCCATCAAGGTAAGGACCCACTGAAAGCTCTGATATACAAGAGAATGGAAGACTCTAGAGAAAGAAATTAAATGTTCAGACCTTGATACTAAGCATAGGGTCTGTCAAACAAGTCCTTGGAAGATCAAGCTTTTTAAAATGGCAGGTGAAAGAGCTCCGCATTTTGCCAACAAGACAGTCAAAGAACCTTAAAGGCCAGAGAAGACAGACTGAGAGTTCATGCTGAATTTGTTCGTTCCACGTGATTCTTCAGCATGACGTTCTTAGCCTTTTTAATATTCCTGACAGCATGCCTGCAATATCATGTACTGCATCCCTGCTAAGAGGCTCTGTGAGGAAAGGAAGAGAAACTTAGAGAAATACATAGATTGTACCCAGTATGAATAAGACCATCATGCAAATGAGAATATAACACTTGTGGGATTGTCACCTTTGCATACGTGAATTTGTTCTATATACTGCGTGTCCTCTTAGTAAATAGATGCTGGGAAACTGTTCAGAAGGAAAAATACATGCTTGGAATAGATCTTTAACAAGCTGTGAAATGGCTGAACACACAATGTAATGAAACATCAATAATGAAATTAAAATCTGCCCCCCAAAATCGATTGTCATGATCATTAACAAGAGCCATATTTTCTGTCAAAAATGCTTGTTCTCATCAAATGTGGAAACAGACCTAAACTCATTCACAGTCCTTAGCTTACATGGACTCCATTTGAACAAATTCCTATTTTTATATAATGTCAAAACTAATTTTCCAGATTATCTGTTCTCTAAGCCTGCTTGTTTAATTTATACATCATGTGAAATGCCGGGCTGGATGAAGCACAAGCTGGAATCAAGAATGCTGGGAGAAATATCAGTAACCGCAGATATGGAGAGGACACCACCCTTACGGTAGAAAGCAAAGAGGAACTAAAGAGCCTCTTGATGAAATGAAAGAGGAGAGTGAAAAGCTGGCTTAAAACTCAACATTCAAAACACTAAGATCATGGCATCCGGTCTCATCACTTCATGGTAAATAGAAGGGGAAACAATGGAAACAGTGACAGACTTTATTTTCTTGGGCCCCAAAATCACTGCAGGTGGTGACTGCAGCCACGAAGTTAAAAGACGCTTGCTGCTTGAAAGAAAAGCTATGACCAATCTAGACAGCATATTAAAAAGAAGAGATGTTACTTTGCCAACAAAGATTCGTCTAGTCAAAGCTATGGTTTTTCTATAGTCATGTATGGATGTGAGAGTTGGACCGTAAAGAAAGCTGAGTGCTGAAGAACTGATGCTTTTGAACTATGGTGTTGGAGAAGACTCTTGAGAGTCCCTTGGACTGCAAGAAGATCAAACCAGTCAATCATAAAGGAAATCAATCCTGAATATTCACTGGAAGGACTGATGCTGAAGCTGAAGCTCTAATACTTTGGTCACCTGATGCTAACAGCTAACTCATTGGAAAAGACTCCAATTCTGGGAAAGACAGAAGGCAGGAGCAAGGGGAAAAGAGAGGACAAGATGGTTGGATGGCATCACCAACTCAATGGACATGAGTTTGAGCAAGCTCTAGGAGACGGTGAAGGACAGGGAAGCCTGGTCATGTTGCAGTCCATGGGGTCACAAAGAGTCAGACACAACAGAGAGACTGATCACCACCATGCATGGGATTAATGGATACAAACTAACTATACATAAAATAGAGAAGCAACAAGGATTTACTGTATACCATAGTTAACTATATTCATATCTTGTGATAATCTATAATGAAAAAAAGTCTGAAAATATATATATATGAATCACTTTTCTGTGTACTTGAAACTACTGTAAATCACCTATATTTCAATTTTTAAAAGTTTATTAAAAAGGTAAATATTTTCCTTCTCTTTACCTCATCAGTTTCTTAGCAAACCCTAACTTTTAGAATATAAAAATAAACCATCCCTATCTTGCCTACTTTACCCCAAAACACTAAGTTGAGCCAACTAGTGATGTTTTTATTACATGATTTTTATTAAACATTATGAAGCAATGTTTTCTTCATATAAAAAATAAAGATAAAAATATGTTGAAAATTTAGAACAAACCAAATGTTATAATATTAAATTCCAAGCCCTCATATAATGAATTGCTGCATTTGATATAAAAGTCAAAATATCAAAACTATGACTACATTTAGTTATTTATTCCACAGAAAGCTCTGTAAAACCCTTTATTAAAAGGCATTTTACATGTAAGTAATAGCTACAAAAATGAAATATTTTCTCCATAATTCCAAAGCTAAAATCAATATATGATTGAAATGTGTTCTGCTTTGCCAAACATTATAATCATTATGACATAAAAGTGATTCACATAACCATTACATCAAAAATATTATTCCTAAGATTACAACTTCCTGAGGAGTAATGATCAAGTAAATGGGATGATTAAGTCCCCCTGAAGTTTGTTTTTAACCCCCAAAGACAATCTCTTTACTGTTCTGTGCTTGGTAGTCATGACAGACCGATTAGATAAAGTATTAAGAGCTCATTAACTTGGTAATCAATTTCCTCTTTCGTTCCTGATACGTGAATTAGGTTATAATGGACTTGGCTCCCTAACTTACGCCCGATTCACTAACGTGCATATTTGATACCACTCTTCTTTTAAAGACCTGTATGAAAATATGATCTATATTTGAGACAGTTTATATCACATCATCATCTTATCTTTCCTGTTGATTCACATCTGCTGTTAAAAATTTATTTTAGCTACAAATTCTGGCAGTTCTATGCCCCCCACTTTATCCCAATCTACCTACTTTTGTACATCTTATTGCTTGTCCAAGCCACAATCCATCTCTCACTTGAACTCTTACAGTGGTCTCCTAACTCATACTATATTCTTGCTTCCTCTTCTCTCCCCTATAATCCATTTCCCACAAAGCAACTAGAAGGCTTTTCTAAACCACAGATATCAGACCATGTCACCTTTCTGCTTAAAACCACCCAGAGACCTCCTTGAAAACGGAACTCGGCCTATGAAGCCCTGTCTACTTCCTCACCTCCCTCTCTGCTACTCTGTCCTCATTTAAACTAACTTTGGCGTTCTTTTTATTTCTAGACCTCATCAAGCCCCTCCCAACTCCAGGTTTTCAAATGTCTGGTCCTCTTGCATTCTCGGTCTTCAGTCCAACCGCCTTCTCCTGAGGACTTGCTTCACTGGCCACAAAATGAAAGTGGTCCTTATGGGACCACCATGGCCAAGTCATGTGCCAGCCCTTCACCCTGGTTATTTTCTTTAAAGCACTTATCACTCTCTAAAATGACCTTTTCCACTAATGTTTAATGTGTTTATTGTCTATATCACCTACTTGAAACATCATCTGCCTTACATCAGACGCCTGACTTGTGTAAAGTGAAAGTTGAAAGTGTTAGCTGCTCAGTCAGCTCCGACTCTTTGCACTCCGTGGACTGTAGCCCACTGGGCTCCTCTATCCATGGACTTCTCCAGGCAAGAATACTGGAGAGGGTAGCCATGCCCTTCTCCAGGGGTTCTTCCTGACCCAGGGATAGAACCTGAGTCTCTTGCATTGCAGGAGGATTATTTGCCATCTGAGCCATTAGGTAAGCCCCTGATTTGTGTAACTCACCACCAAACCATGGCTGAAACATAGCAGAAGCGCAATAAATGCCTGCTAACCGAATAAGAATCTTAAAATATGTGACTCTTCATTGAAGTTTTAAATTACACAGAACCTGTGATAGGGCTTCCCAGGTGGCTCAGTGGTAAAGAATCCACCTAGCGACGCAGGAGACATGGGAGACGCAGGTTCGGTCCCTGGGTTGGGAAGCCCCATGAAGGAGGAACTCCAGCATTCTTGCCTGAAAAGTCCCATGGACAGAGGAACCTGGTGGGCTGCAGTCCATGAGGTCGCAAAGAGTTGGATATGACTGAGTATGCATGCATGCAACTTGTGATTAAGACAGCGGCATCTCTAGATACTAATAATTTCAAAAATGTGGCTCAATGGAGAACTGCTTATTTGGTCACCTGGAGCAAATTATTTGTTGTCAGGTAAGTAGCTTAGCAATTATCATCTATGAAAAACAACAAAATCAATAATGTGGCACATTGTTTATTTTGAATTAAGCACTCTGTACAAGCATGACAGAGAAAAATAATCAGACAAAAAGCAGTCTCTTGGCAACTAAAGAGAGGTATCCCTAAGTAAGAAATATGTAAGGAGAGGACAGATTTGGGCAGGTAGCTTTTAGAACTCTAGTTCTGATTTTTATTTTGGAGAGAATGAAGAAAAAGGCAAAACTGGACTTTCACATGCCAAGTAAAGTCCCAGGGACTATTACAGAGTCATTAAACACATATACACGCCATCCTGCTCCCAAGAAAGTGGGCTTTAGGCTGACTCAAGTGTGGGTTGCACTTAGTAACTTGTTTCCAAAAAGTGAAATATGAAAAGGGAGGAAAAAGAGTGCATAACCCGGCAGACACTACCTTGTTCAGGTGACTGAGGAGCTATCATCACTGATAAGCCATGTCTATAGCATATACCATGGATATTGGTGATAAGAAGGGCACTTCCCCTCTGTGCTAATGCTCCCCTCAAGCCCATAACGCCAATCTAACCATGAGAAAAAGGCAAGACAAATTCAATAACAGAGGGGCATTCCAAAAACTACCTAACCAGCATTCCTCAAAACTAAGTTAAAAACAAGGAAAATCTGAGAAGCTACTGCAGGCTAGGGGAGGCTGTAAAAGACATGATGACTAAATATAACATGGATCCAGAAACAGAAAATTGGACACCAGGGCAAAACGAGTGAAATCTGAACAGCGTGCAGAATTTACAGATGGCTAACAAACACATGAAAAGATGCTCAACGTCACTCATTATCAGAGAAATACAAATCAAGACCACAATGAGATACCACTTCACACCAGTCAGAATGGCTGCGATCCAGAAGTCTGCAAGCAATAAATGTTGGAGAGGGTGTGGAGAAAAGGGAACCCTCTTACACTCTTGGTGGGAATGCAAACTAGTACAGCCACTATGGAGAACAGTGTGGAGATTCCTTAAGAAATTGCAAATAGAACTGCCTTATGACCCAGCAATCCCATTGCTGGGCATACACACCGAGGAAACCAGAATAGAAAGAGACACATGTACCCCAATGTTCATTGCAGCACTGTTTATAATAGCCAGGACATGGAAACAACCTAGATGTCCATCAGC
>SJYX01004242.1:388020-416315 GCA_006410675.1 Oreotragus oreotragus | reverse complement strand
TAAAATAAAGTAAAAATAAAATTTAAAAAAATAATAAAAATAAAAGCAGAGACATTACTTTGCCAACAAAGGTCCATCTAGTCAAAGCTATGGTTTTTCCAGTAGTCATGTGAAAGCTGGACTATTTAGAAAGCTGAGTGCCAAAGAATAGATGCTTTTGAACTGTGGTGTTGGAGGAGACTCTTGAGAGTCCCTTGGACTGCAAGGAGATCCAACCAGTCTGTCCTAAAGGAAATCAGTCTTGAATATTCTTTGGAAGGACTGATGCTGAAGCTGAAACTCCAATATTTGGCCACCTGATGAGAGGAACTGACACACTAGAAAAGATTATGCTGCGAAAGATTGAAGGCGGGTGGAGAAGGAAATGACAGAGGATGAGATGGTTGGATGGCATCACTGACTTGATGGACATGAGTTTGAGTAAGTTCCATGAGTTTGTGATGGACAGAGAAGCATGGTGTGCTGCAGTCCATTGGGTCGCAAAGAGTTGGACACACCTGAGTGACTGAACTGAACTGATGTCCTCTGTGCTCAAAATACCATGATGAGCAAAATACTAGTACAGTAAGTCCCGTACATGTGAACAAGTTCCATTTCAAGAGTGTGTTCCTAAGTTTAGTCTGTAAATCCGACAGATTTAGCCTAGGTATCCAACTAACACAATTGACTATATAATGTTTTAGTAGATTTATAATATTTTCAAACAAATAATACATGAGAAATAAACACAAAAAATGAACATTTTAAACCTTACAGTACAGTACCTTGAAAAGTACAGTAGTACAATACAACAGCTGGCATACAGAGGCTGGCATCAAGTGAACAGGTAAGAAGAGTTACTGACTGGAAGAAGGATAAAGGGTGGGAGATGAGAGCTGAAGGATTGTCAGCAATAGGACATGGAGGACAAGCTGCAGTTTCACTCACACCTGACAATGATGCTTCGAAGACCTTTTTTAAAGTTCAGAACTTGAAGGTTCATATGTATAGACTCACTGTATAGGCAAAAAAAGATATTGGTTCTCTCCTCTAGAGCTTAGACTATGACATCAAATCACTACCAAAATGATATAATATTTCAAGTATGGTTGAAAATGAAGTGCTTCATGTTTTGCAGATGAAATGTACATAGAGCTTTAAAGACATGTAATGTACTAGGGAGATTTGACATATTCAGGCAGTTCAGAGAAGGTTCAGTTGAGACGACATGAAAGGCAGAAGTGTGCTACAAGGTGGAGCTGGGATGTACGCAGATACTAGGACAACAGGAGCCTTGCTAAGGAAAGGGGTGACATGACTGGATTTGTGATACAAAAACATAAATCTGGCTGCAATATTGAGTTCATTAATTTTGTGTGTCAACTGAGCCATAGTGTCTAGATATTTGATCAAACATTATTCTGGAAGTCTCTGTGGGGATATTTTTGGATAAAATCAATATATAAATCATGGACTTTGAGCAAAGCAGACTGTCCTCCAAATGTCAGAGAGCCAGACCCAGTCAGGTGAAGGTCTGAATAAAATTAAAAGACTAACCTCGCCCAAGCAGCAATAATTCTGCCAGCCTGTAATTCTGCCAGCCTGTGGGCCTTCTGAATCAAACTTCAGATTCAGTTCCTCTTTGGGTCTTCAGGCCACCAAGCAGATATTGGGTTTGCCAACCTCTGGAATCTCATGAAGCATTCCTTAAAATAAATATCTTTTTGATCTCTGGCTGGCTCTCTTTCTTGTCTCTTTCTCTCTCTAAAAAAGATGCTGTCAATTCTCATATTCTAGGTGTGAGTGCATAGTACCTTGGAGTTGGAAACTGAGAGAAGTAGATTGAAAAGCCAACATGAAGTAAAATATACAAAGAATGGTGATGTGTTGGATATTTCAGGCATGAAAAGGGAAAAAACAAAGATTCTTAGATTTCTGATTTACACATCTAAATCTGTGGTGGTGCTTTTCATTGAAGAGTGTTTACCAGAAGAGGACCAGTTTGGAAAGAAAGAACATGATTGCAGATTGGGAAATAGTAAGTGTGAGATGCTTTGATAAATCCAAAAAGGTTCCATTAGTGGTTAATTCGGGAAAGGCAATGGCACCCCACCCCAGTACTCTTGCCTGGAAAATCCAATGGATGGAGTAGCCTGGTGGGCTACAGTCCATGGGGTCGCTAACAGTCGGACAGACTGAGCGACTTCACTTTCACTTTTCTCTTTCATGCATTGGAGAAGGAAATGGCAACCCACTCCAGTATTCTTGCCTGGAGAATCCCAGGGACGGGGGAGCCTGGTGGGCTGCCGTCTATGGGGTCACACAGAGTTGGACACGACTGAAGTGACTTAGCAGCAGCAGCAGCAGCAGTGGTTGAATAAAGTCTAAGTAAAAGATATAGATTACACACAAACTTGAAGATTATCTTTTTATAAGTGGTAATGGAAGAAGAGAGCATAAATGAAAACGTATGACAATAGAAGAAAGCAAGATTAAGTCTTGAGAAAATAAAATATTTAATGATAGGATATGAAACTAGAAGCATATCAAAAGTTTAAATAATCTTAGGGTTTTAATTTTTTAATACAATATATAGAAGTGATGTGTGTGGAGGTCTTTGTGAAGCTCCATTGCTACAGAAAAGCATTGACAGATCTTCTGCTTTGGATCTTCTTGCTTCATTCTTCAAAGAACAAGTTGGTTATTTACACTATTTTCTTACTTCCTCATCAATCAGGATATCAGGACAGAATACTGTGTAATTATTATAATAGTACCTGTGTAGAGGTCTTTATTATTCATTTAAAAAATTGTCTTTGAGTAGCACTTCCTAGACATATTCAGGAGCGAGTTAAAGACTTCTTCAAGCTTATCAAGAAGCCAACTCTATGTTAATTTTTAAAAATGTGTTGGAAGCTATTTCTTTGATTTCTTTCATAATTTCTGCAGGAGCAAAATCACAAGTGTTTACCATCTAGTTGAAAACATAATTTATAAAGTTTATAACATTCTCCAGATATTTAAATTCTATGAGAACGTAGGTGTCTTGAATATTATTGGATATATTGAATACTATTGGACTTCCTATGCTTTTTTGTGATGTTTAAAGTTATATACATATGATGCTATCTGATCTGATAGCAGTAGTGATTTATTTACTTATATACAATGTGTTATAATCCATGATAAAGATAGTTTATTAGGAGAACAAAGAAGAGGAGATAAAGAGCCCTACCTGAAGTGGGATACAGGCAGGAATCAGGGAAGTTTCAAAAGATTAGAAGATATTTATCCCACTAAGAGGGAATAATAGAAAATGCATTCCAGGAAGAAAAAAACAACATGGCCAAAAGCATGAAGGCATGAAACATTTTTTTTTTTAATCAATATTGCAGATGCATATAACATGAANACCTGAAGTGGGATACAGGCAGGAATCAGGGAAGTTTCAAAAGATTAGAAGATATTTATCCCACTAAGAGGGAATAATAGAAAATGCATTCCAGGAAGAAAAAAACAACATGGCCAAAAGCATGAAGGCATGAAACATTTTTTTTTTTAATCAATATTGCAGATGCATATAACATGAAGGCAGAAAATGGCAAGACATATAGAGACATAGGTAGTAAAGTATACATTCTGGAGTTACACAGATAGCAGGCTAGAGAATTTGGTGATTATTGAGAGCTGTGTAATGGATTTAGGTAGGAAAGTTATACTATCTAGATTTGCATAGTAAGCAATATTGGAATTTGAATCAACACAACTAGTGGCATGCTGTATTCATAGTACCACTCTTTTCATATTGCTATTTTTTTCAAAATATACATAATTTATTTTCAAATGGTTCAGGAAAAACTGCATATATGTAATATATTATTGTACAGGGAGAGAAAGCAAACATCACATGTTGAGGTCCTTTAATGGACCAGGACCTGGTGGTCCAGAGTTGACCGATAAGAAAGTAAAGGAGAGAGAAAGAGGCTGATATTCCTTGGTTTACATAGAAACCCAATTAAGCCCCTGGCATGGGGCTTGCTTTGTTAATTTTCAAATGGTTCAGGAAAAACTGCATATATGTAATATATTGTTGTACAGGGAGAGAAAGCAAACATCACATGTTGAGGTCCTTTAATGGACCAGGACCTGGTGGTCCAGAGTTGACTGATAAGAAAGTAAAGGAGAGAGAAAGAGGCTGATATTCCTTGGTTTACATAGAAACCCAATAAAGCCCCTGGCATGGGGCTTGCTTTGTTCACAAAGGCCTCAGGTGCCCTCTCAAGGGGGTGAAGGGGCAGAGTGCCTTCTCGAGAGGGTCTTAGAAGCCCAGGCAGGAAAGTGAACCCAGAGGACCTCTGTGCTCCAGGGGGTCAGCCTGAAAAAGTGAGAGAGAGAGAGAGAGAGAAAGCAAGACACAGGGACCAAAGCTCTGTTGGAGCAGAGGTGTTTTATTCAACATTGTGTAGGTATTTATACTATCTTACAAGATAGCTATTTTCAGCAGAGATAAAATCAAAACTTACAAGGAAACATGAGGTCATCCATATGAAAGAGAGAGGGTTGTAAATAATCACGTTTACCATATGGTTCATAAAAAGGAAGAGGATACTTTCACTGTATTGACAAACTAATGAAGGAAATGCCTGGATTTCTCAGCCCTGGGAGAGGCTTGCCTCCCCTCTTAATTCCTGAATATTCAGGAATTAATAAGGAACAGAGAATTCCTGGCAGATCCAAAACAGCACACAGGAAGCCTCCTGTTAAATGCTTCCTGACAACCACAGAGTTAAAATAATTATTAAACCTAACTGAATTGTGTATAAGTGTTCACTGTGCTATTTTTTCTGNACAGGCTCCAGGAGTTAGTGATGAACAGGGAAGCCTGGCGTGCTGCAGTCCATGGGGCTGCAAAGAGTTGGACATGACTAAGCAACTGAACTGAACAATCCCAGTTCCTTAGTATTGACATATGTACCCGCCAGCTCCATAAGATGCTGGAGTAGAGGAACTCTACTGTGGAGTATATAGGAACTTTGTACTATCTTTGCAACTTTTCAGTTAGTGCAACATTCTTCTAAGATTAAAAGTTATTTACAAAGACAAGGCAGCTCAAATGCTCAGCTTAGGGAGCATCTATACTAAAACTGCAACAGTACAGAAATCAGCATGGCTCCTGCACAAAGATGACCCACAAATACAGGAAGCATTCCATATTTCTGATTCACTTTGCTGTATAACAGAAACTAACACAACACTGTAAAGCAACTATATGCCAATAAAAGTTAATTTTTAAAAAGGCAAGGTAACTTTATACGGAACAATCTCAAAGATAAGAGTATTTATTGATATGCTCAGGGTGAAGTACAGGTGTATTGCATGCAACCATTTCTGTATTTAAAAGACTGTGTGAGCACAAACCTGTATATACATAAAATCTCCTTTCAAAGATGAACCAGTAATATATATATATATAGAGAGATACATATATATATACAAAACACACAGATATAGGAAGAGGAATGGGATGGCTGGAGTAAAAGAAAGCAAAAGGGGGACTTTCCTGGTGACTCAGAGTCTACCTGTCAGTGCAGTAGACACAGGTTTGATTCCTGATCAGGGAAGACTCCACATGCCATAGAGCAGCTAAACCCATGTGCCACAACCACTGAGCCTGTGCTGCAGAGCCCGGGAGTCACAAGCGCTGAGCCCACACATCACGGCTGCTGAAGCCTGAGTGTCCTAGAGCCCATGCTCCCCAATAAGAGAAGCCGCAGCAACGAAAAGCCCTCGAACCACACCTAGAGAGGAGTCCCAGCTCCCTGCAGCTAGAGGAAAGCCCACGCGGCAGCAAAGATCCATCATAGCCCCAAACTAACTAAACTGTTTTAAAAAGAAAGGGTTTCCTTTTCACTACATATTCACTTTAGTATTTTTAAGATTTTATATTCATGTATTATCCATTCCAAAAGTAAGTTAAATACGTCCCTACTATCATCTCACAATCAAGGGCTGATAAGACTCTAAATGATCACTGTTGTATATGTAAGTACAGTTGTTTTAAATAAGAAATAAAGCTCTATGGTGTCCACAATAAATTTGTAGAACTCAGCAGTAATAACATACTGGAACAGTAATAAAAGCATAAATATAGGAATGACTGCATTAATGTGGCAGGAATAACTCTAAAGTGTTAGTGTGTGTGTGAAAGTCTCTCAGTCATGTCTGACTCTGTGAGCCCATGGACTGCCAGGCACCTCTATCCAAGGAATTCTCCAGGCTAAATACTGGAGTGGGTAGCCGATCCCTTCTCCAGGGGATCTTCCCAACCAAGGGAATGAACCCAGATCACCTGCATTGCAGGGGGATGCTTTACCATCTGAGCCACCAAGGAAGCCCAAGAATACTGGAGTGGGTGAAAGTGAAAGTGAAGTCACTCAGTCGTGTCCAACTCTTTGCAACCTCGTGGACTGTAGCCTAGCAGGCTCCTCCATCCATGGGATTCCCCATGCAAGAGTACTGGAGTGGGTTGCCATTTCCTTCTCCAGGGGATCTTCCCAACACAGGGATCGAACCCAGGTCTCCTGCATTGGAGACAGACACTTTAACCTCTGAGCCACTGTAGTGGGTATCCTAACCATCCTCCAGTGGATCTTCCCGAACCAAGAATCGAACCGGGGTCTCCTGCATTTTGCAGGCAGATACTTTACCAACTGAGGTACCAGGGGAGCTCCCTCTTAAGTGTTATATATGTATTAATTCACAAATACCTATGAAATCAGTGCTATTATTCATACAAAAGATTTTCAGTATGACTACTGGCATTATGCACTAATGAGGTATGCATTTCCCCTTGGCCTCTTAGAGAAAACAGAGAATTCTCCATTTAAACTAAGGCTTTAATTCTTATGCTCCTGGCATAAGACTGGCAAAGTCCCAGAAATTTGACATCTTCTGTAAAGATCTGCCATTCTATTTCTATTGATAATTAGGCCACATGGAGAATATATATGTTTGAAATTCATTTGCCTCTGCTGCTACACATGCTTAATATAACAGACACTTTAACCTCTGAGCCACTGTAGTGGGTATCCTAACCATCCTCCAGTGGATCTTCCCGAACCAAGAATCGAACCGGGGTCTCCTGCATTTTGCAGGCAGATACTTTACCAACTGAGGTACCAGGGGAGCTCCCTCTTAAGTGTTATATATGTATTAATTCACAAATACCTATGAAATCAGTGCTATTATTCATACAAAAGATTTTCAGTATGACTACTGGCATTATGCACTAATGAGGTATGCATTTCCCCTTGGCCTCTTAGAGAAAACAGAGAATTCTCCATTTAAACTAAGGCTTTAATTCTTATGCTCCTGGCATAAGACTGGCAAAGTCCCAGAAATTTGACATCTTCTGTAAAGATCTGCCATTCTATTTCTATTGATAATTAGGCCACATGGAGAATATATATGTTTGAAATTCATTTGCCTCTGCTGCTACACATGCTTAATATAGTTTGAGATATATACATAAACTGGAATATCCCCAAGGATTTTAATCCCAGTGAATTTACCATCTGGAAAGAATATATCATAATCTTACATCAATATTATATTTTACTTTGTTTCTAAGACTACTTTTATGATACAATTAATGGTAAATATGTAAACAGGATTTTTTTTTTAATAGGAGTATATGGACACCCTGCCCCTCCATTAAGGATCTATGGATTCGTGAATAGGGAAAAGCACATCCTTATTTTCATGAACATCTAAGTGAAATCTGGCATCTCCATGTATTATAAATAAAGACATGTACAAGCCACAGAGTTTTAACAATACCTGCAACTGTTAGAAGTAGAAATTAACAATTATTTTCTATCACACACTATAGTTAGGCAGATATTACGTCAGTTCAGTTCAGTTCAGTCGCCCAGCCGTGTTCAACTCTTTGTGACCCAATGAATCGCAGCACGCCAGGCCTCCCTTCCACCACCAGCTCCCAGAGTTCACTCAGACTCACGTTCATCGAGTCCGTGATGCCATCCAGCCATCTTATCCTCGGTCGTCCCCTTCTCCTCCTGCCCCCAATCCCTCCCAGCATCAGAGTCTTTTCCAATGAGTCAACTCTTTGCATGAAGTGGCCAAAGTACTGGAGTTTCAGCTTTAGCATCATTCCTTCCAAAGAAATCCCAGGAATGATCTCCTTCAGAATGGACTGGTTGGATCTCCTTGCGGTCCAAGGGACTCTCAAGAGTCTTCTCCAAAACCACAATTCAAAAGCATCAGTTCTTCGGCCCTCAGCTTTCTTCACAGTCCAACTCTCACATCCATAAACCATAGCCTTGACTAGATGGACCTTTGTTGGCAAAGTAATGTCTCTGTTTTTCAATATGCTATCTAGGTTGGTCATAACTTTTCTTCCAAGGAGTAAGCGTCTTTTAATTTCATGGCTACAGTCACCATCTGCAGTGATTTTGGACTCCAGAAAAATAAAGTCTGACACTGTTTCCACTGTTTCCCCATCTATTTGCCATGAATTGATGGGACCAGATACCGTGATCTTTGTTTTCTGAATGTTGAGCTTTAAGCCAACTTTTTCACTTTCCTCTTTCACTTTCATCAAGAGGCTCTTTAGTTCTTCTTCACTTTCNACTGTTTCCACTGTTTCCCCATCTATTTGCCATGAATTGATGGGACCAGATACCGTGATCTTTGTTTTCTGAATGTTGAGCTTTAAGCCAACTTTTTCACTCTCCACGTTCACTTTCATCAAGAGGCTTTTAGCTCCTCTTCATTTTCTGCCATAAGGGTGGTGTCATCCGTATATCTGAGGTTATTGATATTACTCCCGGCAATCTTGATTCCAACTTGTGTTTCTTCCAGCCCAGCATTTCTCATGATGTACTCTGCATATAAGTTAAATAAGCAGGGTGACAATATACAGCCTTGATGTACTCCTTTTCCTATTTGGAACCAGTCTGTTGTTCCATGTCCAGTTCTAACTGTTTCTTCCTGACCTGCATACAGATTTCTCAAGAGGCAGGTCAGGTGGTCTGGTATTCCCATCTCTTTCAGAATTTTCCACAGTTTATTGTGATCTATTTCTTAAATTCATCATGATTTTAAAAACACAGCTGATAGTAAACTCTCTGCTAGACCGTATTAGTTAATGCATTAATAAATATATCCATTATAGAACTAAGACAAGGCATCAGTCCTTTTTCCGATAGTCACTGATACACTGACACTTCATACACAAAACCCTGGCAGTGACAAAGGCTGAGCTGGAATCCCACCTGCTTTGGGAGTGAATGAATGGTAAACATAAGCTCATCCTAAATGCTTTCAATTACTCTGTCCTAAAATGTGAGCATGGCCTCATTCAATAAAACACTCATTACTGATTGTAAAAAACAAACAGAATTTTTTCCACAGTAGACCAAATTACAAGGGAAAATGCAAATAGTGATGTTTATATGCAAATATTATACACATGAATATCAAAAACATTTATATCAGTTTTAATATCCTGTCTCATTTCTTCAAATAATTTACATAGAGAAGCATCTGCAAAAAAAAAAATTGCTAAGTGCTATTTTAAAGCATAAAAGCTATGGATTGCATTAATGAAATGCTGATTATCTTACGACATATAATCAAACATGTTACTAAAATCTATATCCAGTGGCTATACACTAACATGAATCACCAGCATACTAAAATCATCAGAAAGAAATCAAGTTTAACTTCACGTGAGTTTTTCTATATCATGTAGGCTCCTAATTATCTTCAGTTCTTCATAGTCATCACAAGCTATTAGTTCAATAACCCAAGGTACTATCTGGCCAGATATCAGCATCATGCTCATTGATATGCAGTTTCTACAACCTCTTCCTCCTTTGGGACTGAGGCAGAAGGTCTGTATCACCTCAGTCTCATCTCGTTTTCACTAACTGTAAGACCACTGTTTTGAGGCATATTACTCAGACTCACTGAATAAACATCAATGTATAATTAAAAACACAAACACCAGTTACAAACACGTACCTAAACATTTGTTTAAAAGACAGCTCATTAGTGTTTGAGAGGCAAAATTTGTAAGGGTCAAGGATTTATACTGGGGGTGAGGGCAGGGAAATGGGCAAAATAAGTGAAGGGAGTTAAGAGGCATAAACTTTCAGTTTTAAAGTACATAAGTCACAAGGATGTAACGTACAGGAAAGGGAATATAGTCAATAATATCACAATAACTTTGAATGATGACAAATGGCTATTAGATATATTATGGTGATCATTTCATAATGCATAACTATATCAAATCACTGTTGCACAGCTGAAACTAATATAATATTGTAAGCTGGGGAGGGTTCAGTCACTCAGTCGTGTCCGACTCTTTGCAGCCCCATGAACTGTAATCCACATTCTTCTCTGTCCATGCGATTCTTGCAGCAAGAATACTCTAAGTGGGTTGCCATCTCCTACTCCACGGTATCTTCCCAACCCAGGGATTGAACCTGCATCTCCTGAGTCTCCTGCACTGCAGGCACATTCTTTACCACTAAGCCACCAGGGAAACCCTCTGTAAGTTAATTATACTTCATTTAAAAAAAAAAGGATGCAGATATTTTTGAAATTACATGAAAAATGGCTCCAAAAATTGTCAGAATAAATCCTGCTTACAAAGGATTAAATGCTCTTCTATTCAGCGGTGACCTTCAAGGACAGAAGAGCTGAAGGTACCACCGATTCAAAGTCACTGATTTATGCCAGAGCAGAGTGCAATAGCTGAAAACCAGAAGTGGGAGAATGGAAAGCTTCATGTATGTTTTCTCAAAAAAGGAGAGGCTAAAGCAGTATGTGACTCCATCATGGTTCATAAAACTATTTCATCTGCCTCAAGGCCTAATTTCTACGCCTACTGCTCACCTTTTTATACAAAAGGATCAAAGCAAAATGCTTTTAACAAACAAAGCTTCTTTGGAAAAGGCGTTTCTAGAAATAATACTCCCCAAAGGATGTAAATACACAACACCAAAAATAAGAGCTGACAAAAAAAATAATCATCAAAAGAAAATACTGTCTCTCATTTGATTGCTGGCTTATGACAAAGCTTGTGAACTCTTCTCCTGGTTGCTTAGCAACCAGTCTAAGCAGCAGCTTGAGACTGTAAGAAATTTCCAAGCCAGAGCTGCGGAAATCAGTGCTAACTACTCAGTGTATTTCTCAAGGTTACCCATGTTTGCAAAAGAAAAAAGGAAGACGGAATAAGTGCCCTTGGGGCTTCTACAGCAAGACCTAGAAGGAGGTCCTCGAATAATACTTTGAGCCCTTCTAAGGTAATTCCTCACCACCTATACTCTAAGTGGACGACTCCCATATTGGGAAGGAAAGCCCCAACACCCATAGGAAGTGTTTCCCATTGCTGAAACGAAACAGCCAAGCTGCATCAAATAAAACCACCAAGTTCAAGAAGTAGAAGGTAGACAGTGGAGCTTTACTCCATAAGCACAACTCTTCATGGTACACTCTAGGTTGTTCCCAAGATTGCTATTGAACAGCAAAATAAGATTTATTTTAGAGTTTGCTATCTTCGTTTTCCAATAAACACATTATTATAACTTTCTCTTAGAATCTTCCACCATCCTTGATTATGGCTGATCACAGCACTAAACAATCCATAAAATAAGCAATTTATTTCCACAGAGACTCATCTTAAAAGCTTGAGCCTGGTAAACATAATCAGTAAACTTACTGACATCAGCATAAGCGATAGGCACAGACCAGCTAAAGGTCTGTCTCCATCTTGGTTCCAAAGAGGAAAAAACAAACAACACGCATTTCCAGATGTGATGAGTACAGACCCAGATGTTCACAGAGAAGAGAAAAGCAGACACACAGAATGGTTGTTATTCATTGGTGGACTGGTGTTACTGTCTTAGTTACAGATTCTATCCATTCATGTTTCATGTTCGGGTCACCAAGGAACAGGGCGTGTCTGCTTCTCATAGGAAAGTGATGTGAATGGGAGCATATCATCTCTTAATAAATGAGTCAGTGCAGCAGAACAAAGCACTGGACCAACCAAAGTATTTGTGTAAATCTTAAAAGTTGAGCTTCCATTTGTCTCTAGATTTATATCAAAAAGTCCATTTCATATAAGGGTTGTCTAAAAAATCAATAAAATAAGGTAACAGGAAGCATATATAACTTCTAAATATTCTTTCTCACTTTATACAACACTTCCTGCTTCCTCGAGTTATGCTGTAGGACTGACCATCTCCAGAGATCCAGTTATTAGTAGATGGCAACGTAATTCAGCTTCAGTTCAGTTCAGTTCAGTTCAGTCGCTCAGTCGTGTCCAACTCTTTGTGACACGTGAATCGCAGCACGCCAGGCCTCCCTGTCCATCACCAACTCCCAGAGTTCACTCAGACTCACGCCCATCGAGTCAGTGATGCCATTCAGTCATCTATCCTCCGCTGTCCCCTTCTCCTCCTGCCCCCAATCCCTCCCAGCATCAGAGTCTTACTTCTGTCTATAAAGAAGTGCTTGGGAAAATAGAAATACAAATTTATCATTTGACTGTAAGCCAGCAGAAAATACAGTGTTAGCTATTGATGGGCAGCAATACTAAACGCTAGAAAAGGAACATAAACAAAAGGTAATCATTTGAATATTCCCTAGCAGTTCAGTGATGAAGACTCCACATTTTCACTACCAAGGGCCCAGGTTCAGTCCCTGGTCAGGGATGCACAAAATTCACAGTGCAGCTAAAAAGAAAGATAAAAAGAGATAATCATTCTTATCATTCTTCAATTTCCTATTATTTCCTGGTTTTATAAAATAATGCATCTCTTAAATTTTTGATGGTTGAATAAGTACAAAAGCAAACACAAATGTAAGTTGCACTGAGGAACATTTTTCTTTGGAACACTGATAACAGTACAAAACTAAAACTAATTTAGAAGCTTCTGATTAGTCAAAGTAATTGGTCTCAAGAGATGACTTAGAAAAAGTACACATCATCCTTTCTTAAACGTGTATTTCTGTAAAAAGAAAAGTCTTCCCTTGTTGGGTGACTAAAAATATGTACTTTTTCATAAAAAATTATGCCTTGGAGATACCAAATTAAAAGTGAAAAAAGAGCTGTCAATTTTAAATTTGGATACTGGAGAGTATCTAAGAGCTGATTATTTTAAGGTGAAACCTTGCTAGGTGTGTACTCATGAACTGTTGACCATTGTTTAGGCATATTAACATCATTTGCAGAAACTGTTGAGTTTACTAATAGAGAAAGCAGGTGGGAAAGGCTAGTCTTTAGCAGGGAGCACAGAATTCACAGACGAGAGAAGAGGAATCTGAGGTGGAAAACAGTCAATACACAGCGAGAAGCATTTTCTCCTATGGCTGTAAGCCTTGACCTGTCACATTACTCATTTCAGCTTCCTGCACAGTCTCAAAAGCATCACCTACGTCATGATAAATGTGCTGGAATCATCAATAGCTAAGTCTACTAGCGAATGTGACTCGCGACTCCCTGCACTTTGGATCCGGCAGGAAGAACACTTGCACAGAACAGATGTATGGAATACACCCAACAAGCTGTTGTATGTTGAGTTCACTTCTGATTTCATGCAGAGGTGTCGGGGAAATGAGAGAGCTTAAAACCTTTATTTGAAATGGAACAGATACAGAACTGTAAAGGAAATAGTCTTTAGGAAAGGAAAGACTTACTGAATCAGTCTTTCCTCCATATAAATATATCCATTCACTGAAGGTAAGAATTTTACGAAAGCATTACCTTCCAGGTCAAGCTACAAAGAACTAATATTTTCTCAGTAGAGCTCTGTGTTAGGGCCCGTACTGGGTGTCATACACAGGTCCAGGCGGTAGGTATCACATCAGATATACAGATGGGTAATCAGAGCCCCCAAAAGTAAAACAAGTGACTTGTCTGGGGGCACTCAGGCAGTGAGAGGTGGGACTAAAATTTGAGTCCGCATCAATCAGACTGAAGCTCACCTCCACATCTACAGCACACAAATCCTCGCTTTCTATTTAAAAAAGTATATTAATAAGAAGGGCCAAATGCATACCAGAATACCTAAATCAATGCAAAAGGCTCCCTATTGAATTCTGGAAACTTTCTGATAAAGAGCAACATATTTACATGGCAGAAGGTTTCAGCATATGTTCTATACCATTTCCAAGTACCTATCAGCACAATGCTCAGGAATCCTGACAAGGCTGACATCTTAACTGCTGACTCTTCTCAGGAGGTGATACATGCCTCAGATTATAGCTGGATATTCAAAACACAGAGTTGAAATAAATAAGTGAAGTAAATAGGCTTCCCTGGTGGCTCAGCTGGTAAAGAATCCGCCTGCAATGTGGGAGACCTGGGTTCGATCCCTGGGTTGGGAAGATCCCCTGGAGAAGGGAAAGGCTACCCACTCCAGTATTCTTGCCTGAAGAATTCCACGGACTGTATAGTCCATGGGGTCACAAAGAGTCGGACACGACTGAGTAACTTTCACTTCACTTAAATAGCATTCACCAATATGGCTTTACCAGTTAGGAGTCTAGTGAATATCAAAACTTTGGTGGGAGGGAGGGCGTAGGTTAGAAGCCAGAGAGCCGAGGTGAGGAATGACAAGCAAGGCTATATCTCCCAAACCTGAGAGCAGCTGGAGAGAACAGAGAGAGAGACAGTGGTGGGGAGGAGGAACCCACACCACACAGCTCGTACTATCAGCAGCTACCCGTCAACTTCTCCGCATGTGGCCAGCCAGGGCCACTACTTGAAACATCATACACAGGAAACTGAACGATTTTCTTGGCCTCCCTATTCAGAATCTAATGTATCAGCAGACAGCATAGCCTTGGAAAGAATATGATTTGGGTAATCAGATCAGAGCTCTCCTAATTACCAACAGTTTCATCTTGTCATCAATTAATCAAGGAGAATTAAACTGGCCTAACATATTTATGGGAGAATCAAATGTTAATGTCATGTAGCACATCATGGCCACCCAATACATGTTAGTCCCTTTACTTTTCCTTTACTGCGCCATTTGAAGTCATAAAGTATCAACAAATGCTTATCAATACAAAAGACAAACTACAATCAACTACATGAGGAAGTCATTTTCTCTTTTGTGACACTAAGGATGAATATGTTGGGATATTCATCCAAGAAGGATGGACTGGGTGTTTGTTTAGTAGATGCCAACTATTACACATAGAATGGATGGACAACAAGTTCCTACTGTGTAGCACAAGACACTATATTCAATATCCTGGGATAAACCATAATGGAAAAGAATTTTTTAAAAAAAGAACACATATGTGTCCTACTTTCTTTCTAGCCTGAGACAGAATCATTTTTGAGTTGGAATTACAGACGAAGCAGTGGATGATATGCGTTACACACTGTCATGAAGAAAGGAACCCATCATTGTAGCTCGGAGTAAACAGTATTTATCACACTGAGGCTCCTCCCCAGGTCCTCCTCCTGGATGAATTAGGAGAATAACTCTTATCAAGAGGTTCAGCAAGAATCTGGAATCATGAAGGCTCTTTAGAGATACAACTTGCATTACTATATACATTATACAAATACAGACTGTGTGTGTACAAACACACATCTCTAAATATACATACATATATTAAATATAGTTATACATATATATACTGATAATATACATAATATATTGACAGGTAGGTAGATAGATACACAGACTGATACACATTTATCATAAAGACCATAATGAAATTAACATTCTCAAATCTTGTTCATCTATTTTGATCCAACTTTTAGAATATCACAAATGGATGTGGAGGTGTATGACATGTGGGCCAGGGAAACATCCACAGGAAGACACTTTGATCATTTTGAAATTGCCTTTTAAAGCATCATTTTCTGGATCTATCACCAACTTCTTGCCTGCTGTTTCCTTACTACCCTATTAAAAATGTTAAGTCCTCATAATTTTCTGGGAATTACCATCTCTCTTAAAACTTGCTTTGAATGCCATCAATTGAGGAAAATAAAGGAGGATATAAGCATCCACATGTCAATAGTAATGATATTTAACATTCAGCAAACACATAAAATGTACCATGGGCTTCCCTTGTGGCTCAGCTGGTAAAGAGTCTGACTGAAATGTGGGAGACCTGGGTTCAACCCGTGGGTTGGGAAGATCCCCTGGAGAAGGGAAAGGGTACTCACCCCAGTAGTCCAGCCTGGAGAATTGCATGGACTATACAGTCTATGGGTCACAAAGAGTTGGATATGACAGCGATTTTCACTAAAACGTACCAAGAACTTTTTTGAGAAGGATAAGTTTTCATTTTATTTTCATAATGATGCTATAAGGTATGGATCTGTTATTATTCCCCTTTCATTCTTATGCTCAGTTGCTCAGTTGTGTCTGACTCTTTGTGACCCCCGCGGACTGTAGCCCTCCTCCATGGACTGTGGCTCCCCTGTCCATGGGATTATCCCAGCAAGAAGAGTGGAGCAGATTGCCGTTTCCTCCTCCAGAGGACCTTCCCAACCCAGGGGTCAAGCCTGCGTTGCCTGCGTCTCCTGCACTGGGGCGGATTCTTTACCACCGAGCCACCTGAGAAGCCCGATTATTCCCCTTCGGAAATGAGAAAAATTAGGAATATAAGCAGTCAAGTCACTTGTTCACAATTTCTAGCTAATAACTGGTCTGCCAGACTTGAACCAGTACATTATTTGGTGCTGTGGAAGAAGGCGGTTTGTGATTAGGAACCAACCATTACCCAAGCTAGGATCACACGTTTCACCATAAAGATAAGAGCTGCAGGGTAAGAATTCACCTTAGAATTCCTGGTACCAATTTTACATATTAGTACTAAACCCACATATTGGATTAATATCCACATATTAATCACATTTCAGATGTGATCATGGATTTAGATGTGATATCCATAAAAAGGTCTGTAACAAAGGGACATCCATTAGAGTTAAAAAAAAAAAAAAGGATGAACTAATAAGATAGTGTCCAGGTGGCTTAGAATTTACACCAATGCTTTAAAGAGATTAACTGTTCAATACTGTCCCATATCATGGTCACAACCACATCCAATTTGATGTGAAGCACATCAACACTAGATTGACCTCCTTAGCTGAGAATTCAAAGCCCTGAACATGACTATCTTTTCAGCCACATTCACTATCCTTTCTTTTAATTTTCAGATCAAAAATATGATCCCAAGCTATGATATTTTCTAAAAATTAGCATATTTGAAAACAATTCTACAGTTAGCAGTTACATCATAGTTGGAAAATACAAGCTTATTTACTAAATTTTTAAATTAAACTTAGCAAGTTAAATAGAATACAAAGAGAACAGAAGACAAAGAAACTCTAGAAAACTACTGGCCACCAAAATAGAGTGAAAGGACTAAGAATATGAATATATAAAAAGCTCGTACGAATTGACAAGAAAATTAATACTCTAACACAATAATACCCAAAGACAAGGACAGACAATTCAGAAAAGAAATCACTCACTAAAATGAAACAATGTTTATTAAGCATGAAAAAAAAAAGGATGAGGCCTCTTTGTGGAAAGATTCTTTTATAATATTGTATTTTTAGAAATGAAACTTTTATCAACTGCCAAAATCTCGAATCTGGTAACCAATCCAGACTAGCAGTATCACCATCGTATGTTAAGTCCTTTTACAAGGCAAATAAGACAGCTTCCCCACTGACTTGAGCAAAGCATAATAAACCTGCAGGAAAAAAATAATATAGATTATTCCCTGCACCTCAAAGGGAAAGTAAATAGACAGCATCTGAAGTCTGGGAGAAAATACTGTGATATTAGACATCATTTCTGAAATCTTTAGCAACTCTGAAGTGGGGTACTGGAAAATTGAGGGTCAACTGAAATATTGGATTTTCTCATTGTGTAGAAGGATCCTAGAGAGGACCATTTTGTGAAACCATAAAATTAATAAATTTTGGTTATTGACTCTGATCTGCTGTACCAGGATTCTAAACTTTTAGATTCTGAACTTGCGTAAGTTACCCATGTGATAACTCATTGTTAACTAATGCTGCTGCTGCTGCTGCTGCTGCTGCTGCTGCTGCTAAGTCACTTCAGTCGTGTCTGACTCTGTGCGACCCCAGAGACAGCAGCCCATCAGGCTTTCCCGTCCCTGGCATTTTCCAGGCAAGAACACTGGAGTGGGTTGCCATTTCCTTCTACAGTGCATGAAAGTAAAAAATGAAAGTGAAGTCACTCAGCCATGTCCGACTTTTAGCAACCCCACGGATTGCAGCCTACCAGGCTCCTCCGTCCATGGATTTTCCAGGCAAGAAGTACTGGAGTGGGGTGCCATTGCCTTCTCCATATTAACTAAATGACTTGTCATTTATGAGATGATTTCTAATATAGGTAAATTATAAACATTTATCAGTTCAGTCGCTCAGTTGTGTCCGACTCTTTGTGACCCCATGAATTGCAACACGCCAGGCCTCCCTGTTCATCACCATCTCCCAGAGTTCACTCAGACTCAACGTCCATCGAGTCTGTGATGCCATCCAGCCATCTCATCATCAGTCATTCCCTTCTCCTCCTGCCCCCAATCCCTCCCAGCATCAGAGTCTTTTCAAAATGAGTCAACTCTTCGCGTGAGGTGGCCAAAGTACTGGAGTTTCAGCTTTAGCATCATTCCTTCCAAAGAAATCTCAGGGTTGATTTCCTTTAGGATGGACTGGTTGGATCTCCTTGCAGTCCAAGGGACTCTCAAGAGTCTTCTCCAACACCACAGTTCAAAAGCATCAATTCTGCAGCAATCAGCCTTCTTCACAGTCCAACTCTCACATCCATACATGACCACAGGAAAAACCATAGCCTTGACTAGACGGACCTTAGTCGGCAAAGTAATGTCTCTGCTTTTGAATATACTATCTAGGTTGGTCATAACTTTTCTTCCAAGGAGTAAGCGTCTTCTAATTTCATGGCTACAGTCACCATCTGCAGTGATTTTGGAGCCCAAAAAGATAAAGTCTGACACTGTTTCCACTGTTTTCCCATCTATTTCCCATGAAGTGATGGGACCCGGATGCCATGATCTTTGTTTTCTGAATGTTGAGCTTTAAGCCAACTTTTTCGCTCTCCTCTTTCACTTTCATCAAGAGGCTTTTTAGCTCCTCTTCACTTTCTGCCATAAGGGTGGTGTCATCTGCATATCTGAGGTTATCGATATTTCTCCCGGCAATCTTGATTCCAGCTTGTTCTGAATAAGAGATATGATTTTTTTAATCTTCCAAATCCCCCCCTTTCATTCTCTACAACCCCTCCATCTCTCTCCCTATCACATTCTTTCTCTCTCCCTCAAACACACACACACATATATATCCCTAACACATTTTTTAAAGGCCCAACAATAGTACTCTCTTTAGAACAGAAATCAAAGCAAACATTTCTTTCTCAAATGTCACAAAAAAGTGTTTGGGGACTGAAAACCAATCTTTCCTTCCTACTGACCACACACCTTCAAGAAGGGCCTATTTGAAGGAGCAAAGAGGAGAGACATGTCTGAGCCTTCAGATCAGTCCTGAATTAAGGGAAGTGACAAGCAGGAGCAGCCAGAGCGCTTTCACATCTGAACCTCATGTCAGTCAGTCTTTCCCTGAAAAGACCTTCAGGGCAGTTGGGCGTCTGCATGGTGGCAGCTCTGATCTGTTCAGAATGAAGGAGGAAGACACACTTTCTTGCAAACACCACCAATCATCCAGATATTTTTAGTCAGCCTCATTGTAACCCATACCATTAAAGCGGGCATGAGTCAATTCTGACAGTTCTTAGAACTGCGTCCTCAGAATGCATTCTTCACCTGCCACGGGGGAGCATTGTTCCTGATTAGTCATACTCCTCAGTTCAAAGACAAAAGAGTCCTATCAGAGAGGCTCATGCTTTACTCTAGCCTTTCTATTAAGTAAATCGAACATTCTGACAGTGCACCTAGCTATGATGTCAAGTCACATCTACAAGCATCTAAATCAAAGGCCTGTCTAGGCAAGTCTTTGGCAGACAAGATTTAAAAAGTGACCTTGGATTCTTAAATACTACCATTTGATTCACATTCCACAAAAATACATTATCAAAGTGATGGGGGGAGGAGGAAGAAAGAGTCCAATAACAGACATAATTAAAAGAGTTTCCTTTCATTTTTACTGATGCATTTTTTAATCTCAAACTCAAAACTCACCCAGGCTACCCTTTCAATTTATGCACCATGAAATGATATTTCCTCATTCTCTAATCCCAGGAAGACTTTGATATTTTAATTGGGTGAGAAGATTCAATAACAACAAAAAAAATGACAAGGATCCTATGTTGCCTCCTGTGGGCCCCTGCTGGCTGGCTGAGTGAGCTGAACATGGAATGCAAGAAAGGAAGGAGCTGGAGTGGATACCAAGTAATGAGGGGCCTCTTCATCTTCAGAGTTCAGATCTCTGATTCCTGGTATGTTCTTTGAAACTTAGTTTACAGGCCAGTTAGGTTCCAAAGCACCAAGATGGTTGAATTCATACTAAAACCAAAGGCCAGAAGAGAAACTCGCAAGATCCCAAAAATGTAAAGCAGAAGAAATCCTTCACTTTGAGGATACAAGGCATCAACTCTGAGCCTCTTTTTGCCCCAGTCAGTTTTGAGCACTCACCTAACTGAATTCCTGATGCTGTTGGAGCCTCTAGAGAAATCATTTCAGCCTGAAATTCCCAATAGCTGCCTCAGGGCTTGGTTTATAACATCCCCGGTACAAAGTCAGGACTTCAGTAATGGCAACATTTAAACCATGTGTAAAAGATTGCTACAGAAGGTTAGCATGATCACACATTCATTTCAGAAGCTGTTTAAAGGGCTAAAGGCTAAATTAAGAAGGTCAGTCTGTGCACAAATACGTAAGTATTATGTAGAGCAAGTAGAGCAAGAAAGTTTTCAATCCATTCATGAGTAGTTGCTTCATTTTCAGAAAAGACTTAAGATCAACAAAAATATTTCAATCCTGAAACATAACAACACATACTTTTGTTCTTTCGCAGAGTACTGGTAAAATTTGTGTTTCGCTCATTCTGAAAATGGTATCAGTTATTAACTCTGCTATCCATCAACAGAGGAATAGATTACGAAAATGTAGCATATATATAAAAAGACATGGAAATGGGTCATTTGTCGAGACACGGATGGACCTAGTGACAGTCATACAGAGTGAATTTAGTCACAAAGAGAAAAACAAACACCATATATTAACACACATATGTGGAATCTGAAAAAAAAATGAGTATTAACAATCTTATTTACAAAGCAGAAATAGAGACATAGATATGGAGAGCAAGCATATGGATGTCAAGGCAGATGGGGAGATGGGATGAACTGAGAGATTTGGATTGACATATATACATTATTGATATTGTGTATAAAATAGATAACTAATGAGAACCTACTGTTTAGCACAGAGAACTCTACTCAATGCTCTGCCGTGACCTAAATGGGAAGGAAATCCAAAAGAAAGGGGATATATGTATATATCCTAATATACACCCTCCAGTTCACGTTGCTGTACAATAGAAACTAACAAAACGTTGTAAAGCAACTATACTTCAACTTTTTTCTTAAAGATGAGCCCATTTGAGAAACAGGTTGACTTGGAAAAATCTCAATAGACAACATTATCATTATGACTAGTTCATGACACCCAAAAATCAGTATTATTCTGCCATTTCACTGAACAACAACAAAATAACATGAATTAAGAAGATAATTCAAGTGCACTTATATATTCAATTAGGATAATGACATGTATTAAGCAGAATAACTAAAGGTTCTATGGACAAGAGTTAGAAGTTATTATTGGGTGTAACCATATGAATAGCTGGTGTTCTGACAGGCCAAAATGGCAGTTTCACACAGTTCAACCTAATAAAATCTATACATATGTGTGCAGAATTCACCTCAGAATAAACACTAAGCCGTGATAATATTGTTTGATATTTATTGAGCTCTTATTACATCACTGAGTTAAATGTTTCATCTCTCAACAAGTCTATGAGATAGGGACTCTTACTAATATGTTTTCAAATAAGGGAAATGAAACATTCAGTACCTTGTGCAAGAGCCTAGAGCCAAGTAGAGCTGACATTCAAATACAACTGACTTTTGCCTCTGCTTGACAGTTGGAGAGAATGATACCTCCCAGACTAAAACCAGAAAGACTAGTGGATGTTAGAATATGTGGAAAGATCAATGGTGGAAACTGAGAAAGATGGGAAGCTGAGAGGGAAAACTGCAGCTTTTATAGGCAGGCCTCAGAGAGAGTGTGGGTTTGGTTCCAGAGCACAGCAATAAAGCAAATATTGCAATAAAGCAAGTCACACCAAGTTTTTGATTTCTCAGCACATATAAAAGCTATGTTTACACTACATTCTAGTCTATTAAATGGGTGATATCTTTATGCCTAAAATAAACAATGTACATGCCTTTATTTAAAAATACTCTATCGCTAAAATATGCTCTCCATCATCTGTGCCTTCAGTGAATCAGTAATCTTTTTGCTGGTAGAGGGTCTTACCTTGATGGTGATGGCTGCTGACGGATCAGGGAAGTGGTTGCTAAAGATGACAATTTCTTAAAATAAGACAGCAATGAAGTTTACTGCATCGATGGACTCCTCTTGCTTTATTTTATTTTTTTTACTGCATTATGTGACATATGGGATCTTCGTTCCCCAACCAGAGATCAAACCTGTGCCTTCCCTCTACATTGGAAGCATGAAATCTTAACCACTGGACTGCGAGGGAAGTCCCTTATGGACTCTTCCTTTTATGAATCATTTCTCTGTAACAGGCAATACTGCTTGGAAGCACTTTACCCACAGAACCCTCTCAAAATTGGAGTCAATTCTCCCAAACCCTGCCACTGCTTTGTCAACTAAGTCTCTGTAACATTGTACATGTTTCATTGTCATTTCAACAATCTTTACAGCATCTTCACCAGGAATAGATTCCATCTCAAGAAACCACTTTCTTTGTTCACCCATAAGAAGTAACTCCTCATCCATTCAAGTTTCATCACAAGATTGCAGCAATTCAGTCACATCTCCAGACTCGATTTCTAGTTCTCTTGCTCTGTCTACTACATCTATAGTTACTTTATCCACTGTAGTTGTGAACACCTCCAAGTCATCCATCAACTCATTCCAAACTCCCAGTAACACTGAAACTTTGGTCTCTTCCTATGAATCAAGAATGTTCTCAATGGCACCTAGAATGGCGAATCCTTTATAGAAGTGCCTTCAATTTACTTTCCCTGGATCCATCAGAGGAATCACTATCTATGGCATCAATAGCCTTATAAAATATAGTTTTTAAATAATGAAACTTGAAAGTTAACATTATTCTTTGATTCATGGGCTACCAAATGGATGTTGTGTTGCTGCTGCTGCTGCTGCTAAGTTGCTTCAATCGTGTCCGACTCTGTGTGACCACATAGACGGCAGCTCACCAGGCTCCCTCATCCCTGGGATTCTCCAGGCAAGAACACTGGAGTGGGTTGCCATTTCCTTCTCCAATGCATGAAAGTGAAAAGTGAAAGTGAAGTCGCTCAGTCGTGGCCGACTCTTCGCGACCCCGTGGACTGTAGCCCACCAGGCTCCTCCGCCCATGGGACTTTACAGGCAAGAGTGTTGGAGTGGGGTGCCATTGCCTTCTCCAGGATGTTGTGTTAGAAGACATGAAAACATCATTAATCTCCTTGTATCTTCATCAGAGCTTTTGGGTGACCAAGTGCTCTGTCAATGAACAATAGTAATTTAAAAGAAATGGTTTGTTTGTTTGTTTGTTTGTTTGTTTTTTTGTTTTACATTTAAAAAAATCTCTTTAATGTCTCGGTTAACAAAAAACAATTGAATTCTCATATCTGCTTCTGCTTTTACTCTGTTGCAATATTTGAAGTAGCTGAAGAAGTCTAGCCTTACACAGATATGTAATTAGAAAACAAGTATTTTAACTGCCTTTTCAGGGAATTGTGAATATTCTTCAATACCATGCCAAAACTTGACAAGTGTTACTTTCTTAGATGTTAGTTGTATTATGGAATCTGAAATTATGTCACTGAATTTTTTTGTATCCTGTTAAATTAAAATCCATTGGCCTATCCTTTTTTTTTTTTTTACAGTAGGCTTAAAATATTAAGTAAACCATATTGCCAACAGATGTCCTGTCATCCAGGCTTTGCTGTTTCATTTATGGAGCAGAGGCAGACTAGATTTAGTATAATTTTTAAGGCCCCTACGATTTTTGCAAAGGTAAATGAGCACTGTTGTTAACTCGAGTCAAAAGCTGCATTAGACCCTAACGAGAGATTCGGCCTGTCCTTTGAAATTTTGAAACCAAGCGCTGACTTCTCCTCTCTAGCTATGAAAGTCCTCGGTGGCATCTGCTTTCAATAAAAGGCTGTTTTGTCTACATTAAAGATCGGTTTCTCAGTGTGGCCAACTGCCTTACTCTTCTTAGTAAGATCTGGATAATCTGCTGCAGCTTCTACATCAGCACTTGCTGCTTCTTCACTTAGTCTTTATGTTATGGTGATGACTTCTTTCCTTAAACTGCATCAGCCAACCCCTGCTGGCTTCAGACTTCTCTTCTGCAGCTTCTTCACCTCTCTCAACCTTCACAGAACTGAAGAGAGTTAGGGCCTTGCTCGAGATTAGGCTTTGGCTGGAGGGAATGTAGTGGCTGTTTTCATCTTCTATTCAGACCACTAAAACTTTCTCCAGATCTGCAATAAGGCTGTTTTGCTTTCTTATCATTTGTCTATTCACTGGAGTGGCACTTTTAATTTCCTCCAAGAATTTTTCCTTTACATTCACAACTCAGCTGTTTGGAGCAAGAGGCCTTGATTTTGGTTATCTCAACTTTCTACACGCCTTCCTCACTAAGCCTCATCATTTCTAGCTTTTGATTTAAACTGAGAGATGTCGACGCTTCCTCTCACTTGAACACTTAGAGGTCATTATAAACTTATTAATTAGCCTAATTTCAGTACTGTTGTTCTCAGGGAATAGGAAGGCCCAAGGAAAGGGAGAAATAGTGGGAAAGGCTGGTCAGTGGAACAGTCAACACATACATTTACTAAGTTCAGCATCTTATGCAGGCAACATTCATGGTGCACCAAAAGATGGCAATACTAACATCAAAGATCAGTGAACACAGATCCCCACAATAAAAGTAATGGAAAAGTATGAAATATTGTAAGAATTACTGAACTGTGACACAGAGACAGAAAGTGAGCAAATGCGGTTGGAAAAATGACGCCAACAGATTTGCTCAAGGCAGACTTGCCGCAAATCTTCAGTTTGTAAACAACCAGAAAACAGAACAAAAACAAAATGCAACATCTGTGAAGCCCAGTAAAGTGAAATGCAATAAAGTAATGTGTGTGGTACTCTTCACTGTATGGGGAAAAGGTACCCGCACAGCCCACTGAGCAGAACATCCCTCTAGGTTAGACATACACATTAGGTTATCATGGCTAGCAAGTCTTTCACTATTAAATCTTCAAAGGAGAGAGGCTGTCCTCTCTCCTCATTCTAATTCCAGACCTAGGAGCAAATGACTGACCATAGCTGGACTCCCATGCAGGCTTTTTAAACAGGAGAGAGAGAATATATGAATGAGGCAAGCCCCGCATTTGGCTTTCACGGCACCACAAATAGAGAAACTGATACTGTATCAGTCTCCAGGAGACATGGCTGCTCTCACATGTCATAAACTCAAACCTCAAGACTGCAGAGCTGAGGACCAAATGTGGAACACAGTGAACACCTTCAAGGTACCATCTTAGTCTGAACACATGTCCAGGCAACCCGCTAGGCAAACTACAAAAAGCTTTCAATTTATTCTCTAATTTTTAAAAAGCAATAAACTAGTTAAGAGCAGAATCTCATAAAAAATTCATTTGAGTTCATGTTTTCAATTACAACAAAGAAAGCAAAAGAAAAATACTGTGTCTGTTGAAGTCAGTGTGCATTTTGCTTACCTTTCTAGAGCTCTGCAAATAGTAGGATCCATAGTCACCCTAAAAACAAAGAAAACAACATTTAGCAAATATGAAAGAATTTCATGCATTTATCAGGACAGTAGTTGACAAATACTTAATAACGGACTTAAAAACATAGAAAGTGCCTTAAAAGGGGACACAAAGAAAAACAGAGGAAATATGATGGATTACAGGAAAGATGTCTGCAGAAAATGCTTAGATAAATTGTGCAATCAAGAAGAGCTCCAAAGTATATGCACCCAATCAATGGCATCAATAATCCAAAGGGAACTTTAAAGATGAAGTTGGGCAAAATTCACAAAAAGGTATTACCTTGAACTTAAAATGAATATGCCCATGAGACATAACTTTGACAGTGATAATAAGATAATGCAAAAAAGTTCCTCTATGTGAAAACAGCGGGGAAGGCAATGGCACCCCACCCCAGTACTCTTGCCTGGAAAATCCAATGGACGGAGTAGCCTGGTGGGCTGCAGTCCATGGGGTCGCTAACAGTCAGAGAGACTGAGCGACTTCACTTTCACTTTTCTCTTTCATGCATTGGAGAAGGAAATGACAACCCACTCCAGTATTCTTGCCTGGAGAATCCCAGGGATGGGGGAGCCTGGTGGGCTGCCGTCTATGGGGTCACACAGAGTCGGACACGACTGAAGAGACTTAGCAGCAGCAGCATCATGTGAAAACACTGGAATATTTTCCCATGCCATTTTCCTTCACAGCTATTATGAGAAACCCATTTTCTCTCTCAAACTTTATTACTCCAAATATTGTTTACCAAGAACCAGAATAACAAGGCATGTAAAGGCCAAAAGCCTGATTATGCAAAAGATGGCATGGCTCCTATAATATTATTACAACCTCAAAGGAGAAAACGAAGGATCCATTCTGAATACAGGTACTCCAAAATGAAGGTACTGACTTCCTGCTTTTACAAAATGCTAACTTTATTCCACCAAGGGAAAAAAAGATCTTAGCTCATTTCCTATTAGGATATGGTAAAGTGTAATGAAAATTATTCTAACAAAAATCAAAAGGTTATATACGTAGAACGCAAAGAAAGGAACATTCTGCTTTGGATCTTTAGCTCTAATGACACTTGTATTAGTTAATTCAACCCTATAAAAACTGATATCACAAATATTAATCTGTCAGCTTTTAAAAATCCACTATTAAATCATAAAGAATCAAATCTGAAATTTTAAGTTTCTATCTGAGGTTCCATTTAAGGAAAATAAAATTAACATTCCTAAAACATTATCCTCAGCCATATTTTGAAATTTAATCTTTACAACTTCTAAAATGTTAGTAACATTTCATAATTATAAAAGCAATATTATATTCATTGTAGAAAACAGGCAAAATGCAGAAAATAAAAGCAAATCATGACTGCACCATTTAGAAGGAAATTAACATCTTCTGTGGTTCCTTGATGCTCCCTTTCAACATACGAAGTCACACACATGGAATTTAAACAAGATTTAGGATTATACTGCATATACAGTATTTCTTACCTTTTCCCCTTAGCAATGAATCATTTATATATATATAAAATAGTCTTTAAAAACCATCTTGGGGACGTCCCTAGTGGTCCAGTTGTTAAGACTCTGTGCTCCCACACAATAGGGTACAGGTTAGACCCCTGGTCAGGAACTAAGATTCCACATGCCACGTGGCTAACACACACACACACACACACACACAGTCTTAACAGATTGTGCATTTGAATATTCATATTCACAAACTTTGTTCAAATATTTTCTGATATTTATTATTTAATTCATCTTGTTTTCCTTTTTGCCTAGTACACCTAATACTGCAACAATCAGTTCAGTTCAGTTCAGTTGCTCCGTCGTGTCCGACTCTTTGCGACCCCATGAATCGCAGCACGCCAGGCCTCCCCTGTTCATCACCATCTCTCAGAGTTCACTCAGACTCACGTCCATCGAGTCCATGATGCTATCCAGCCATCTCATCCTCGGTCGTCCCCTTCTCCTCCTGCCCCCAATCCCTCCCAGCATCAGAGTCTTTTCCAATGAGTCAACTCTTCGCATGAGGTGGCCAAAGTACTGGAGTTTCAGCTTTAGCATCATTCCTTCCAAAGAAATCCAAGGGTTGATCTCCTTCAGAATGGACTGGTTGGATCTCCTTGCAGTCCAAGGGACTCTGAAGAGTCTTCTCCAACACCACAGTTCAAAAGCATCGATTCTTCGG
>SJYX01004242.1:325477-382314 GCA_006410675.1 Oreotragus oreotragus | reverse complement strand
GAGGGTGGAAGGAACACACCAAATAGCCTTTCTTTTCCCTTTTTACACCCATTATGGTTGAAAGTGCCCAATAGACTAAAAGCTAAATTTGAATAAGATTCAGCTCATATGCTTTCCTTCTCATAGCTACCACCCAAGTTCTGATCCAAGTTCTTCCCTTCCCTTTGACTCACTGCATTTTGGAAAGGCAAGTTTTCCTGCTATTGGCTTGATCCCAAATAAATACATATCTTTCTGTGCTGATCTAGGATAATTTAACTAGCAATTATTGAAAAATTGCTATTGACAGACTGGATAAAAGAAAGTTGCAGCTTTTAAAAACTTCAAATAAATTTAACTCTCGTGCTTTCCAGAAGGTAATTACCCAAACCATACTCGTTCTCTGGGTAGTTCTGCCCCCTCCTGGGAGGGCTCCTTCATCAGCCATACTCCTTTCTTCTCCCTAACAGGAACCCTAGATGCTGCCCCTCTCAAACCTGTCTGTATTCTAAAACATATTACTCCTACCATTTGATCCCTTTTCCTCCCAGAGGAAGCCTGAGAATCTTGTTAAGACATCATCTGAATGACAAATAGCCAAGACATGGAAGCAACCTAAACATCCTGACAGAGAAATGGATAAAGAAGCCGTGATACACGTATACAATGAAATCTTACTCAGTCATAAGAAATAATGGAATAACGCCGATCGCAGCTCCATGGATGGACCTAGAGACTATCATACTGAGTGAAGTAAGTCCGAAAGACAAAAACAAACACCGTAAGATGTCACTTAGACGCGGAATTTAAAATATAACACAAATGAACTTTACGAAACAGAGAACCACTCACAGACTTAGCAGATTTGTGGTTCCCGGGGAAAGGGGTGGGGAGAAAGGATATAGGTGGGGAATTTGGGATTGACATGCACACACTGCTATATGTAAAACAGATAACCGCCTGTGCACGTATGTACTTCCACTTACCACATCACTCTGCTTGACTCCCCAGATTGTATGTGATTATTTCATATTGTTAGGTTAACCATGTTCCCATTATGGCTTGCAATTGTAACTCTCTTTTATTTTTTGTCTGGCTAGTGAGTATGAAAGCTGATAGATAGCTTTCACTATTGTGATTATGTAACTGTTACTCATTTAATACCATTGTATGGGCTTCCCTCATAGCTCAGTCAGTAAAGAATCTGCCTGCAGTGCAGGAGACCCCGGTTCGATTCCTGAGTTGGGAAGATCCTCCGGAGAAGGAAATGGCAATCCGCTCCAGTATTCTTGCCTGGAAAATCCNCCTGAATATTCATTGAAAGGACTGATGCTGAAGCTGAAGCTCCAATATTTTGGCCACCTGATGCAAAGAGCCGACTCATCTGAAAAGACTGATTCTGGGAAAGATTGAAGGCAGGAGGAGAAGGGGACAACAGAGGACAAGATTGTTGGATGGCATCACCGATTCAATGGACATGAGTTTGAGCAAGTTCCGGGAGATGATGAAGGAGAGGGAACCCTGGCATGCTCTGGTCCATGGGGTAGCAAAGAGTCAGACGCGACTGTGTGACTGAACAACAACAGCTGATTCACTTCATTGAAGCTATAAAGCAATACTGTAAACTATGTTTAAAAAAAAAAAGAAAGATAAAAACATATTTCAGAAAAAAAAGGGATGGTTGGGAGAAGATGAAAAAAGATTGAGAAAATGTTCATACCTGTAGAATCCAAGAAGTGAACACATTGGGGTTATTTATACTTGTATATTTGAAAATATCTTCAAAAACTGGGCTTCCCTAGTGGCTCAGATGGTAAAGGATCTGCCTGCAATGCAGCAGAGATCTCTGGATCAGGATGATCCTCTGGAGAAGGGCACAACCCACTCCAGTATTCTTGCCTGGAGAATCTGATGAACAGGGGAGCCTATCAAGAAACAGTTCATGGGGTTGCAAAGAGTCGGACACAACTANTGTATTTCTGGGACTTCCCTGGAGGTCCAGTGGTTAGGACTCCATGCTTCCACTGCAGGAGGTAAGAGTTCTAACCCTAATCAGAGAACTAAGATCCCGCATGCTTTGTGGCACAGCCCAAAAACAAAGAAGAAAATACTGTATTTCTCTAATGTGGAAAAATGTAGCACAGAGATTAAGCTAATCACCATCAGAATAGAGTTCTTAATTATTACAGCCTGGTTTATGGGACTGGTTACACTATACTCGCTAATAATGATACTCCAGGCACACACTGATCCTCTTCACACATCCCCTTTCTCTTCTCCCACGTTTGATAATGGAGGAGACAGTGTATCTTACAGAAAAGTATAATTGTGAGTAGCGTAGCTGGGAGGTATTCAATACTTATTAGGCTGACAGATCATTCTAACATCAAAAAGAAAAGCTCTCCAAGGATGTTGATTTAGGAAAAAAGAATGCTCTCAGATTGAGCTGAACTAGACAGTTTCCGTTTAAAAAAAGAAAAATGTTGAGTCATTGTTGCTCTTCTTTGCTCAAATTTAGATGTTAAAAGTCAGGTATATTTTTAGAAGTAATTGTCATCTACAAGGACTAATTGACTAGGACTGTTATTTACTTTAAAAATAATCGGGGCCTTTATACAAATATCTTAATGTATTTTTCATTTAATTTGAGAATATGTCTGAAAATGTGGGCTAGGCTATATATAATGCTCACATATACTTACATTAAAAAAAAATGTCTGAATGAGGTTTTTCTTTGGCTGCTCAGCATTTGAAACTCTTCGAGTTATCTAATCGGTCTCAACCATAATTACCAGCGACTGCTAAAAAGGCCAAAAGAAAAGATTGTGGTCCATATTCTATAAAAACTACCAACTTTCAATAAGCATGGTTTTTAAGCCACTTTTTAAAAAATACACTTGGTTCTAAAAAGTTCATTTTGACATGAGTAATTCTGAATAAACTTCCAGTAACAATATTCTTAAAGTTATTAGTCCGAGAAGTTGATACATACTCTTTGACAATGAAAAGCTAAGCTTTGGAAATTGAAAATAAAATGTTTCTGATTCCTGAGGCATGTATTAAATGCAGTTGATCACATGTCTATACCAGCCTAGTCTGTTTCAGGGATTTTGCTAAGAATGAGGATACAACAGAGAACCAGGCAGCAGCAGCTTACAGTCTAGGACGAAACACGTGACAATATAAAATTTTATTTAATTGGAATTGTGTTGAAGGCTCTGAAATAAATGCCAGATGAAATGAGAACTTGTCACAAGAGGACCTGAGACTGTCTTTGGTGACAGGGAAGGCGTTCTTGAGGAAGAGACATTTAAATTGAGATGAGGTTGGGGGTCCTTAGAGAATCAGGCAGAGAACTGCTGAGAGGTGTGCAGGCAGTTAGCCAAGGATGTTCATGTGCTCAATTGCTCAAGCGTGTCTGACTCTCGCAACCTCATGGACTGTAGCCTAGTAGGCTCCTCTGTCCATGGAATTTTTCAGGCAAGAATACTGAAGTGGGTTGGCATTCTTACTCCAAGGGATCTTCCCAACTCAGAGATTGAGCCTGCATCTCTTGCATCTCCTGCACTGGCAGGTGGAAGCTTTACCAGTGAGCCACCAGGGACGCCCCCATACTATATATGATCTTAGTCAAAAGGCTGAAATAGGAAATCTGGAGCACACTGAATGGAGGAGAAGGGCTCAGGATTGAGCTAAAAATGTAGGTGGGACTAGAATAGACACTGCAGTGGTAAGGATTTCAGGAGAGCTTTGCGAGTGGTCTCACTAAGAGAAGTGAGGTTGCTTTTGACAAGCTCCGTCTGGAGAGATGCAGAGAAGGGACTGGTAGAAAGTGAGTCTGGACATTAGAGAAACAGGTAAGAGATGACTGTGTCACCCAGGTGCAAAGGTCGGCTTTCCTGGCGGGTGGGGAAAGCCACAGTGATAGAGATAAGCTGGTGGCATGAAAGAGGGACTTGAAAGAAAATTGTCAGAGATGACTGTGACCTGAGGAACCTCCACATTAGCTCAGACGGGAGAAGACGGGGAAGCTCACGAACGCTGAGCAGCTGCAGCTGGAGAAAGAAAAACAAATAGGAAAACAGAATCTCACGTGGTAGGCCCAAGGATCCAGCATGAGAAGCTGCCGAGAGCAAGGAAGACAGGGTCTGCAGTGTGTCCCCTGGATTCAGCAACAGGGAGATACGGAAACCTCATCAAAAGCAGTTTGATGGCACAATAAGGGCAAAAGCCAAACTGAAAAGGATGGACAGTAATCAGTGGTTAGCAAGAAATACAGACAAGGGCAGGCAGCCGGCACTTGTATTAAGTTTGGCTGATGTATGGCAAAACCAATACAGTATTGTAAAGTAAAATAAAAAAAAATAAAAGAAAGAAAAAAAAGTTTGGCCGAAAGCAGAGAAGAGATGCGGCGGAAGCAGAGAATGGAAGGCTCGAATATAAAGTTCTGTTACACAGCATGGTCACCGAGCTACATTGGTGACTGCTGCAGGTATGTGTGTCTTTACAGATTGTACAGGAATCTACAGGACGATACTTTGAATAGAAAGTGTAATAACTAAAACACTTGAATTACTTTTGCACTAAAACACTCCTCATCAAGTACTTGAGCAATCATGTGCCGCCACTGTGCTGAGCATTGTGGAAGGAAGAGAGAAAAGTGACGGTATGCTGTAGATAGAATGCTAACTATCTCCTCTGCAAAGCTACTATGCCTAAAACGATGCAAATACGGATTATAAGCAAAGAATAAACTGCTTGCTCAAAATTCGCTTAAAAACTATTTGCCTGTTGATTAAAATGTAGCTTTCTAAGTGAAATATGAAGTCATTTCATCCCAATAGTGCCAAATTGCAGCTGAAATACTGTACATCTTTGGCGGAGCTTCATTTCAAATGTAATAGCATGCTACCATCTACTGGCTGCTCCTTAAATTTTCTTTGACTTTTTTTTTTTTTTCACTTATAGCTCATTAGACACCACAATTGACTATTAATTGGGATAGAAAATATCTGATAAATGGCATATAAAGTTTAGACAATATTTTTATATGTTATTTTTTAAAAGGTCAATTTTAATAAACTTTCAAATTCATAGTATCTAAAAAGAGTTTAAAAAACTACCTTTTGATAAAGTTTTACAGTCTATACTATGTAGACTTTTAAATGGGAGGAAAATTTGTCTTTAATACTGTTCATAATGATAAACTATGGAATAAAGATAAATGATAAAAAATAACAAATTACAAGATAAAAATATGTAAGGCTTATTATAAAGGAAAACCTTTCCCCTTTCAGGTTTCCCTGTTAGCTCAGTTGGTAAAGAATCTGCCTGCAATGCAGGAGATCCCAGTTCGATTCTTGGGTCAGGAAGACCCACTGGAGAACGGAGAGGCTACCCACTCCAGTATTCTTGGGCTTCCCTTGTGGGCTCAGCTGGTAAAGAATCCACCTGCAATGCAGGAGATCTGGATTGGGAAGATCGCTTGGAGAAGGGAAAGGCTACCCACTCCAGTATTCTGGCCTGGAGAATTCCATGGGGTCACAAAGAGTTGGACACAACTGAGCGACATTCAGTTCATTTTCCTCTTTCAACTGAAAACAGATTTTAAAAATTTAAAAGAAATACATAGTTTGCCTTGGGGGAAAGCTTCTTAAAATCTTGTTAGGAGGAGCTAGCACTGCTGCCCCTCTTCCCACCGACATACACCCTGTCTGATCCATCTATTTCCAAGCTCTACCTGCTTCCAATTCCCTCCAACCCGGGAGAATTTGGTAATCTTATTGGCCAAATCCCAGGGCAACCATAACCATGTGGCCAGGTCACTGTACCTTTAGAGGGTTCAAAGACATCTTCCATGTCTCTTTTCCTGGTTCTATCCATTAGAGAGGGTAATGGGACTCTATGTTCACTTGGGAATTGGATATTCTGGGCTAATTATTCATGCTGAAGCATTTAACCTCAATGGTCCCATGACACAGACTCAAACCACTCCAACACAGCCTCTTGGTTATTAAGAGATAGCACTTTGCTTCTCAAATTACAATTTTCCTGGTGTATGCTGTCCCAGGAACTCCACAAGAAAGTAAAACATACAGCAAGCCAAGATTTGGGCTTTGATGAGCCCTGCCATATGCCAAATACCACCCGTATCACCACCAACCCCTAGCAAGTTGATTAAAAAATGCAAAGTTACAGTTACACAAAAGGAGTAAGTTCAAAAGATCTGCTGTTCAACATACTGCCTATAACCTGTAGTTGACAATAAGAAATTGTGAAGTTAGAAACATGTTAATTTTTAGATCTCATGTTAGGTGTTCTTATTAGGAAAGAAAGGAAGGAAGGGAAGAAGAAAAACAAAATCATAAAAAGACACGAGTAAAGTTTTGGAGGTGATAGATATGTTTATGACCTGGATCATAGTCACAGTAACACAAGAGTATACATATGTCCAAACTCACCAAATTACATACATTAATTATATGCATGTTGTATCGGAGAAGGCAATGGCATCCCACTCCAGTACTCTTGCCTGAAAAATCCCGTGGATGGAGGAGCCTGGTGGACTGCAGTCCATGGGGTCACTAAGAGTTGGACACGACTGAGTGACTTCACTTTCACTTTTCACTTTCATGCATTGGAGAAGGAAGTGGCAACCGACTCCAGTGTTCTTGCCTGGAGAATCCCAGGGACGGGGGAGCCTGGTGGGCTGCTGTCTATGGGATCTCACAGAGTCAGACACGACTGAAGCAGCTTAGCAGCAGCAGCATGACCTGGATCATAGTCACAGTAATGCCAGTGTACACATATGTTCAAACTCACCAAATTACATACAGAAATTATATGCATTTTGTATACATATTATACTTTAATAAAGCTGGGGGAAAGTGCACTGTCAAAAAATTAAAAAAAAAAAAAGTTTTAAAAGCTCACTGTCGGATTTCCCTGGTGGTCCAGCGGTTAACAATCTGCCTGCCAATGTTGGGTACACAGACTTGAACCCTGGTCTGGAAGAAGCCACATGTTTCTGGGCAGCTGAGCCTCTGCACTACAACTACTTAAGCCCGTGTGCTTAGAACCCATGCCCTGCAACAGAAGAAGCCACGGCAATGAGACGCCTTCCCACCATAACAGAGTGGCCTCGGCTCACCGCAATTAAAGAAAGTCTGTGCAGCAACGAAGACGAGCGCAACCATAAATAAATGAACAAAAAGTTCACTGTCTCCACAGTTCTTGGAACAGAATAATTATTTTACCATAATAATCTTCTAACTTACTAAAGCACAGATAACAATACTATATTAATATTGTATGTTAATATAATAACAGTAATATATAGTATATAATAATTAGTATTTTTTCCATAACTTCCCAGGTGAGTGTCTTAAGATACAATACCAAGGGTAAGAAGTATTATAAAAGTTCAACAAAGTCACTGAATTGCTTCAAAAATTACAATATCTAATGTGAAATCAATTCAGCTCAATTTGTTTTGGATACACATCTTTGAAAACTAAAACTAGTTCTCCAGATTGTTGCTGCTAAGTCACTTCAGTCGTGTCCGACTCTGTGTGACCCCATAGACGGCAGCCCACCAGGCTCCCCCGTCCCTGGGATTCTCTAGGCAAGAACATTGGAGTGGGTTGCCATTTTCTTCTCCAATGCATGAAAGTGAAAAGTGAAAGGGAAATCGCTCAGTCGTGTCCAACTCTTCGTGACCCCATGGACTGCAGCCCACCAGGCTTCTCGGTCCATGGGATTTGCCAGGCAAGAGTACTGGAGTGGGATGCCATTGCCTTCTCCAGATTGTTAGGCTAGAGGTTTTCTTTAAAGGAGAGGTTTTCAAGCTATAGTCTATGAAGCTCTAAGAGACCCCTCAGAGTGACTTTGGGAAGAGTTTCTAGCTATCCCATCCAAGCTTCAGGCTGAGGAACTCTCGTTCATATGTTGTAATGCTGTTTGATGGTTTATCTCTCATCCCCCTCGTAAGATCTCTTGAGTAGTTCACAAATATTCCATTTCTCTTCCTTCTAGGTTCTAGGGCTTCCCTGGGGGTTCAATTGGTAAAGAATTTGCGATGCAGAAGACCAAAGTTCAATCCCTGGGTAGGGAAGATCCCCTGGAGAAGGAACTGGCAACCCACCTCAGTATTCCTGCCTGGAAAATCCCAAGGACAGAGGAGCCTGGTGGGCTACAGTGCATAGGGTCGCCAAGAATCAGACACAACTTAGCAACTAAACCATCAAACCACCTAGGTTCACAACAGGATTGCATATCCTTTTCTCTGTAGCAAGGTGTGGCCATAGAACCTATTTCAGCCAATGATATGTGTCACCTCCAGGTGGAAGTTTTGAGGAACAGTTCATGATCTGACACCTGTGCCCTCCTTTGCTGCATGGGAGCACATGTGCAGCTGTAGAGCCCATAAGCCTGGGGACCTGAGTGTCCAGAAGGAGCAGAAGTCCAATTCCCACTGGACAGAAATATGAAAGTGTTAGCCACTCAGTCGTGTCTGACTCTCTGTGACCCCATGAACTGTAGCCTAGCCCACCAGGCTCCTCTGTCCATGGGATTCTCCAGGCAAAATTACTAGCGTGGGTAACCATTCCCTTCTCCAGGGGATCTTCCCAATTCAGAGATCGAACCCGGGTCTCCTGCACTGCAGGCAGAGTCTTTACTGTCTGAGCCACCAGGGAGCAAAAAACAAACTTTGGTGGATACAGCTACTGAGATCTTGGGGTTCTTTGTCACCACAATACAGCCTATCCTTCTGTTTCGATGGCTAAGTGGTCTCCTAAGGCATGAAGGCATGAGCTTAGGTCAATATTTTAAACTTTCTTTTTCCTCTTTCCTAACATGTCAAGGTATAATTTCTCTCTAAGGACTACTATGACTGCACCTGTCATAATATTCTTTTTGATATGTTGTCTTATCACTTAATACAAAATATTCCTAAGCTTCCTTTTATTTCTTGACTTATGAATATTTTGCCACAAGGTACTTAATTTCCAGATATTTGGGGCTTGCTTAGATTTTCATTATTGTTGATTTTTAATATAACTCCACTGCAGTCAGAGTACATATTCTGTAAGCTTTCAATCTTTTGAAATCTATTGAAACGTGTTTTGTAGTTCAATATATGGTCTATCTTGGGGAAGATTCTATATGCAGTCAAAAATAGTGAGTATTCTGCAGCTGAATATTGTGTCCACAAGTATCAGTTGGATTAAGATGGCTTTGAATGTTAGTTTGCTCCTCCATATCTTTACTGATTTTTTTGGTCTGGTTCTGTTAGTTATCAGAGATGTGTCAACTACGATATATCTATTTCTCGCTTCAGTTTTCCCAAGTTTGACTTCTTATATTTTGAAACTTTATTATTAGACACATATACATTTATAATTGTTACATCTTCCTATTATATCGACCATTTTGTCATTATGAGATACGCCTCCTTACCTCTAATATTACTTCTTGTTTTGAAGTCTACACCCAATCTGACCTTTCTTTTTCTCATCTCTCAGCACTGCTTTTCTCAGTGTGAGATGACTTGTACACAGGGCAACCCCCCACACACGTGGAGGTCCCAGCAGATATAATTTTACATCAGCCTTATAGTTAGCGCTCCATGTTAGGCAAAGAGGCCAACTTTCTTTTGTTTACTATTTGCATGGTGTATCTTTTTACAGTCTTTTCTGCTAATATAATTTTACCTACTTATTACAAATGCATCTTTCATGAGAGCATTAGTCAGCCTTTGTTATTTTAGCTAGTCTTAGAATTTCTGCTTTTGATTGGCCTGCTGCTGCTAAGTCGTTTCAGTCGTGTCCGACTTTGTGTGACCCCATAGACGGCAGCCCACCAGGCTCCCCCGTCCCTGGGATTCTCCAGGCAAGAACACTGGAGTGGGCTGCCATTTCCTCCTCCAATGCAGGAAAGTGAAAAGTGAAGTGAAATCGTTCAGTTGTGTCCAACCCTCAGCGACCCCATGGACTGCAGCCCACCAGGCTCCTCCATCCTACTGACATTTAATGTAATTATTAATAAGATTATATTTAGGCCTGCCTTTCAGTGTTTGTTAATTTGTCCCATCATTGTTTGATTCCATTTTTCCTACTTTCCTGCTTTCTTTTCTATTAATCAAAAAATTTTAAAGCAATTTTATTTTTCCTGTAGATTTTCTAGCTTTATCTCTACATAATTTTTGTAGCTACTCTAGGAATTAAAATATGCATCTTTATGGCCAACATGCACATGAAAAGATGCTGAACATTGCTAATTATTAGAGAAATGCAAACCAAAACTACCATTAAGTGTCACCTTACACTGATCAGAATGGCCAGCATCAAAAAACAATAAATGCTGGAGAGGGTGTCAAGAAAATGGACCCTCCTAGACTTTTGGCAGGACTGTCAATTGGTGTAGCTCTAAAAAGAACAGTATGAAAGTTCCTTTAAAAACTAGAAATAAAGTTACCATGTAATCCAGCATCCCACTCCTGGGCAGAGAGCTAAAAAAGACAAAAACTGTAACTCAAAAATATACACACATTTCAATGTTCATAGCAGCACTATTTACGATAACCAAGACATGGAAGCAACCTAAATGTCCATCAACAAATGAATGAATAAAGATGGAATGTTACTTAGCCATAAAAAATAAATAATGCATTTGCAGTAACATGGATGGACCTAGAGATTATCACAGTAAGTGAAGTAAGTCAGACAAAGACAAATATCATATGGTATCATTTATATGGGGGATCTAAAAAAAATGATAGAAAAGAACTTATTTACAAAACAGAAATAAATTCACAGACATAGGAAATAAACTGATAGTTACCAAAGAGGAAGGGGTGGGATAAATTAGGAATTTGAGATTAACAGATACATACTACTACACATAAAATTGATAACCAACAAGGAACTATATTCAATATCTTGTAATAACCTTCAATGGGAAAGAACCTGAAAAGGAAAATATTATATTGTAATAACCAACAATGGAAAAAAACTGAAACTATATGGGTGTGAAACTGTATACCTGAAACATTATAAATCAACTATGCTTCAAGTAAAAACAATGTAAAATTCACAAATAAATATATAAATAAATAATAAAATATGCATTAAAAAATATCCTTCACTGTAGTTAATATGGAATTTATTCAGATAAACATAGCAATCATGCAACAGTATATTTCTGTTTATCTGCTCTTGCCTCCATCCTTAGTGCTATTATCATATGTATTATATTTATATACATTATAAACCCACTAATACAGTTATAATTTTGCTTTATATTATATTTTCCCACATATTTATAATTTCGACCAATAATTTTTTCCTATTGGTACAATTTGCTTCTGAGGTCATTTTCCTTCTACCTGAAATTTTTCCTGAAGGTCAAATGTTCTTGTTTCTTTGCATGTCTAGTGGGATGCTTCTTTGCATGTCTAGTGGGATGTTTCTTTGCATGTCTCGTGGGATGATACATTGTAATGACCCTGGCTTCTGCTATGTCCCTCTGAGGATTATTGATCTTCTGTTCGAGGAGGCAGTTAACTAACATGAATACCCCCTGCACACTCTGCCTCCTGTATGTGCCTCTGTATGTGGAGTGCAGCTGCTGATACCTTGTTTTGTTCTTGTGGCTTCCCAACAAAAATATTCATACATTAACCACTGAGGTTCTCACCTATGCTGTGTAAGCTGTCAGTAAGCCAAAGACTCTGGCAAAGATGGGGCTGAACTGCTGTGATTTTCTTGATTTTATAATATTTACTCAAATTTTCCAGCTTCCTCTGACATTTCAAGGCCATAAGCTTCAACACTATTGAGAAACACTCAGTTAAAACAAGCATGACCTTCACAGACGTAGCTCCTCATACCTCTTGTCTTTTAAGAGGTAAGTAATTTTGTCTCTAGTCTCTACTTATTTTCATAGGATCTCTTTGACCAGGCTCCCTGGAGTCTCCCATAGATACATATGCATTGAGATACATACTTTCTATGATTCTGTTGCTGCTAGGATTTCTCTTTAAATTTGCAGATGCTTTTCCAGCCCTGATCTTTGATCTCTGCTCCTTTTAGCGAGTGAGGCTGCAACATGTCCCTGCAGTTATTACAAAGAAAAGCACTACTGCGCCAGAAAGCTACAAACTCACAATTCTGAACCCCTCCAATCAGTTATGAGACTGACTTTTCTTCCAGTTTCTCTCTGCTCTATAATACATTCCAGAAGCTTTCAATAATTATAGTTTCTTATTTTTAATTATTATTTTCCTCTGTTCTTATCATTGCCATCTGCAAGATGGTTTGGGTCACCATGTCATTCCTCCATCTGTCTAAGAAGCTGTTGGCAGTTGTACAAGTTTAAAACTCTAAAGTACANTTTCTGGAACTCTCTTGCTTTCTCGATGATCCAACAGATGTTGGCAATTTGATCTCTGGTTCCTCTGCCATTTCTAAATCCAGCTTGAACATCTGGAAGTTCACAGTTCATGTACTGCTGAAGTCTGGCTTGGAGAATTTGGAGCATTACTTTGCTAGTGTGTGAGATGAGTGCAATTGTGCAGTAGTTTGAACATTCTTTTGCATTGCCTTTCTTTGGGATTGGAATGAAAACTGACCTTTTCCAGTACTGTGGCCACTGCTGAGTTTTCCAAATTTACTGGCCTGATTTGAAATAGCTCAACTGGAATTCCATCACCTCCACTAGCTTTGTTAATAGTGATGCTTCCTAAGGCCAACTTGACTTCACATTCTAGGATGTCTGGTTCTAGATGGGTGATCACACCGTCACGGTTATCTGGGTTGTGAAGATCTTTTTTGTATAGTTCTTCTGTGTATTCTTGCCACCTCTTCTTAATATCTTCTGCTTCTGTTAGGTCCATACCATTTCTATCCTTTATTGTGCCCATCTTTGCATGAAATATTCCCTTGGTATCTCTAATTTTCTTGAAGAGATTTCTAATCTTTCTCATTCTGTTGTTTTCCTCTATTTCTTTGCATTGATCACTAAGGAAGGCTTTCTTATCTCTCCTTGCTATTCTTTGGAACTCTGTATTTAAATAGATGTATCTTTCCTTTTCTCCTTTGCCTTTCGCTTCTCTTATTTTCTCAGCTATTTGCAAGGCCTCCTCAGACAGCCATTTTGCCTTTTTGCATTTCTTTTTCTTGGGGATGGTCTTGGTCACTGCTTCCTGTACAGTGTCATGAAGCTCCATCCCATCAACAGAAAATTGCATTAAAGATTTACTGAGCATGGCCCCACCCATCACAACAAGACCCAGTTTTCCCCACAGTCAGTCTCTCCCATCAGGAAGCTTCCACAGGCCTTCAGAGGGCAGATAGAATGAAAACCACAATCACAGAAAACCAATCAAATTGATCACATGGACCACAGCCTTGTCTAGCTCAATGAAACTATGAGCTATGCCATTTATGGCTAAGAAGTACAGGTCATGGTGGAGAGTTCTGACAAAATGTGATCCACTGGAGAAGGGAATGGCAAACCTCTTCAGTATTCTTGCCTTGAGAACCCCATGAACAGTATGAAATGGCAAAAAGATGATACTGAAATATGCTTATATATGGAATCTAAAAAAAAAATGGTACAGATGTGTTTATTTACAAAACAGAAATCGAGTCACAGACGTAGAAAACTTATGGTCACCAAGGGGATAGTGGAGAAGGATAAAGTGGGAGGTTGGCATTGATACATACATACTGCTGCTAAGTCACTTCAGTCGTGTCCGACTCTGTGAGACCCCATAGACAGCAGCCCACCAGGCTCTGCCATCCCTGGGATTCTCCAGGCAAGAGTACTGGAGTGGGTTGCCGTTGCCTTCTCCACATACTTACTACTGTATATAAAATTGACATCAATAATTAATAGACCCTACCGTATAGTACAGAGAACCTTACTCAACACTCTGTGTAAGACCTACATGGGGAAAGAATCTGAAAAAGAGTGGACATGTGTATACGTATAACTGATTCACTTTACTGTATAGAAGAAACTAACACAATATTGTAAACCAACTATACTCCAATTAACAATTAAATTTTTAAAAAAGACAAACTATTAAACTATTCCAGTACTTCCCTCTATTTTTTATTCATTTGGTCACTCAGATATTTGCAGGACACCCTGAAGGACCTTGTGAGATATATAAACAAGCCTTACGTAAGGTCCTTGAGAAGTCCTAAAGAACAATCTACTTAGGTAAACAAGTCAAGTCAAATAATATAAGAGTTCAGGTAATTCCAAGCCTTCCTGTTCTCCTACTCCTTCCAGAAACTCCTCCCACCACGTTACTACTCCCCCCACCCAATAAATGGCTAATCCATGTAAAGATGTTTGTTATGCAAATAACCACATTCCTCCCCGGTCCCCAAACAGATTCTGCCATTGAGCCCTTCCTGGTATGTTATTCTTGGCCACCAGAAGTGTAAATTTCTGACTCAAGAAGCTACTAGAAGCATCACATGAGGAAAAGCTGCTGGCTCCTGAAATTCATAGAATGGTCACAGGGAGAAGCCAGAGAAAAAGTCGAGTGCAACGGCTCCAGGTTTGAAGCTACAGGCCCCTAAGCCCCTTGTCTCTTGCTTCAACCCAAGCAGCTCTGTCTTTACCTGTGTTACAGGGCTCAGCTGAAAGGAGATAACAAAAACAAATGATGGCTTTCTTCCACCTATTCAGGAGCATGAAGAGAGAGCATAGGTGAGGACAGTGACCCAGGGCTGCAGAGAGGCCCTGGGATCTTAACCCTGAGGCTCCTGATGAAATGACTATCAGCCAGGGTACCAACATCCTCAGTTTCCTTATTCCCAGAATGGGTCTGGTCATATCAGCATCTCTTCCTACTTCACAATAGTGCTAAAATGTTCAAATGAAACCTATATGTAAAACATCTTGAAATTGTAAAAATACTATTTAATATAAATTAGTTTAATTCTCTCATGTTAAATAGATGGTTTGTTTAGTCACTCGGTCATGTTTGACTCTTTGCAACGCCATGGACTGTAGTCCATCAGGCTCCTCTGTCCATGAGATTTCAGGCAAGAGTACTGGAGTGGGGGGTTATTTGCTTTTCTAGGGGATCTTCCTGACCCCAGAGGGATCAAACCCTCTGAACCCGCATCTCTTGCATTGAGAAGGATTCTTTATGAATTCTCCAGAGCCACCAAAGAAGCCCTAAATAGACGGTACATCAACCCATTTCTCTAAATTAATATGTAAAAATTATCTGTGTATAGGGCTTTTGAAGCTACAAAAAGTCTCTGCAAATAATATTTATCCTTACAACAGTAGCAGTGACGTAATTAGAACAGGGCAGATGGTACTATTTAAAAATCAGGAAATAAAGAGAGATGAAGGGGCTAACCCAAAACGAAATGCACCTTGGGTCATCCGCCTTTTACTGCAGGGCTTTTCCCCCATTGTGCTGTACTGGTTCCCAGGTCAAACAGCCGAGCTGGGACTAGAAAGGCAAACTAACGTTCAGCCATCCCCACAGCTTCCCATAGGCGCTGTCAGGGAGGAAGGCCTAACAGCACACAGCAGGCTGCACAAATCCTGATGCTAACTCAGCCAAAAATCCAACCCAGCACTTCTAAGAATGTCAAACCTCAGTATTTGGGATTCATAAACAAGCAGAGTTTAGTGTCACATTTCTTGTACTAATACTGGCAAGTTGGGACAAAGTACAGAAGAGGTTTTATTGTGGCATGATTTTATAATTTGTCTGAACTGACCGTTGTCGTCATATTCTGTGAAACAAGGAGCTGAAAACTGAGAAGCAATGACCTTGTCTTAAATCTAAGATACAATCCAAGATATCTAGGTGAAGGTAAATATGTACGTATGCATATAGCAGAGAATATCTGAGAAACATTTAATCAAATAAGTTAAGAATCGGTCACCTTGATACACCAGATGGTCTGGGTGTAAGCTTGTTTCATGCAAAGTTAGCCATTCAAAATCTCAAAGCACAGAGAGAAACCAGAATAAATTAGTTTAAAAGAAACCACTGTAAACCAAAATGGTTAACAGAACACTCAACAATTCAGAAAGACCTAAAATCTAAAAAATCACTGACTCTAGGAGCCATTTAAAAGTGTAAAAACTCAAAATTCTAATAATGAATTTTGTTGAATAAGGTACCTATAAAATATTTTCAGAAGATGTTGTAGAGGTATTTGCTACATGCCATATCTATGATAATGCTCAATTTAATCATAAAGTAATAATTATTTTTAAAATCAAATTGAAATACTTTTTTTTGGCCATATCACACAGCATATGGAATATCCCCAACCAGTGACCGAACCCACGTCCCCCACAGTAGAAACACACAGTCTTAATCACTGGAGCACCAGGGAAATCCAAGCTGAAATATGTTTAAGCCCACAGATGCCAAAGGTTGATTAAGAGAAGGCAAGAAGAATAAAATGAGTTTGAATTATTTCTGTATCTAATATGCAATTCACATAGAATAAACCTTAAGACAGCCACAGAATCAACGATAAATGTTATGGGAACCTGTAATAAAATAGGAACACAGAAAGCGTTTCCTCTCCAGATGGGAAGAATGTGGATTGGAATGACTCCGTAGCTCCCTGCTCAGCCCAGTCAGGTGCTCAGATTTTCCCTGTGTAAAGGTACCAAAGAGCACCAAGCTTCTGGCTCCTCATCAACAAAATCAGAAGAAAGCTCCTTCTCTGAGGACGGCAAGAATTTATGTTTTAAGTTTACTACTGTTTAAGGCTTCCCAGGTGGCACTAGTGATAAAGACTCTGCCTGCCAAGGCAGGAGACACAGGAGGCACGGGTTCGATCACTGATTGGGAAGATCCCCTGGAGGAGGGTAGGGCAACCCACTCCAGTATGCTTGCTGGGATAATCCCATGGAGAGAGGCGCCTGGTGGACTACAGTCTATGGTGTGGCAAACAGACCACTTAAAGACATGGAAAGAGGTAGTACTGCTCTCTCTTTTTTAACTACGGGAGACAGCATGATAGAACAAAAACATCAAAATGTACTTCTATTCAAAAAGCATATCGCAAGAACCTAAAATATGCTCATCATCCTGTCTGATGAGCACCAAAAAAAATAAGAGGTGTCTCCCTCACAGCTGTCCTGATTGTTAGGACAGCTACAATCAAAACAACCCAGAAAATGAAAGTGTCACTGAGGATATGGAGGAATTAGAACCCTCGTGCACTACTGATGAGAACTTAGTAAAATGGCACAGCTGCCATAGAAAACACGACAGCAGTGCTCTCACACTCACACACACACACACACACACACACACACACACACACACACAAAGGAAACCTGCGATTATCATAGGATCCAGCAATTTCCATTCTGGGTATACACCCAAAGAATTTCTACACCCATGTTCATAGCATTATTCACAATGGCCGAAAGATGGGAGCACCTAGACCAGTCAAATACATACAATCAGAAAATAAAATGGTGTGTGCCAGGATCTGGATGGAGTGGGGGAATGAGGAGTTAATGTTTAATAGGTATGGAGTTTCAGTTTTGCAATACAAAAAGGTTCTGAAGGTGGATGGTGCTGGTAGTTGCCCAATAATGTCAACGTACTTGATGCCACTAGACTGTATACTTAAAGCAGTTAAGACGGCAAATTTTAAGTTATGTATATTTCATCACAATCAAAAAAATACACCAATGGGTCACTTATTATAAGCTTGGAAAACCTAAAATAGAGGGGGGGAAAAGAGGTGTGACTGTATTACCTATTCAAAAATTATTGCATAAAAAATATAGAACGTCTTCAGGATGATCCCTATAATCTATCACTCTCATTCCTTGCTTTCTAGCCTGATTTCTTGAGGAGTGAAAACAGTGGGTGCTTAAACCTATAGATAGCCCACAATCAATCTAATCTAAATGTTATTGCTAAGTCGTGTCTGAATTTTTGTAACCCCGCCTGCCAGGCACCCCTGTCCATGGGATTCTCCAGACAAGAATACTGGAGTGGGTTGCCATTTCCTTCTCCAGGGGATCTTCCCGACCCAGGGACTGAACCTGGCTCTCCTGCATTGCAGGCAAATTCTTTACCATCTGAGCCACTGTGGCAGAAGCTATAAGTAATTCAGGAAACGTTTAATTAATAGTTTGGGGACTTCCCCAATGGTCCAGTAGTTAAGACTCTGGCTACCAATACAGGGTGTGAGGGTTTGATCCCTGGCCAGGGAACTAGGCTCCCACGTGCTGTAGGATGAGGCCACAAATTAAGTAAGTAATTAAGTTGGGGTGGGGGGGGGACCAGCTCCAGCAAGTTGCAATGACTATAACGGTTAGACATAATTCTATAGTTACTAGGAATTTACGGTTGACATTAAAATGCAGGACATCTTGTTAAGCTTAAATCTCAAATAAGAAAAAATGTTTAATATAAATATGTCTCAAATATTGCATGGGACATACTTAAACAAAAACACAAAACCCTATTTATCATTTATCTGATTTCAAATTTAGGCACCCTCTATTTTTATTTGCTAAGGCAAACCTAGCAGCTTCAGCCAAAGAAGAAACCTCAATTTCTTCTCAATTTTATTTCTGGAAATTTTAATAAGAAAAAGATCAAAAAGAAATTGAATCATCTGTGTGGCACAGGAAAGTGATGCATATGCTCTTAACACAAGTTACACTCAGCAAATCAAGGGCAGCAAAGTTATGATGCAACAACACTTTGCATACTAAGACACGAAAATGTACAAGTGCCCTGTTACCTTAACCAGGAAACAAGATTATTATGTATATTTTTAAGAACGCATTTTCTTGTTGATGTATGGCAAAACCAATACAATATTGTAAAGTAATTAACCTCCAATTAAAATAAATAAATTTATATTATAAAAACGCATTTTCTTCACTTATGCTATCAGCTATGGATTAGATTTCTGGGTGTAAAATCAAAGTTCACTCTCTAAAATTTTTTAATTTAATTTTCTTTGGCAAGTTACTGAGATCTTTATAGATCTAATTCCCTTGTCTCTACGCTTTGAAAACATGTGTCTGTGTGCTCAATCATTCAGTCCTGTTTAACTCTTTAATCCCATGGACTATAGCCTGCCAGGCTCCTCTGTCCATGAGATTATTCTGACAAGAATACTGGAGTGGGTTGCCATTTCCTACTCCAGGGGATCTTCCCAACCCAGGGATCAAATCCGTGTCTCTTACGTCTCCTGTACTAGCTGGCAGAGTCCCAGGTGGCTCAGTAGTAATGAACCTGCCTGCCAATGCAGGAGCTACAGGAGACTCAGTTCAGGTTCGATTCCTGGGTTGGGAAGATCCTCTGGAGAAGAAAATAGCAACCCACTCCAGTATGCTTGCTGAGATAATTCCACGGACAGAGGAGCCTGGTGGGCTACAGTCCAGGGGGTCACAAAGAGCCAGACATGACTAAGCTACTGAGCATGCAACACTCACAGTGAAAAGGCTGTGAGGTAGTCTACCTCTTTCCCTCACCCTGGCCAAAGGAGCAGCAGCAGCTGCAGCTTCCTTTGTTATATGCCTTTACACAGTGGGAATGGAGTTCAGATCCAGTCACACCCATGGAAATAGGACAGACATGTGGTTATCATTCATCAGAGATGAGAGTCAGGAGGAGAACGCACTGCAGGGCTGAGCCAGATGTTAGCGACAGAAAACAATTCTTCCTAAGAGGCTGTGGAAAGGCCTCCTCCTCACAGTCAAATAAGAATGTTCTCAACTACAAATAAAAGCAAAAATGTGTTACAGATGTGGCTGAATTAAATAAAACATTTTCACGTTCAAAGCAAGTTTTGCCGAACAGAACAATTCTTACTGTTTTTTGAGTATTAAGAAAGGAAACCAAAGCAGTGAAATGATTTTTTTAAATTTTCATAAAAATTAAATATCTCATCTCTAAAGATACATCAAGTCTTAGATAGAGGATTGCGGGACGTCTTCTGGAAGGTCTGTAATGTATTATACATATATATATGTATATATATTTTTGAAACTTGGCTTCATTGGATCTTCATTGCAGCACACGGGATCTTTAGTTGCAGCATGCTAACTCTTAGTTGTAGGCTTTTCAGGTGGTTCTAGTGTTAAAGAACCTAAGTGCCAATGCAGGAGACGTAAGAGATGCGGGTTTGATCCCTGGGTAGGGAAGATACCTTGGAGGAGGGACTGACTCCCCACTCCAATACTGTTGCCTGGTCCACAGGGTTGCAAAAAGTTGGACACAACCGAAGCAACTCAGCGCACACACACACACACACACACACAACTCTTGGTTGCGGTATGTGGGATCTAGTTCTCTGACCAGGGATTGAACCCCAGTCCCCTGCGTTGGGAGCACGGACCACTGGACCACTGGGGAAGTCTCAATGTACACTTTACAACCCTGTCATTTTCCCCTTCCTCCTTATAACCCCATATGTCTTACTCAAGCTGTCTCCGTTTCCACCACTCCAATTCATATTCCCACCATGACTCCTTCTCCTTCCTCCTTTTCTTTCCACTGAGCACAAAGGCGGACTGGGGATATCTCCAGGGCCTCAAGAGTAGGTTCAGAACCTATACCGCCATGCAACATAGTCAACCCTGACTCTAGCAATTGATATTAATTTCCCCCTTTTCTGGAGTGCCCCTGAGTCTCTTTTTGATTCAGACAGTGCTTCTCAACCTTCAGCTTGCAACAGAATCATCTGAAGAGTTTGTTAAACCACAGGCTGCTAAGAACCAACTCCCCACTCCCCAACCCCATCCTCTTTGAATACAGTAGATTTGGGTTGGAATGAAGAAAATTAAGTATCTAGGAAATCCCCAGGTGGCTTTTTTTTAATATGTTTTTGATGTGGACCACTTATTTTTAAGCCTTTAATGAATTTTTGTTACAGTGTTACTTCTGTTTTACATTTTGGTTTTTTAGCCAAGAGGCATGCAGGCTCTTAGCTCCCCAACCAGGGATCGAACTCACAGCCCCTGCACTGGAAGACGAAGTCTTAACCACTAGCCCACCAGGGAAGTCTCTCCCGGTGGCTTTGAGGCTGTTGGTCTGGGGCATCACACTTTGAAGACCACTGCATATGACAATTCTGCCCCTTGGCCTATTTCACTTCCTGAGAGGAGGGAGAAGGCGGAAGCTCAGGGAATGTAAGTGCTCACTTTCCTCACAGCACAGGAGAAGCCAGAGAAGCCAGAAATAACTCATCAGATTAGGGGGGATTTAAAGCCTGGCCTGCCTTCTCTCCCAATTACTCACGACAAAATTTAGATGCTGAGTGGAGAAGGTGCCCCCGAAATGTAAGGACGACTTAGGAAGTAACTATTCATAGGTCTGGGGACCACTGCAGTGTGTCAGTGATTATAGTACTTAAGGGACACAGCCATCCACAGAGGCCAACCGACTCACAGATATAAATACCGGCTTTACAACATAAAGATCTGGTGGACTGTTTTTACATCATTGACATCAGGGGGTGGGCTCGTCTTGCTACCAGGTGCCAGGAACTTCTTAATCATAGCACATTATTCATTTGTGCTAGATAGGAGAAATGGGGAAAGGACACTGGGAACTTCACTTTCACAGAAAAAGGGTTTCAAGCTAGTATATATCAACCAGGCCTAGCTCATTATGGTCAAGAAAGTTTTGTCCAGGAACATCCCCGGTGTGGCTAAGACTTCATGGTCCCAATGCACGGGGCCTGGGTTCGATCTCTGGGTGGGGAAATAGATCCCACAAGCTGCAACTAAAGAGTTCTCACGCCACAACTAATCCACATTCCACAACTAAAGATCCTACGTGCCACAATGAAGATCAAAGATTCCGCATACTGCAACTAAGACCCAGTACAGCTAAATGAATAAAATAAAGAAAAATAAATATCTTTTAAAATGTAGCCTTAAAAAACAAAAAACAAAAAAAACAAAACACAGAAGAGGAAACCATCGTCCAAGATTTAAAACAAAAACAAAAAAAAGATTCTTCAGACAAAAGAAGTGAAGCATTAGTAGCTCTGAGGGCCTGTGCTTTTTGCCTATGATCTCCTGGCTTTGAGAAAGGGTCTCAATGATCATACCTCTGGTGTCACAAACATGCTCAGCTGAACTGACGGTACTTGGGCGCTACAAGCAGAGAAGGGCACTTTTCTGGAGCAGCTTTCTCCCTACTATATTCACCTGACAACTCTGAGTAAAGAAGGTGGAAACCATCTTTTTGTTCCAAAAGCTATTCTTTGGCAGCTTTCTGGCAGGCAGCAGCTTAAACTCTTTCATGGGTTCCATCCGGCCCCTCTCAATGATCTACTGAGGGTTTTCATTTTTCTGTGATGAAGAACTCTCCATTTTTCAAAGATGATGATTCCATGGTAGTTCAGCTGGTAAAGAATTCACCTGCAATGCAGGAGACCTTGGTTCGATTCCTCAGTTGAGAAGATCCTCTGGAAAAGGGATAGGGTACCCACTCCAGTATTCTTGGGCCTCCCTGGTGGCTCAGCTGGTAAAGAATCCACCTGTAATGGGGGATGCCTGTGTTGGATCCCTGGGTTGGAAAGATCCCCTGGAGAAGGGAAAGGCTACCCACTCCAGTATTCTGGCCTGGAGAATTCCACGGACGGTATAGTCCATGGAGTCACAAAGGACACGACTGAGCGACTTTCACTTTCAATTTTCATGGTCCATATATGATGATCTTTTACTTTTATCTAGTTTATTTCACTTTTTCTATTTCATATTCAGTGCTCCAATTTCATTTAGTTTATAATTTCCAATTTCTCCATCTCTTCCAATATTCTTTGCCAAGCCTTCATCAAACATAGTAGAAACGCTCTTGTATACATATATATAATATGTATAATATATATTTAAGAAAACATGAATTTTTGCCAAACTAAAAAATTTATGACATTTTGATTCCATGTGTTTGACTTAGTATGAATAAAATGCAGGATTTCTAATTTAAAAAATCAATACGCAACATGCAACAAAGGCTTACTGTATAGCACAGGAAACTATGGGCTTCCCTGGTGGATCAGATGGTAAAGAAACTGCCTGCAATACAGGAGACGTGGATTTGAACCCTGGGTTAGGAAGATCCCCTGGAGAAGGGAATGGCAACCCACTCCAGTATTCTTGGCTGGAGAATTCCATGGACAGAGGAGCCTGGTGGGCTACATGGGGTCGAAAAGAGTCAGACACAGCTAAGCTACTAGCACTTTCACACAGGGAACTATACTCAATATTTTATAATAACCCATGCTGCTGCTAAGTCGGGGAAGGCAATGGCACCCCACCCCAGTACTCTTGCCTGGAAAATCCAATGGACGGAGTAGCCTGGTGGGCTGCAGTCCATGGGGTCGCTAACAGTCAGACAGACTGAGCGACTTCACTTTCACTTTTCTCTTTCATGCATTGGAGAAGGAAATGGCAACCCACTCCAGTATTCTTGCCTGGAGAATCCCAGNGACAGGGAGGCCTGGCGTGCTGCGGTTCACGGGGTTGCAAAGAGTCGGACACAACTGAGCGACTGAACTGAACTGAACTGATGGTTTTATTATGAAATATTTCAAAAACCATCAAATAGAAATAACAAAGCCAACAGCTATTTTGCTACCACCTGCTATAAAATATCAAAAATATTATATTTCCCAAAATTATATTCCCCTCTGTCCACTTCTCTCTACCCGCTCCAAAGGTTACCACTATTTGAATCCAATGATGAATAGTTCCACATATGGAAACTGGTCTTCAACAAGAGATCTCCAATGAACAATATCTCTAGGTGGTCAATCCCATGTGTAGACCTTTGAATTGGGGTTGGCCCTATCACTTGCTTTTGATCAGTAGAATATGGTGAAACTGATACTATGTGACTTCTTAAGGGATGGGTCATAAGAAGCCTTGAAACTTCCACCTGGCTTTAGTACAAGACCAGCTCTTAGGTCCCTCCTTTTTGGAGCCCAGCTGCTGCCTTGTGCAAAGTCCAGACCTCATGGGAAGGCCATGCAAAGACAGAGCTCTCAGCTGAAAGTCAGTACCAACATCAACCATCAGCCACATGAGCCAGGTGTCTTGGAAATCTAGTGCAGCAGAGCCCTTATCCCAGCCACCATCCGCATTAGAAATTCCAAGAAAGCTGAACCAAGTCAATCAACAGAACCATGAGAGGTAAGAAAAAAGTTGATGTTTTAGGCCACTAAGTTTGTAAATCTTTTTTTTTTTTTTTTTACACAACAGAACACTACTCGTCTATACTTTTACTACCTATTAATGAATTAAAATACCCTAATGGAGGAAATATCCATTGTAAAAATACCTACTGTATTTATGGATATTTTTCTACCACTGCACTTGTCACAAAGATGAGATACCAGACCAGGGGCCTGCAAACACCGATGTATGCACCAAATCTGCCTGCCTGTGTACAGCCCAGCAAGCTAAGAATAATATTATGTTTTTAAGTGATAGGAAAAAAAACAAAAAAAAAGAGTACTTCGTGACACATGAAAATTATTTGAAATTCAAATTTCAGTGTCCTAAATAAAACTTTGTTGGAACACAGGTATGCTCACTGATTTCTGTATAATTTATGAACACTGTCTTTTATTTTGGCTGTTTTGAAGATGCAACAGCAGAACTGAATAGCTGTGACAAAGACCCTACAGGCAGTAAAGCCTAAATATTTACTATGTGGACCTTAGCAGAAAAAGTTTGCCAACCATTGCCATAAACTTATTTACCAAATTCGTCTCATGGAGCAGAGAAACACATTAAAGTAGATGAGAAATAATCCATGGACGCCCTAAAATTGACCCAGAGGAACAGGTGGAGATTAGCCTTTAAAATAGCATCAGGCAAAGTCTAGTAAGAAAAACAGAAATAATTATTTCCCTACCACCAGATACATATATCAATAGATTAAAAGAAAGATTGGGCTTTCCTTGGTGGCTCAGTTGGTAAAGAATCTGCCTGCAATGCAGGAGGCCTGGGTTCGATCCCTGGGTTAGGAAGATTCCCTGGAAGGAACACTGAAATTTGAAGATCCCCTTCCTAGGTGGAGCTAGCAGTAAAGAACTGCCTGCCAGTGCAGGAGACATAAGAGATATGGGTTCTATCACAGGATGGGGAAGATCCTCTGAAGGAGGGCACAGCAAATTCACTCCAGTATACTGGCCTAGAGAATTTCATGGACAGAGGAGGCTGGCAGGTTAGAGTCCACAGGGTTGCAAAGAGTCAGCAAACATGACAAGTGACTTAGCACAAGCACAAAAGAGGAGAGCGTGGTGTCAAGATCATCTGAACTTTCTGCTGCTGCTAAGTCGCTTCAGTCATGTCCGACTCTGTGCGACCCCACAGACAGCAGCCCATTGGGCTCCCCCATCCCTGGGATTCTCCAGGCAAGAACACTAGAGTGGGTTGCCATTTCCTTCTCCAATGCATGAAAGTGAAAAGTGAAAGTGAAGTTGCTCAGTCGTGTCTGACTCAATGACCCCATGGACTGCAGCCTCCCAGGCTCCTCCGTCCGTGGGAGTTTCCAGGCAAGACTACTGGAGTGGGATGCCATTGCCTTCTCCTCTGAACTCTCTAGTCACAGAAAAATAACAGAACAGATCCCAAAGAGTATGTTAACCACAGCTTCCTCCCAGAGTAAAACAAGGTCAAGTTGAAACGGGGAGGTAAGGAGGGAGGCAAGGAGGTTCACCGGAAACATTCTGAAGTTCCACCAAATGACGGCATGTATGAAGTACTCTAGGGCTGAATATTAAAAAGCCCTGAAATGCCAATAATTTCCCAGATATTTACAAGCATTTGGGCCCATATAATTGTAAGACAGACATTATCTGATTATTCTTTTACTATTAAACTTTGACATTTCTCATATGAGCTCTTGAGAGGTTCAAGCAAAATTCTAAGACAACTTTCGTTTTGGAATTTAATCTGTAGACCAGGGGATCCCAAGGAAATGAAGATACTATAAAAGTTTATAATAACAACAATAATAGTGAAATCTGGAATACTATTATCTCCATTTTATTGAGGATTACCAGAGTTAAGTACAGTTGATTCTTGAGTAATTTTGGGGTTAAGGGTGTCAGCTTGACAGTTGAAAGTCCATGCATAATTTAGACTTGGCTCTCCATGTATACAGTCCTTCTCTGTCCAAGCCAAATTAGACGGCTCAGATGGTAAAGCATCTGGCCGTGATGCAGGAGATACGGGTTAGATCCCTGGGTTGGGAAGATCCCCTGGAGAAGGAAATGGCAACCCTCTCCAGTACTCTGGCCTAGAAAATTCCATGAATGGAGGAGCCTCATGGGCTACAGTCCACGGGGTCGCAAAGAGTCGGACACAACTGAGAGACTTCACTCACTCACTCACTCTCTGTCCAAGACTCTACATTTCTGGGTTCAGCCAACCAGGGATGTAGTACTCTAACTTTACCACTGAAAAAAAATGTACATATAAGTGAACCCATGCAAATCCATGTTGTTCAAGGGTCAATTGTACCTGCTCAAAGTCAGAGAACAAACACATGGCAGATTCTGACTTCAACCCCAGAGTCTGGGCTCTCAACCCCTATGCCTTCCTGCTTTTCCAAAGTTCACAGTGAATAGCCAAATAAATATAAGCCTAATAACATGGAGGTGGAAACAAAAGTCAAAAATATGCTATTAAGCCTCCAAGAAGCTTAACAACACAGTATTNGATTTCTTTGGAAGGAATGATGCTAAAGCTGAAACTCCAGTACTTTGGCCACCTCATGCGAAGAGCTGACTCATTGGAAAAGACTCTGATGCTGGGAGGGATAGGGGCAGGAGGAGAAGGGGACGACCGAGGATGAGATGGCTGGATGGCATCACGGACTCGATGGACATGAGTCTGAGTGAACTCCGGGAGATGGTGATGGACAGGGAGGCCTGGCGTGCTGCGGTTCACGGGGTTGCAAAGAGTCGGACACAACTGAGCGACTGAACTGAACTGAACTGATGGTTTTATTATGAAATATTTCAAAAACCATCAAATAGAAATAACAAAGCCAACAGCTATTTTGCTACCACCTGCTATAAAATATCAAAAATATTATATTTCCCAAAATTATATTCCCCTCTGTCCACTTCTCTCTACCCGCTCCAAAGGTTACCACTATTTGAATCCAATGATGAATAGTTCCACATATGGAAACTGGTCTTCAACAAGAGATCTCCAATGAACAATATCTCTAGGTGGTCAATTCCATGTGTAGACCTTTGAATTGGGGTTGGCCCTATCACTTGCTTTTGATCAGTAGAATATGGTGAAACTGATACTATGTGACTTCTTAAGGGATGGGTCATAAGAAGCCTTGAAACTTCCACCTGGCTTTAGTACAAGACCAGCTCTTAGGTCCCTCCTTTTTGGAGCCCAGCTGCTGCCTTGTGCAAAGTCCAGACCTCATGGGAAGGCCATGCAAAGACAGAGCTCTCAGCTGAAAGTCAGTACCAACATCAACCATCAGCCACATGAGCCAGGTGTCTTGGAAATCTAGTGCAGCAGAGCCCTTATCCCAGCCACCATCCGCATTAGAAATTCCAAGAAAGCTGAACCAAGTCAATCAACAGAACCATGAGAGGTAAGAAAAAAGTTGATGTTTTAGGCCACTAAGTTTGTAAATCTTTTTTTTTTTTTTTTTACACAACAGAACACTACTCGTCTATACTTTTACTACCTATTAATGAATTAAAATACCCTAATGGAGTAAATATCCATTGTAAAAATACCTACTGTATTTATGGATATTTTTCTACCACTGCACTTGTCACAAAGATGAGATACCAGACCAGGGGCCTGCAAACACCAATGTATGCACCAAATCTGCCTGCCTGTGTACAGCCCAGCAAGCTAAGAATAATATTATGTTTTTAAGTGATAGGAAAAAAACAAAAACAAAGAGTACTTCGTGACACATGAAAATTATTTGAAATTCAAATTTCAGTGTCCTAAATAAAACTTTGTTGGAACACAGGTATGCTCACTGATTTCTGTATAATTTATGAACACTGTCTTTTATTTTGGCTGTTTTGAAGATGCAACAGCAGAACTGAATAGCTGTGACAAAGACCCTACAGGCAGTAAAGCCTAAATATTTACTATGTGGACCTTAGCAGAAAAAGTTTGCCAACCATTGCCATAAACTTATTTACCAAATTCGTCTCATGGAGCAGAGAAACACATTAAAGTAGATGAGAAATAATCCATGGACGCCCTAAAATTGACCCAGAGGAACAGGTGGAGATTAGCCTTTAAAATAGCATCAGGCAAAGTCTAGTAAGAAAAACAGAAATAATTATTTCCCTACCACCAGATACATATATCAATAGATTAAAAGAAAGATTGGGCTTTCCTTGGTGGCTCAGTTGGTAAAGAATCTGCCTGCAATGCAGGAGGCCTGGGTTCGATCCCTGGGTTAGGAAGATTCCCTGGAAGGAACACTGAAATTTGAAGATCCCCTTCCTAGGTGGAGCTAGCAGTAAAGAACTGCCTGCCAGTGCAGGAGACATAAGAGATATGGGTTCTATCACAGGATGGGGAAGATCCTCTGAAGGAGGGCACAGCAAATTCACTCCAGTATACTGGCCTAGAGAATTTCATGGACAGAGGAGGCTGGCAGGTTAGAGTCCACAGGGTTGCAAAGAGTCAGCAAACATGACAAGTGACTTAGCACAAGCACAAAAGAGGAGAGCGTGGTGTCAAGATCATCTGAACTTTCTGCTGCTGCTAAGTCGCTTCAGTCGTGTCCGACTCTGTGCGACCCCACAGACAGCAGCCCATTGGGCTCCCCCATCCCTGGGATTCTCCAGGCAAGAACACTAGAGTGGGTTGCCATTTCCTTCTCCAATGCATGAAAGTGAAAAGTGAAAGTGAAGTTGCTCAGTCGTGTCTGACTCAATGACCCCATGGACTGCAGCCTCCCAGGCTCCTCCGTCCGTGGGAGTTTCCAGGCAAGACTACTGGAGTGGGATGCCATTGCCTTCTCTTCTGAACTCTCTAGTCACAGAAAAATAACAGAACAGATCCCAAAGAGTATGTTAACCACAGCTTCCTCCCAGAGTAAAACAAGGTCAAGTTGAAACGGGGAGGTAAGGAGGGAGGCAAGGAGGTTCACCGGAAACATTCTGAAGTTCCACCAAATGACGGCATGTATGAAGTACTCTAGGGCTGAATATTAAAAAGCCCTGAAATGCCAATAATTTCCCAGATATTTACAAGCATTTGGGCCCATATAATTGTAAGACAGACATTATCTGATTATTCTTTTACTATTAAACTTTGACATTTCTCATATGAGCTCTTGAGAGGTTCAAGCAAAATTCTAAGACAACTTTCATTTTGGAATTTAATCTGTAGACCAGGGGATCCCAAAGAAATGAAGATACTATAAAAGTTTATAATAACAACAATAATAGTGAAATCTGGAATACTATTATCTCCATTTTATTGAGGATTACCAGAGTTAAGTACAGTTGATTCTTGAGTAATTTTGGGGTTAAGGGTGTCAGCTTGACAGTTGAAAGTCCATGCATAATTTAGACTTGGCTCTCCATGTATACAGTCCTTCTCTGTCCAAGCCAAATTAGACGGCTCAGATGGTAAAGCATCTGGCCGTGATGCAGGAGATACGGGTTAGATCCCTGGGTTGGGAAGATCCCCTGGAGAAGGAAATGGCAACCCTCTCCAGTACTCTGGCCTAGAAAATTCCATGAATGGAGGAGCCTCATGGGCTACAGTCCACGGGGTCGCAAAGAGTCGGACACAACTGAGAGACTTCACTCACTCACTCACTCTCTGTCCAAGACTCTACATTTCTGGGTTCAGCCAACCAGGGATGTAGTACTCTAACTTTACCACTGAAAAAAAATGTACATATAAGTGAACCCATGCAAATCCATGTTGTTCAAGGGTCAATTGTACCTGCTCAAAGTCAGAGAACAAACACATGGCAGATTCTGACTTCAACCCCAGAGTCTGGGCTCTCAACCCCTATGCCTTCCTGCTTTTCCAAAGTTCACAGTGAATAGCCAAATAAATATAAGCCTAATAACATGGAGGTGGAAACAAAAGTCAAAAATATGCTATTAAGCCTCCAAGAAGCTTAACAACACAGTATTGTTAATGTCAATGTCAAATACAGTATTTTTATCATTTTATTTCACAACAGTATTAGTTTTGTTTCTTTTTTTATACTACCTCAATTTAATATTAGTTGAAATTAAAAAAAAAAAAAAAAAAAACCTCGGCTCTAGAATGCATGTTAATCAATGCTGATTGATTACTTAGCCTGCATAATGAGCAGAAATCAACATACGCCTAAATTCTGAAAGATAAGTGTAATTACACAGAACACAAGTATCTAAAACACAGAGCTATTACAGTCAAAGACCTTTAGCCTAAAACGCAAAAGAAAAGATAACTTCAGAAAAAGTAATAGATTATGGTGAACTGAGAGAGATATAAAGAATTTTAATAAGGCTGTCCCCCTGACCTTTTCCAACAAAGAAACTCTATAAAAAGGAAATACAAAGACCATTCAATGAAATGAGTATGAATGAAAGAAGGAATACAGATACATTAGACAGTGATTGCTCCACTCAGATTTCACATTCACTTTAATTTGGGAGGTGGGGCAGCGAGTAGTCGTGCATTTCCCTCACAAAATAGGAATATATAGAGAGTACCTATGTACCCTGCAGCAAGCAGCTCCGGTGCAAGCACATCAATCACAGGAATGAGCGATCACAGGTGCTGGCCTGGGGCACCATGAAAGCACCGTCTCACTTTTGTTTTCTACTACAGGTTCTTAAGTTCTGACTCTGCAGGAGTGTGAATCCTGCTTCCCTCTCCCTCACACTGTATTTTGGACTACACTCTAAAAATACACCCTGGTGGCTCAGCCATAAAGAATACACCCGCAATGCAGGAGACCTGGGTTCGAGTCCTAGGTCAGGAAGATCACCTGGAGAAGGGAATGGCTACCCACTCCATTATTCTTGCCTGGAGAATTCCATGGGCAGAGTAGCCTGGTGGGCTACAGACCACAGGGTCGCAAAGAGTCGGACACAACCGAGCGACTAAGCACACATGGATACAATTGGCTTATTCAAACTGTAGGTGTTCGTGGATAATAACTGCACTTTCCCTAGGGCTTGTATGTTCTCAAGATTGCACACCAATTGTTGTTTCTAGGGGACAACTGTTCAGGTTTATTGGGCTAAATTAACAAAATCAAGTCAAACCCTTGAAGAACATACAATAAACACTTAAGAGTAAATAAACTCAGGTCCGTAAACTAACTCATTTGTACTAGATACTCACTGAAATATTTTGTACATACTTCAACTCTATGTTTGAAATCAAAGAAAATAAAAACTGTTGTGATACTAAGGAGACACAAACAAAGGCAACATTTATAACAATAAATCTTTTTTTTTTTTTGCCGCCTCACCAGGCATGCGGGATCTTAATTCCCCAACCAGGGATCCAACCTGTACAACTCGCGTTTGGAGTTCGGAGTCTTAGCTGCTGGACCGCCAGGAAAGTCCCACAACAAATATTCAATGTATGTGTTCACATATATACACTCATATATGTATCGCATATATATAATATGTAAATGTGTTCACATATATACACTCATATATGTATCGCATATATATAATATGTAAATGTGTTCAGATATGTACTTCTCCCCAAAATGTTCCAGGAGTTCACAATTAAGGTTTAATACAATGCCACATTTGCCAAAACAAAACCACCTTAATGTTCTAGTCAGCACTACTACTATAAATAATTTGGATCATGTAAAATCAAATGTTAAATTACTGAGGTTCTAAATAAAATTATTAGCAAATTACATTATATTATTTCATCTTTGAAATCTGAACCCTCAAAAGTCAATATGAAACTCTACATTTACAAGAGGGTGTGTTAACCATTTACCTTGAAACCAGATCTTCACATTTCAGTTGACTAAGACATTGCTTAGCTAAATTAATATATATACAGTATGGGGCAGGTATGAAAAATGAAAAAGCCCAAGTCTAAACTTGCTAAATAGACTTAAGTCTAAAATCATGGAGTTGGGACTTTCCTGGTGGTGTAGTGGTTAAGACTCCGTATTTCCACTACAAAGGACATGAGTTTGATCCCTGGTCAAGGAGCTAAGATCTCACATGCTACGTGGTGTGGCAAAAAAAAAAAAATGTTTTTAATTAAAAAATAAAATTAAGTTGCGGAGTAAAAGTGCTATAATGATTAGTAGGATGTGGCAGAACCACAGACGCCCTGACTTGGGCCAATTTAGAAAATTTTCCTGAAACTTAACAAAACACAATTCTGATAAACTTAGACGTGATTATGGAACTGAAAATGCCAATTTAAAAAATATTCAAGTAGTTATCAAAATAATTTCTCTGCACACAATGAGTTTTTAAAACCCTAGGAATTTGTACATTTTGCTATTGGAATTTTCTTTCTCAGTCGTGAACTCTATCCCAGAAGTTTTACCATATTTAGTGCTAACTTTGGCAGTGTCTAGAAACCCAATAAACCTAGATTCTAACTTCCACCTACTTTAGAACCTCCTTTGCTGCTACTACACCTGACAAGCCAGCCTACCTACATAGCTACCCCCTCTTTATGTCAAAACAAAAAAGGGGCCTGTCATTCAATGCATTTCATATTTTCAAAATGCCAGAGTTATAACATTTAAGGTGGGGAAAATAAAACCTATAGGAAGGGTCAGCCAAAACAGAACCTCACAGAGGAAACTGCCTTTGAGATAGGCTTTGGGGAATGAGCAGAATTTTGAAAGCTAGAGATGGTGTGAGAGCTGGACTTTCCAGTTAAAAATGATGGCATGAGCTCTCACCACCAGGCAGGAGTGCCATCTTTCTTGGTGGGAGCACAATTCTATTGACTAAGCCAGCATTGATTTAGAATTGGCTGGGTCTCAGACACTCCTAACCGTATTATTTTTACTGAAATATAGTGGATTACAATGTTAATTTCTGCTGCATAGCAAAGTGATTTAGTCATATATGTGTGCGTGCTCAGTCGTCCTTGATTCTCTGCAACACTGTGGGCTTTAGCCCGTCAGGCTCCTCTGTAGATGGGATTCTCCAGGCAAGCATACTGGAGGGGCAGCCATTCTCTCCTTCAGGGGGTCGCCCCGACCCAGGGATCAGCCCTTTGTCTGCCACACCACCTGCATTGCAGGTGGATTCTTTACCCACTGAGCCACCTAGGAAGACCCTTGGTTTGTATATATATTTATATTCTTTTCCATTATGGTTTAAAATTTTATTTTTTATATATTCTTTTCCATTATGATTTACCATAAAATATTGAATATAGTTCCTTGTGCTATACAGTAGGACTTTATTGTTTAGCAAACACTACTCTTAATGCTCTCTATGCATCTGCTCAATTAATCCTCACAGTAATAAAGTGAGACAAACTATCATCTCCTTTTACAGATGAGGAAACTACAGTGTAGTTCAGTTCAGTTCAGTCTCTCAGTCATGTCCGACTCTTTGCCACCCCATGAACTGCAGCACACCAGGCCTCCCTGTCCATCACCAACTCCCAGAGCCCACCCAAACCCATGTCCATTGAGTCGGTGCTGCCATCCAACCATCTCATCCTCTGCCGTCCCCTTCTCCTCCTGCCTTCAATCTTTCTCAGCATCCGGGTCTTNCTGTGGAAAATTCTGAAAGAGATGGGAATACCAGACCACCTAACCTGCCTCTTGAGAAATCTGTATGCAGGTCAGGAAGCAACAGTCACAACTGGACATGGAACAACAGACTGGTTCCAAATAGGAAAAGGAGTACGTCAAGGCTGTATATTGTCTCCCTGCTTATTTAACTTATATGCAGAGTACATCATGAGAAACGCTGGAATGGAAGAAACACAAGCTGGAATCAAGATTGTCGGGAGAAATATCAATAACCTCAGATATGCTGATGACACCACCCTTATGGCAGAAAGTGAGGAGGAGCTAAAAAGCCTCTTGATGAAGGTGAAGGAGGAGAGCAAAAAAGTTGGCTTAAAGCTCAACATTCAGAAAACGAAGATCATGGCATCTGGTCCCATCACTTCCTGGGAAATAGATGGGGAAACAGTGGAAACAGTGGCAGACTTTATTTTTTTGGGCTCCAAAATCACTGCAGATGGTGACTGCAGCCATGAAATTAAAAGACGCTTACTCCTTGAAAGAAAAGTTATGACCAACCTGGATAGTATATTCAAAAGCAGAGACATTACTTTGCCAACTAAGGCCCGTCTAGTCAAGGCTAGATATACATACCAAAAAGTCAATTGTATTACATGATAATTTAATAAATGAAATAATAAAAAGAACACACACATTTAGAAGAACCAAGCCACAATTTTGCCTCTGAGTTCTCCTTTGATCAAAAAATATAATAATTCCTATAAATAAAGTCATGCTAGCTTCTCAGGGTCATGTTTATTCCTGACAGAATATAACACATATGTATAATATAATTAAAATGTCTGTTTTAATAACTTGCAGTACAAATCAGCAACAAATCAAGTTTACTGACCCATATCTTTTTTTTTTTTTTCAATCTTCTTCATGCCTCTGTTTGCTCTTAAAGTATAGGTATTCTCCAGGTTGCATCTTCATCTTAATTTCTTCTGGTTTAGCATCCTCTCCTGGAGAAATCTCTGTCAGTCCAGTTGCTTGATTGAAAATCTTCTTGATGAAGATGACTTCTAAATCTATACCTGTAATCCTAATGTCTTTTTAATCTCTATTTATAGCTGTTTGTGTAATATCTTCTTTTAAATATCCGACTAGTCCGAAAAAATCACTTTCCAAAAATTTTAATTAATTGCTCTTCTAAAGTCTAAGATTCCTCTGAAGTCATTAACCTCTTGGTTATTAAAGCTAGAAATATTGTCTTTTTAACCTCCTCATACTTTCTATCTCTCAATAAACTGGTCACTAAATATAGTTGATTCTTTAAATTCTGCATTTTTTTCCATCACAAAAACCTAAATTAAAGCCTTAATCATAGCTACTTTGCAGTGTTACAATACTTCTCTATGGTCTGTCTGATGCCCACATATTATTTCTGAAATTCACTTTTGTACTCTTAGAAAAGTTGTACTCTTAGCATTTGTTGCTTCATAAAATCTTTTTAATTCTCCTCCTCTTGAATAGAAATCTTATTTTCATAGAAAATAAAATCCACACTTCATTTGGTATTCTTAACTGGCAATAATTTAGATCTCCTTAATTTTTCTAATATCCTCCAGCACTGCAAATACATCACCACTACTGTCTACTTACCATGGGCTACCTGACTGTAGTCACATTCTTGGTTTTGTTGTTTCTTGAAACCAGCCCATTTCTGATCAACTACTTCACCTTCTGTGGGAAGTGCCCAGTATATGTCTGTCTCCTTGGCCTGTTAGGTTTCTGGATTCCATCACTTTTCTGCTCTTACGCCATATCTTTCTTGAAGACTTCCCCAGTTCAGCAACTTGGAATTCAACTTAGCCTCATTTGAGTTTTTATAGGATGATTAATTATTTTGCTTAGTTTTATTATGCATGCATATAATCACCACTGAGACTATAACCTTCTTAAGAGAAGCAATCATGTATTAATCACATTTTCTTGCCCTAAATCCTTTTTGGAATAAGGTACAGCACATGTACATACACAAAGAAATAATTGTGCCTTTCTTGTTAGATCTGGAACAATGCTCCTTACACATAAGATATACAATAGATATTTCCTCTATAAGTAAATGTATGAATGAATAGCAGACAGATTAAGCAGACTAGGGAGTCTTGAAAATGTTATCCCATATGTTACAATTATAGGAAGATTATCATTAGCAATAATGAGTTATTATAAATAGCATTCTGCATGATCAGGTAATGTCAACATTTATTTGTTGTGCACCTGCACTTACCACTCAAGGGCAAATTATATTTTCATTCTATCATTCAACTGCTCAATATTCAGTGTCTGCCTTGGTATATTGATGATTGAATTTGAACTTTTATTTACTGTTTCATTTATGGCATTTTTATTAACTGTGTTCTTTATCCGACAAAGCAGCACATATATCTGAATATATGAATATTGTACTTTTAAGTATTCCCTATGATTAGGCCTCTACCTCCCATCCTTCTCTTCCTTCCATCCATCTTCTTCTTTGTCCTTTTTTTCCTGTTTTCCCTGCCACTCTCCCTCCTCCCTCCTATACCACATTTATCATGCCCTCCTCCTTTCCTTTCCTTTTTATCATTCCCCTTTCTCTTTAACATTTCTTATTGTTTATTATCTACTACATCTTGATCTGAAAATGCCACAAATGCTATGAATAGTTACTGTACTGAAGGAGCTCACAGTCTAGAGTGAGTGAGCCAACTCAATTTTTTGTTTTGTTTGTTTCGTATGTGTGTGTGTTTCACTATCCTTAGTTAGAATCACGTTTATTCTCACTGTGGTACAACCCACCATTCCCTGTACTCAGCCTTCACTTGAGATGCAGGAATGTCATTATGCCCTCTCTTCATTCTTGCTTTTTCCAGAATGAGCAAACTTTCCCTATCTTCATAGCAAATGTGAGCTCCACTACATACATTTGCTGTTCTGTATTTCATTTCTTTGGTTTGTAACTCATTTTCATAACACTGTGCTGTCACTGATGTTCTGTAGCTGGTTGTTTCATGTGTCCTTGTCATGTTTCTCAAGGTTATTGGGTAGTTCTCATAATAGACCTCATTGCTCCTGGAATGATGCAATATGCTTGAGCAATTGAATTCCTAAGATATTTGAGAGAACCAATCAAGGAGAAGATGAACTGCCTTTTACTTTTGAGTAAAAACTCAAGTTTTCTTAGGAATATTCCTGATTTTCTGTAAGTCAAATTGTATAGAGTAAACTCTGGAAGTATAATACCAAATGTCACTAGTGTTTATGAGTATATGATATGGAAGTATTTTAGTCTCTTCGAACTTTTCTGTATTGCACAGTTATATTTAAATATGTGTAGTATTTTTATTGAAATAAATAAGTTAATTTTAATCAAGCTTAAGAGAATGTCTTATTATATACTGAACTATATATGCCAAAATAAAAACTATTCCTAATGGGTTTTGAATTTCCAAAGAAGAACTACATGTGTTTTCCCTTCCCAAGAATACTGGAGGTGATCAATATATATTGGAGACAGATATATATAGGACTCCTTGGTAAAAGACATTCCACTCTATATTTCACCATGTTCAAGGACATTATTGTTCACTTTTTAACAATAGAGGGCAGTAGAATAATGGTTCATAAATTTATTTTTGATAAAACTAACCAGATCCTTCATTCTAACCTCTAGAAAAATGATCAAAATAGTTCTGATATGTTTACCAAAGAAGAAAAGTCAGTGTCATGGTTTTGCTTTTATTTGTCTAGAATAATGTGTGTGAACACACACACACACACACACAATAAACTCAATATTATTGTTAGGTGCCAGGCATTACATCATGTGCTTTCCATGGAGGATCTATGTATCTCCATTAAAAGATGAGGCTCTCTGAGAAGTTAATTTCACTCGCCCAAAGCACAGAGTTACTATAAAATCTAAATACTACACTGTTATTTAGCAGGAAATGGGTGTGTGGTCAAACCTTCCAAAGGACAAAAATATTATTAGATATTATCATATATACATACTCTTGCCAGACTGCTGACATATTTCTAAAATCTTATCATATACCTATATCTGACTTACATATGATTATCTTTTGAAGGTTTTTGAATGTCAAAGTAACCTCAACACTATCTTATGGGAAATCACATTAGCAAATATGGTCCAGCTGACAAATTTCTCTTTGTTCAACAGGAATAAACAGAGCACCAGATATGCTAGATCCTAGACAGGGGAAGGCAGACACAAAAATGGAGGGGGGAAAGGGTAAATAAGCCCTCTAGGTGCCCACTGTTCAGCTATTTAGAGAAGACAGAATAAATAGTTCCAATAAAACGTGATAAATGCCATGACTGCTAAACATGCATGAAATGCAATAACACTGCAGAAGACAGAGTGTCACTGTCTGCAGAAGTCTAGGAAGCTGCCTGAAAAGGCAACATTTGAGCTAGGTATTGAAGGATTTGTAGGGTTTTTCCAGGAAGTAAAAATGAGAATGGCACAAACTAGCAGAAAGAAAACCTGTACAAAGATATGGACAAATGCAAAGGCAGAGTTCATTTGGGGAAAGGTTGGAGAGAAAAAAGAATAAGAATGGTCAGAAAGTCAGATGTTTCAGGGAAAAAAAGATGAAGGATAAAAACGGTAAGTTGCACTGGGACAAGATGATAAAAGACCTTCTGTGCAACCCTAAGATTTTGGACTTTATTTATGATTGATATGATAAAGGGTTTTTAAACAGGAAAAAGACATCATATTTGTGTTTTGCAAAGATAAGTAAGGAAGCCAGCTGTCCATCAAAAGACAGTGTAGAAGCAAGCAGACAATTTAGGCAACTGTGGCTTGGCTGAAATGGCTTAGGTCAAAGATGATGAGAGCCAGAACCAAAGCAGTGGCACAGAGCTGAAGAGAGGATTGGATTTTAAAGTCATGTAGGAGGCAGATTTGCAAGTATTTGTACCTCACTAAATGAGAGGAGAGAAAAAAAGTCTCACTGATGACTCAGATTTCTGAAAGCAATGATTACAAATAAATAAAAGCCTTCTTCAGGACTCCATGTAAATGTGTATTAGGTATTTACTCATCCCTTCAGAGTCTTCATCAATTTCTGAGTTTAGACTTAGCTCACTGGAAGGTTCTGGAAAATACCATGTACTAGTTTTGAGTGACACCTCACCACAGTTTGGGAGCATAGACAATTTTTAAGCAGGGAGAAATCATACAGGTTAGGGAGATACTTTGAGTAAAAGTGTAATGATTTGACCAAGCTCATGTATAGTCTGAATAACAGACTGAATCAAAATTTTCCAACTCAGGGAGCAATTCATTACACTGATTTTTCAAATATCTGGAGAATTCCAGATTGATCAGTTCCACATATTGAGAGATTCAATGGAGACTTAAGTAGACTTCCACACAGTCTAAGTCATGCCATTTCAAACCTGGTAACAGCTTTGGAGAAGGAAATGGCAACCCACTCCAGTATTCTTACCTAGAGAATCCTGTGGAAAGAGGAGCCTGGGGGCTGCTGTCCATATGGTCGCACAGAGTTGGACACGACTGAAGTGATTTAGCATGCATGCACTGGAGAAGGAAATGGCAACCCACTCCAGTAATTCTTACCTGGAGAATCCCAGGGACAGAGAAGCCTGATGGGCTGCTATCTATGGGGTCACAAAGAGTTGGACACGACTGAAGCAACTTAGCAGCAACAGCTTTGAAATCCAACCAGACTTTGCAAAATGCAGCATGGACCACAAGATTTTAATTACTGCTTATACATCTGTTCTACTAGACCCAGAAAACCAAAGTAGCACAGTTTCCTGGCACTCCTAATGCTTTAATAAGATTAAAAGTCATCAAAACCTTAAAGAGATGCTAAAAACCTCAGATCTCAAGAAACCAACTTCAAAATACCGGATCACCACTGAGATATCATTTGTTACTACCTGTATTTAGCAAGATGCTAAATTAGTTCCATGGAAAAGCTACCACACTAAAAAAGAAGAGTACATTTAAAATACAATATGTAAGGACTTCCTGGGTGGTTCAGTGGTTAAAAATCTGTCCTGCAATCTGGGGCACATGGGTTCAATCCCAGGTTAGGGAACTAAGATCCCACATGCCTTGGAGCAACTAAGTCTGTGGGCCACAACTAGACAGTCCCTACACCCCAACAAAAGATCATGCCTGCTACAACTAAGAACCCACCCAGCCAAATACATTAACTAGAAAAGAGTAACCCCTGTGCGCTGTAACTAGACAAAGCCCATATGCAGCAATGAAGATCCAATACAGTAAAAACTGGAAATAAATAAGAATGTTAAAATATATATATAAATATTATATATTTATACAGCACTAAACAAGTTGAATAAGTTACCTTACCATACAATGTGATCCTTACAACTCTGAGATGCATAAAGCAGGCATTATCATTATCCTCATTTTGTAGATGAGGAAACTGAACTGCAGATAAATTTAGAATCACACTTATATTCTCACATATCTTCTGACTCTAAATTTATATCCCTTCCACTAGGTAGAAATGATTCCCTTTTCTTTATATTTCATTTGAGTTGTTGAGATAAAACACAACATTAAAATCATTTATTCGACTTTCCTGGTGGTCTAGTGGCTAAGACCCTGAGCTCCCAATGCAGGGAGCCCTGGTTCCATCCCTGGGAACTAGATCACATGTCACAGCTAAGGGCTAGTGGGGTTAAATAAATAAATAAATATAAATAAATAATTTATATTGAAGCTGACTTGCGGTCTGTTAAAAAAAGACCATTTATTTATTGTCAACATTCTGCTGCATGGTACTGCAGATCAGACTCTTACAAAGGAGTTAGGCTTCGTCTGCACACCACGGGTAAACCTGAAATTCTCCTCTGAACATCTCTTAGAAACAGGTAGACACTGGGATTACTGATGGTGTAATGAATTTCTCTCCAGCTTCTACACCTATTATTAAAATCACTGGGTAACTTTCTCGTCCCCAGCAGAGTCTTCTTGCTGAATATGACACCTCCACAATAGTAATGGATAAACACTTTCAAAGGTTGATCAAATGAGTTGAATTTTTAACCATTATGACTTTGTTCAACAGGAAGGATAATTGTTATAAAAATGTACAATATATACAAGAGAAAAGACAAAAGAGGGACCTAGGTCCCTCACACTGCAGGCAGATTCTTTACCAGCTGAGCCACCAGAGATGCCCAAGAATACTGGAGTGGGTAGCCTATCCCTTCTCCAGCAAATCTTCCCGACCCAGGAATTGAACTGGGGTCTCCTGCTTTACCAGCTGAGCTACCAAGAAAGCCCCAGACCTCCAGAGCTGCACCATAATAAATATGCATGGTTTTAAGCCAGAAAAGTGATCTATACTTCAAATTTAATTTGGAAAACAAATATTACCATTTTTTAAAAGAAAGTATTAATCGCTCAGTCATGTCTGACTCTTTGTGATCCCATGGACCATAGCCCATCAGGCTCCTCTGTCCATGGGATTCTCCAGGCAAGAATACTGGAGTGGGTAACCATTCCCTTCTCCAGGGGATTTTTCTGACCCAGAGATTGAACCTGGGTCTCCTGCACTGCAGGCAGACTCCAGGATACATCTGCAAAATAAAACAAAACTANGGCTCCTCTGTCCATGGGATTCTCCAGGCAAGAATACTGGAGTGGGTAACCATTCCCTTCTCCAGGGGATTTTTCTGACCCAGAGATTGAACCTGGGTCTCCTGCACTGCAGGCAGACTCCAGGATACATCTGCAAAATAAAACAAAACTACACATTTAGATTCTTTAAGGATAATAATACACACGAAGACAACTATTTCTAGATATAATAGGATACTGCACACCTTCTGAATCCATGAAGAATGATAAGGACAGCTTGAGTATCATTTTATAATTAAATATTTAGTACTATATTACACGTGAATTTTGTAAAAAGAACTGACAGTACCACATGATACATCAGTCTCAATTATCCAAAACACAAAATAAACAAGGAAGTTAATTTTTAAATTATACCAACTCAACAGTATGGTATTGTAAATGTTTAAAAAGAAAAAGATGCTGTTCTCTGTACAAGGTACATCTAAAACTTTAGAAAACAATTCAAATTTTATTTTATGTGCACTATTCACCCTATATATATAATGATAATGAGGTCTCTTTAGTTAAGCCTAGTAGTAACAGAGTTCATCGTATAACAGGTATTCAAACTACATTAGTCCAGTTTAGTAGCTCAGTCATGTCCAACTCTTTGTGACCACATGGACTGCAGCACGCCAGGCATCTCTGTCCATTACCAATTCCTGGAGTTTACTCAAACTCAAGTCCATTCAGTCGGTGATGCCATCCAACAATTTCATCCTCTGTCATTCCCTTCTCCTCCCTCCTTCAATCTTTCCCAGCATCAGGGGCTTTCCAAATGAGTCAGCTCTTCACATCAGGTGGCCAAAGTATTAGAGTTTCAGTTTCAACATCAGTCCTTCCAAATGTTGGCAATTTGATCTCTGGTTCCTCTGCGTTTTCTAAAACCAGCTTGAACATCTGGAAGTTCACAGCTCCTGTACTGCTGAAGCTTGTGTTCGAGAATTTTGAGCATTACTTTACTAGCATGTGTGATGAGTGGAACTGTGCAGTAGCTTGAGCATTCCTTGGCATTGCCTTTCTTTGGGACTGGAATGAAAACTGACCTTTTCTGTGGCCACTGCTGAGTTTTTCATATTCGCTGGCATATTGACTGCAGCACTTTCACAGCATCATCTTTTAGGATTTGAAATAGTTCAACTGGAATTTCATCACTTCCACTAGCTTTGTTTGTAGTGATGCTTCCTAAGGCCCATTTGACTTCATATTCCAGGATGTTTGGCTCTAGGTAAGTGATCATACCATTGTGATTATCTGGGTCATGAAGATCTTTTTTGTATAGTTCTTCTGTATATTCTGCCATCTCTTTTTAATACCTTCTGCTTCTGTTTGGTCCATACATTACTGTCCTTTATTGTGCCCATCTTTGCATGAAATGTTCACTTGGTATCTCTAATTTTCTTGAAGAGATGTCTAGTCTTTCCCATTCTATTGTTTTCCTTTATTTCTTTGCATTGCTCACTAAGGAAGGCTTTCTTACCTCTCCTTGCTATTCTGTGGAACTCTGCATTCAAATGGGTATCTTTCCTTTTCTCCTTTGCCTTTTGCTTCTCTTCCTTTCACAGCTATTTGTAAGGCCTCCTCAGACAGCCATTTTGCCTTTTTGCATTTCTTTTTCTTGGGGATGGTCTTGATCACTGCCTCCTGTACAATGTCAAGAACCTCCATCTATAGTTCTTCAAGCACTCTGTCTATCAGATCTAATCCCTTGAATCTATTTCTCACTTCCACTGCATAATCGTAAGGGATTTGATTAAGGTCATACCTAAATGGTCTAGTGGTTTTCCCTACTTTCTTCAATTTATGTCTGAATTTGGGAATAAGGAGTTCATGATCTGAGCCACAGTCAGCTTGTGGTCTTGTTTTTGCTGAGTACATAGAGCTTCTACAAATTTGGCTGCAAAGAATATAATCAATCTGACATTAAGTAAAGTATTATTTTTAACTTCACCATTCAGAGGGCTGAATTAGCCATACTCATTGAGTGCACTATCACTATTTTCTTTCCTTATTTATTTCTCTTTATCTCCTTCAGCCCACTCCCATGCACTGGGCCCCACAGGCAGCCATTCTAACGTGCTTAGTGAGTCCTTTAGGTAAGTGTTCTTACAAGAAGTGTACCTGCTGTGCTTGTGTGTTTTCACTTTGTGTGTTAGTCCCCAGTCGTGTCTGACTCTCTGCGACTCCATATACTGTAGCACACCAGACTCCTGTGTCCATGGAATTCTCTAGGCAAGAATACTGGAGTGGGTAGCCATTCCTTTCTCCAGGGGATCTTCCTGACCTAGAGATTAAACCTGGATCTCCCGTATTGCAGGCAGATTCTTTACTATCTGAGCCATCAGGGAAGCCCATTATAAAAATTTAATTCAGATGAATGATAAATATNTCCATGGAATTCTCTAGGCAAGAATACTGGAGTGGGTAGCCATTCCTTTCTCCAGGGGATCTTCCTGACCTAGAGATTAAACCTGGATCTCCCGTATTGCAGGCAGATTCTTTACTATCTGAGCCATCAGGGAAGCCCATTATAAAAATTTAATTCAGATGAATGATAAATATACCTCCGCCTCTTACATTTTAGCAAGCACGATAGTCTTCATATCCATTCACGGTGCTTCTGTTTACCTAACTGATCGCCGCTAATGGTGGCAGACAACTCCACGATGCGCACCCATCAGTCCATCCCTCCCAGCAAAGCTCACCCAGCTACCTCCCCACCACCAGCATCCTTACCAATAATACAGTCGTGAATAACCTTGCTCACATTCTCTTGGAGACCTGAAGGACACATTCCAATGTCTGACTGTAGAAATGGAATTTCTGGGTCACAGAGCAACTACCTAGTTAATTTGCTTAAATAATGCCTGAGTGCTTTCCAAAACAGCTGCCCCAGACTGTGCTCCCACCATCCATACACAGGGTTTCCTGTTTAGTGCCCAAGTCCCTCCCTCAACTTTGCCACTTATTAGCTTCATAAAGACCATGAACAAGTCTACTGCTGAACCTTGCTTTTCTTTTCACTAAATTTAGACTATTTACTCCAACTGCCTGATGTGGTTGTTCTAAGGAACAAATGTTTGAAATAACACGCAAGTACTTTAAGGAATATAAATAGTTGTCTACAAATGTAAGCAACTACATTGCTGCAATTTTTGTTCTTGTGATAATTTCTAAATATCTTGCACTCCCATAAATTTACACACACCTCTGCCAAAAGAGAAGAGATAACTGAATAAACCTGAAACTTGGAAAATGAAACTTTCTCCTGGATACCTAAACATTGAGGGAGACGGAAACAGAATGAGGAAAATACACTTTCTTCTTTATTTACTCATCTATGCATTTACTTGGGGCTTCCCTGATGGTTCAGCAGTAAAGAACCCACTCGCAATGCAGGAGATGCAGGTTCTATCTCTGGGGCTGGGAAGATTCCCTGGAGAAGGAAATGGCAACCCACTCTAATGTTCTTGCTTGGAGATGGACAGAGGAGACTGGTGGGCTACAGTCCACGGGGTGCAGAACAGTCAGACAGGACTTAGCAACTAAACAACAACAATGCACTTACCTAATCAAAGATTTTAAGGACTGGCACTCTGCTAGTAGTAAAATTTAAAAAAAAATTGTAGTGCAAATATGTACATAGTACATAAACAAACTTTCCAACTATGTCTTAAATTTTGTACATAAACTTTATCCCAAAATGTAATTACCTCAAAGTTGGTAGCTTCTGATTTCACAACCTAACAGCTCTTATTTACTGACCACCCACTGTATCAATGTATCATGTATATTTCCTGAAACACTTAGAACAGTTCTGCAAGGAGGATGTTATTAGCTCCTCAAATCAGAAAAGAGAAAAGAGACACAGTTATTTACCTAATAGAGTAATTAAATGGTAATTAATTGGCAACAGACTCAGGAAACCCCAGTAGGTTATTCTAAAGTCCCAAGCTTCCTCCTTCCACACCACTTCATTTCCTCTTGAAAGATATGTTCAAAGATACCTTCAGCAGAGGGCAGATTATCACAGGAGCTATAAGGATATAAGAAAAATGCCACAGAAATTATAAAGATACAGGCTTCCCTTGTGGCTCAATGGTAAATGCTAATGCAGGAGACGTAGGTTAGATCCCTGGTCCAAGATGATCCCACAAGCCTGTATTTTTCAATTCAGTTCAGTTCAGTTCAGTTCAGTCGCTCAGTCGTGTCTGACTCTTTGCGACTCCATGGAGTGCAGCTCTCCAGGTCTCCCTGTTCATCACCCAGAGTTTACACAAACTCAAGTCCACTCAGTTGGTGATCCCATCCAGCCATCTCATCCTCTTTCGTCCCCTTTTCCTCCCTCCTTCAATCTTTCCCAGCATCAGGGGCTTTCCAAATGAGTCAGTTCTTCACATCAGGTGGCCAAAGTATTAGAGTTTCAGTTTCAAAATCAGTCCTTCCAACGAATACTAATTTCCTTTCGGATGGACCGGTTGGATCTCCTTGCAGTCCAAAGGACTTTCAAGAGTTTTCTCCAACACCGCAGTTCAAAAGCATCAATTCTTCGGTGCTCAGCTTTCTTTAGAGTCCAATTCTCACATCTATACATGACTACTAGAAAAACCATTGCTTTGACTAGACGGACCTTGGTTGACAAATTAATGTCTCTCCTTTTTAATATGCTGTCTAGGTTGGTCATAACTTTTCTTCCAAGGAGTAAGTATCTTTTAATTACACGGCTGCGGTCACCATCTGCAGTGATTTTGGAGCCCAAAAAATAAACTCTCTCACTGTTTCCACTCTTTCCCCATCTATTTGCAATGAAGTGATGGGACCAGATGCTATGATCTTAGTTTTCTGAATGTTCAGTTTTAAGCCAATTTCTTCACTCTCTCCTTTCACTTTCATTAAGAGGCTCTTTAGTTCTTCTTCACTTTCTGCCATAAGGGTGGTGTCATCTGCATAAGAGTACTGGGGTGGGGTGCCATTGCCTTCCCCGTACTAGCATGTGAGATGAGTGCAATTGTGTGGTAGTTTGAGCATTCTTCAGCATTGCTTTTCTTTGGGATTGGAATGAAATATCCTCCCTCCCCAATTTTGATCTGAGATAATTCATTCTCTAGAGATGCCTTTTACTGGTACAGTTAAGCATCTACTATCTTTTGATTCTCCAACTCCTGATATTTAAACTCCTTTACACACAACATAGATGTGGTTGGGGGAATATCTGTGTCAACCAAACGACCTATCCAAAAACTTCTATATTCCTAATAGCCGGTCTACTCATAATAGCCAAAGCTGAAAACAATTCAAGTGTCTGACAAATGGATGAACAACCTATGGTATACTTGTACAATGAAATGTTGTGCTATGTGCTAAATCACTTCAGTCCTCTCCAACCCCTTGAGACCTTACAGACCGTAGCCAACCAGGCTACTTTGTCCAAGTGATTCTCCAGGCAAGAAAACTGGAGTGGGTTGCCATGTCCTCCTCCAGGGGATCGCCCCAACCCAGGGATCAACCCTGCATCTCTACGTCTCCTGCATTGGCTGAGCTTCCCAGGTGGCTCAGATAGTAAAGAATCTGCCCACAGTCGGGGAGACCCAGGTTTGATCCCTAGGTCAGGAAGACCCCCTGCAGAAGAACATGACAACCCACCTCAGTATTCTTGCCTAGAGAATCCCTTGGACAGAGGAGCCTGGCAGGGAAAGAGTCAGACACCACTGAGTGACTAACACTATGAAATATTACTCAGCAACAAAAAGGAATAATCTACTAATACCTACAAGAGCCTGGATAAATATCAAAAAGATTATGCTAAGGGAAAGAATCCAGGAAAACATGTAGGTAAAGCAAATTTATGGTAAAAGAAATCAAACCAGTGTTTGCCTGGAAGGTTGGAGGGAGTTTAACTGGGAAAGAACAGAAGTGAACTTCTTAGGATAATAAATAGTCTGTCATGATGAGATAAAAATGTTTGTAAGGGTGAGAGAACTGTACACTTAAATTTGGTGAATTTTATCATATACGTTATACCTCAATAAAGATGATTAATAAACTTCCACACAACAATACATACACAAGAGGAAAAAAAATCTATTATGCTTAACTTGACCTCCAAAGCAACAGAATCTTAAAAATCTCAGTTACACCCTTCTAACATCTACAGGCCTCAGTTCTCTCATTTCTTTTTAATTAATTTTTATTAGAGTATACTTGATTTACAACATTCTGTTAGTTTCTGCTGCATAGCAAAGTGAATTAGTTATATGTATACATATATCCACTCTTTTCTTAGGTTCTTTTCCCATTTAAAACATTATAGAGTATTGATTGGAGTTCCTTGTGCTACATATACTACAGTAGGTTCTTTTTTTTTTTTTCACACAACAATACAGTTGTTCAATACAAATTCTATTCAAGTTCCCATACACGATAAACTAGGAGACAGTGGAACATATCCAGGGACATAAATCAAGGTGTAAAAATTTCATGGTCTAAAGGTATTGAAATCATACAGCCTGTTCTCTTATCACTGCAGAATTATGTTAGACATCAGTACCAAAAGTTATTTAAAAATAACCCATATATTTTCAAGTGCAATGTGACACTTACCAAGAGTGATCTTTGACTTAGCCACTGAAAGCCTAAATAATGTTAGAAGAATGAAAAAGAAGGGTGATTGTAAAGAAAAAAGTATTTAAATGAGAAGTTAATATCACAGATACTTTTTTTAAAACCCATGGATTTGGAAATTACATACAAAGATACTTTGAAAAACCCCATGTATTTAGAAATACAATTAAATATCCACTTTTAAATGATGGGTATATCTACAGTAGATTCCCATTAGCTATCTATTTAAATAGATAATATCCAATAGATAATAGTGTGCGTATATTTAATAGATAATACTGTGTGTATATGTCAATACCTCAATTTGTCCTCCCCACCCCATCCTTTCCCCCTTGGTTACCATAAGTTGTTTTCTACATCTGTGACTCCATTTGTTTTGTAAATAAGTTCATTGGCACCATTTTTTTAGATTCCACATATAAGCAATAGCATTTGATATTTGTCTTTCTCTGTCTGACTTACTTCACTCAGTAATAACAATCTCAAGTCCATCCGGTTCTCTCACTTCTAATCCAGCTATTTCAGGATCTACTTGGTATTTATTTTGTCCCCAGTGGAAAAAGAGACTTGATCTATCATTCTCAGTACAAAAGTCCTTTCTCTACTGAAAGTTCATTTAAACAGCCTACTAAACTATGAGTATCTGGAAAGCAAAAACTAGTTCTTATTTACCCATGCTGTATGCCTAATATCTGTTAAGTGCCAAATATGTTTTGGATAGATTTTATTGGTCCAACTAAAAAAATTCAGTGCTCTGCACAATATGTAAGTGGTGTGCTGGAACTAGCTAATATCAGCTTTCAGGGAAGCCAACTCTGTACATTTCTTCCCATCTCCACGCTCACCTTGCACCAGCAGCTTGAAATAAGCCACAGTGAAAGTCTTTTGTGACACTATGATTTATAATAAGAAATATAGGGATTTCCCTGGTGGTCCAGTGGTTAAGACACCTCATCTCCAGTGCAGGGGGCATGGGCTCAATAGTTCCCCTGGTTGGGGAACTATGACCCACCTGCCTCTGAAAATAAATAAAATGGGGGTTTATTTTAAAAGAAAAGAAATATATATATTTGGTTTTCAACCTGTTCCTGGCACGTGCGTGCATGCTCTGTCGCTCAGTCATGTCCGACTTTTGTGACCCCATGGACTGCAGTCTGCCATACTCCTCTGTCATGGAATTTTCTAGGCAGGAATACTGGAGTGGATTGCCATTTCCTCCTCCAGGGAGCTTTCCAACTCAGGATAGAACCTGCGTCTACTGCGCTCCTGCATCTCCTGCTTTGCCAAAAGGATTCTTTACCACTCCGCCACCTGTAACCGGTACAGAGCTCCTAAAACCCCTGAGAGCAGTAAAGGTGTCTTGTTATGTTATTAAGGTGACTTCTGAAAAGCTCCTAAGGAAGCGAGGTCAGCAGCCAGTGGAACCAACCACCTGCTTAGAGGGCTGGGACTGAAAGTCCCCATCCACCCCACTCCCTCGACCTCAGGGGAGGGAAAAGGAACTGGAAGTTGAGTCCATCGCCTATGGCTAAGGATTTAATCAATCATGTCTCTGTAATATGTGTGGGTTAGTAGCTCAGTTGTATCTGACTCTTTGTGATCCCATGGACTGTACAGCCCACCAGGCTCCTCTGTCCGTGGAATAATGAGGCCTCTATAAAAACCCAAAAGAAGGGGGTTAGCAGAGCTTCCCAGGGAAGGCAATGGCACCCCACCCCAGTACTCTTGCCTGGAAAATCCAATGGACGGAGGAGCCTGGTGGGCTGCAGTCCATGGGGTCGCTAACAGTCGGACAGACTGAGCGACTTCACTTTCACTTTTCTATTTCATGCATTGGAGAAGGACATGGCAACCCACTCCAGTATTCTTGCCTGGAGAATCCCAGGGATGGAGGAGCCTGGTGGGCTGCCGTCTATGGGGTCACACAGAGTCGGACACGACTAAAGTGACTTAGCAGCAGCAGCAGCAGAGCTTCCAGGATGGAGATGCAGCTTTGCTGGGGAGACATAGACAGAGCTGCATCCTCTGAGAAAACTTGGAAGCTCCGAGCCTCTTCCACAGACTTTGCCCTATGCATCTCTTCCATCTGGCTGTTGTTGGGTTATATTCTTTTATAATAAACTGGTAATCTAGTAAGCAAAATGCTTCTCTGACTTCTATGAGCTGCTCTAGCAAATTACTCAAACCCAGGAAGGGGTCACTGAAACCTGTAATCTATAGTCAGCAGGTCAGAAGCACATGTGATAAGCTGGGTTCATGGTCTGCACCTGAAAATGGGCAGGGCAGTGGGGGGCAGACTCGTGGAACTAGGCCCTTAACCTGTGGAATCTCAGCCTATCTCAGGGTAGATAGCTTCAGAATTGAGTTGAATAGCAGGACACCCTGCTGACGTCAGAGCGCTGCTTGCTTAATGTGAGGGAAACCCTAGACCCTCCAAAACACACTGGAACTCATCACCAAAAGTTGCATTTTCACTGCAGAATCGGGCGAATGCTATAAATCAGGGCTTTTTGGTTTTGTTCTTTGTTTTCTGAGACACAGTCTACAGCATGTTACTGATCAAATTTAAGAAAGAAGAAGGAGGTGGGAGGGATGGAGGGGAGAAAGAGAGTGAAGAGGAAAGAGGAGAGGGGGAAGGAATAAGGAAATGGGGGGCAGGAGGAGGAGAATCAAGAGAAAACCTAAAGGACCAACAGAGGTCAAACAGTTACCCCACTGCTCTCCACCTAAGTGAAGTGTCCCATGTCACTCCCAATCAAATCCCCTTCCTTTAGTGAGTGTTCAGTTACCAGCCCAGATCCACTGAGTTGTCTGGTTATTTCCCCTTGGAACTAATAAATTCCTGATGCTCTAAATCATCATGAATTGCAAAAAGCACAATTTTCTTAAAGTCAGGTTTTCAGGAGAAAATAAATCACTTAAGCAATACAAAATAAACTTGAAAGTTCCCAACATTTGGAAAATTATCCTAAAATCAGGAATGTCAAAACAGAAGTGGGAAAATGCTTCTGTATCACTTTATTTCTAATTATCTCTATCTCTCTTTTAGAGTAAAAAGAAAAAACTGTTTTCATTTTTTTTTTAATCACAGACTATTTCAGCTGGAATAAACCCTCAGAATAGTTTTCTTCAACTCCCTCCTTTTCCAGGTGGAGAAACGGAAGCCCATGAGATAATAAGATTCTGAAGTTCCAGTGCTAAAGTCACTTGGGAAATAGGGACTCCATTCCTGGCCTCCTGATTTCACCGTCATGGCTATGCCCATTGCTCAAGCCAACAGGGGTTCCAATCCAGTTTCAGCCCTTACCAAACATAACTTGCACGGCCTTCCTGAAGCTCAGTTTCCTTGTGTATAAAACAAGAAGAGTTAATAATTTCTACTCCACAATTTGTTTTAAAGTATACAATATCTACCAGGAGAGGTACAAGAAATCACAGTTGTTATTATTAAAGATACATATATATGTCTTCTCTATTCAATTAAATCATGAACTTTTTTTAACATATAAGGATATTTACCCACAGCACTGTCTGTAGGTGCCAAAAAACTAGAAATAAAGCAAATGTTTGCTAACAGGGAAATTATGAAATAAATTACAGTCTATCCACACCGTGACTATTAGGTCACCATAAACAAGAATAAATTAGATCACTTTTTCAGACATTTCTCTACCCTCTTTGGTACAGGGTTCCATCCTGTGGCACTTTGCAGTAAAGAAATGGTAAGTGTATTTCCTGATGCACTTCTCCTTAAATTCTTAGGTACCTTCATCTACATTTTCCTTCTGAATTATACACTAAGGCCCACTCTAAATATGAAGCACCTGATTAAATGATACCAAAGATCTATGCCTGGAAAATTTCCTAGTGCTGGCACTCTGTGAGTGCTGTCTGATGTCATCGCAAAGTCACTTGGATTATGAGAGTGAAAACCAAGACTGGCCTGTCCTGCTGGTCCACTGGTTAAGAATCCTCCTGACAATGCAGGGGACATGGGTTCGATCCCTGGTCCAGGAAGATTCCACATGCCTTGAGGCAGCTAAAGGCCATGCACCACAGCTACCCAGCCTGCACTCTAGAGCCCAGGAGCTGCAAAGACTAAGGCCACGTGCTGCAACTAATGAGGCCCTTGCTCTAGAGCCTGTGCCCCACAACAAGAGAAGCCACCACACCTAGACAGCAGCCCCTGATGGCTGCCACTAGAGAAAGCCTGCACGCAGCAACGGAGACCCGAGGCCGCAGCCAAAAATACATGCATTGTTTTCAAAAGACTCATGTACCTGGGAGTGCCTTTCACATGCAAAGTACTGCTCATATGGCTAATGCCATTTCTAAATCTGAATGCTGGATCCTTCTCAACATTTATTTGATCATCAAACATTAATTGAAGGCCTATGGTGGGTCAAGCCCTGTGTTTGATGTTAAAGAGCAAAGCTGCAGTCGCAGAACTGCCTTTTGTCAGATTCCATATAAAATGTCATGACATGAAAAAAAGAGAGAGACAGGAGAAGCCCCACACCTGTAAGCAGACCCTTGGCATTGAGTCATGGCATCATCCAGAGGGTCTGCGGAGCAGCAGTGAAGATCCACGCTGGAGGGGCATCACAGCCACGAGTGAATCACCGTAGGTATCTTTAGAACTCTATGGGAAACAGCCTTTCCAAGTCAGTCACACACAGTTCTTTAGCCTACAATGGTATTTAAATTAACTTCCATTCTGCTCCTTTCAGCTACCAGACCAGGTCCAAATATTCATGCCCTGCCCAGAAAACAAAACGTATGTTATGGCCAATTTTTCAATATTTCCCTTTTCTTAATGTTATCTGAAAAAAAAAAAAAAAAACGGCAGTTACTTAGCATCATCTGATGAAAGAAATCCCAAAATAATTTATTTCACATTTTGAATCTCTAACTCCAAACACTAGTTCACTTAATGTTTATTTATTACTAGCTTCTTCTACAAAAAAAAATATTAATACCAGTTCTGTTCAGTTCTGAAAACATATAACTTTCATATTCACGTGATTGCTTTCTTCTTGAGACATTGGACTGTCCCAAGAGAGGAAATTCAGGAGTAATTTCCAGAAAACATCAAAGAATTGGTTCTGTTAATACTTTGGTGCCATTCATCTCACCCCGATGGTCAAGCAGGAACCTAATTGGTTCCTGGAAAAACCTACATCCTTTTGAACAAACAAATCCATTGGAAGATACTGTTCGCTCACAACATCAAACACAAAGGGGCAAGTGTCTAAGTATTTCAACCATGACTACAGATTTTGAAGATTTTCAACATCCTTTATAGTCCAATTAGGAAAAATTTACTCAAACACACACAGTACCTAACTTAGATAGAACACAGAACTTTGAATCTATAACTAACCACAGGTGTCACTGCTGCTGCTGCTGCTAAGTTGCTTCAGTTGTGTCCGACTCTGTGAGACCTCATAGATGGCAGTCCACCAGGCTCCTCTGTCCCGGGGATTCTCCAGGCAAGAATACTGGAGTGGGTCGCCATTTCCTTCTCCAATGCATACATGCATGCTAAGTTGCTTCAGTCGTGTCCGACTCTGTGCAGCCCCATGGACAGCAGCCCACCAGGCTCCTCTGTCCACAGGATTCTCCAGGCAAGAATATAGGAGTGGGTTGCCATTTCCCTCTCCAAACCACAGCTATGCCTCTAGAACTTGAAAACATGGTGAATAGAAAGCACACAATATCAAACTAACTTTTAAAATGATATCATGAATCAATTTAAAAATTTTAAGCTGTTTTCACATATTGACATGGGATGAAAATGAAAAATCACGATTAAATGTCCCTACTGTTCCATTAGCATTAACCCAACATCTCACTGGCATTTACATTTGCAAGATCCAAGGCTAGAGTTATATTAACAACAGCCTAGTCAATACTGTCAAAGAAACATTACTTCAGATCTGATTAGATCATTAGTAACCTTGACCTTTTCAGAAGGGTAGACTTTAAGAAGTTTGGAGACATTTGTAACAAGGCTAAACATTCCACTTAAAATTAATTAACTCAGAACCATTCTTATGTAAAAGTGTCAGGTAGCCTGTCTCATCAATTTCAGGTATTTATTCAAAAAAGTAAAAATGACATTTATCTAAGCTGGAATTTTACATGATCACCAATTTGGATTATAATGATTCCCTGTAACTGCAGAAGCACAATCTACAAAAATATACAAACATACATTTTGTGCATAAAAAAACGGATAACTTTAAAATATAAATGTTACTAACTGGAAATCAACCTAAGAACAATCACTGAGAGTCCAGAACAATTCCAGTATTTTCAATTACCAAAATCCTATTTTAGAATTCGGCAGACTCAATGCATTAATGCTGTAAAAGGGGAAAAAACTGAAGTACTGAATAAAGGAAAAACCACAGCTCTTATGGAAACTACTGCCACACAAATGCAAACAAATTCAGAATCCACAGTGTCTCCTTGGATTCCAAAACACACCACTGGTCTTTATACTGTCTGCAGGATACTAAGCCACATTCCTTGTTACGAAGCCTCACACATGGCTGTGCAGATTATGAAACTGATGTTTATTTATGCTCTAACAAAAAGAACAGTGAGAACTGGCATAAATGGTTCATCATAAATAACCATCCCGCTACAGTCCAGATTCACAACTCACTTATCCATCCTTCTCGGATTTGAGAATGAAGAAAAATCAGCCCTGTAGGTATTAGTAGCTGGTTGAAGACCAGCTTGACTGGTGGATGGCTTGATTTCAGCCAGTTTTTGTTTCAGAGCTGTGGTTTTAACTTTACCTTCACTTTCAGTATTGAAATTTTGCTTCCTTGAAGATGCATCCATTTGAGCCCAGGTCAGCAGATTATAAAGATGCCTGAACTGCTCTGCCAGCAATTCCTATCCGCTCGGAAACTGTCTCCCTCCTAGAGCCTCCTGGCTGTGGCCTACCCTCCTGGAAAAAGTCCTGGTAGAACCCTACCGTGTCTCCTGCCTCTGCTTTTACCAGAAAGCTGCCTCTTCCAAAATCAGACAAGCCACACAGGCTCTCAGAACAGTAAAAGGAAAACTCAGACTCAAGGAAACAATAAAACACACCAATGGAATCGGTCAAGACTTAAGAGTCTTTGAAAGACTTCCTTGATTTCCACAGGATTTTGAGAGATGACAACGGAAGGAAAGATATTATAGGGGCTAGGAGGTTCGTGTGTTTCAAGAGCAATTCCGAATAATTTGAAACTAGATAAACTACTGCTGTCAAAGCTATACAAAGGTGCCTCGGTTTCTGGAATGGTAATATTTCTTCTTCTATCACAGATAAGGTATGCACATGGTTTAAAAAAAAAAAAAGTCCCCAAGGTATGTGAAACCAAGTCCGCCTCCCACCCGTCCTCCAGCTCCCTTCCCAAGGACAACTTCTGTTTAAGTCCCCTTCCGTAGACTTCCAAGCACATGCAAACATACGCCCGAGTGTTTTAAACCAATTATCCTCTATTACACACACACACAGTGGCAGCTGCAAAATTGCTACTAAACGCCTCTGGGCTTCAGGGTGGCAATCTGTGGAGGGGTGTGGGGTGGGAGGAAAGAAGCTATCCTGAAGCTGCGGATTTGCACAGCATGCACCCGGTTCTTACTTTGTGGGTGTTTGATTTGCACGCCAATGGAAGTCTCTCAAAACCAGGGCAGAAGGTAAACCCACCGCTAGCCAGCCCTTGGCACTGCACCTCCTATCCACATTGGCCAGCACTTTCTGCATGTCTCAATCTTTAAAGTAGATTTTGTATTCTCACTGGGTTACATGTAGTGTCTCGACTCACCTTCAGAAAAGAAAAGGAGGCGGGGGGAAAAAAAAAAAAAGGCCAATACTCTGAAGGTAACTTTCAGAACCAGGAGATTTCCTCCCTTCCCCGCCAACGTGCGCGTGTCCTCGGGAAGGGTTCAGCCTGGCCCGGAATCACTGGAGCGGCGAGCCCAGAACACAGAAGCCCGGAGACGGTAGACCGCGGTGAGGGCGTCCGGAGCCCTGGGCCGCGCTTTTCTTAGCGCGGAGACAAATGTCTCCGAGCAGAGAGCCCCACATCTCGGGGCCCTGCCTCCGCCTCCGGGATGCTCGCACGCCGGGGCGGACGGAGAGCTCCGGACTCTGCCCGGAACGGCAACTTGAGTCCCGCGCCCTCAGGCGCCGCCGGATCCCCGCCCGCCCGCAGGGTCCCCTCCTCTCGCCTCGCCGTCGCCGTCCGGTAACCCCCAGGAGGGCAAGGCTGCAAGCGGCGACGCTCCCCCCGGCCCCCGGTCTCCCGCGCGCCGCGATCCCCGCGCGCCCGGGCGGGAAGGAAGCCACAGGTAGGGGGCGGCGCGGCGCTCACCTGCGCAGGCGGGCTGCCCTCGGCGCCGGCCGCAGACGAGGAGGCGGAGGAGGCCATGTTGCGCAGCGGCGGCGCCGAGCGGCTCCTTCCAGGAACTCCGCTCTCCCCTCCCCGCCCTGCCGCTCCGGCCCCCAGACGTGGGACTTCTCGGAGAAAAGTTCGGCGGCGGCTCCGGAACGCCCGCCCCGTGCGGCGTCTCCTCCCCTCCGCCGCGTCCCCAGCGACCGCCAGGTGCCCGCCGGGACCGGTGCGCGGGGGGCGGGCCCCGCTCAGGTAAAGGCGCGGGGCGGCCGAGCCCGCTCCCCGCTGGCCCCGAGGAGCATGCCCAGTCGGGCGGCGGCGGGGAGGAGGAGCGGGCGTCCGGGGCTTGGGATGCAAGTGGGGGCTCACCTGAGACGAGGGGCGCGGAGGTGGCTCCGGGAAGGGACCGGGGGCGGGGGCGGGG
>SJYX01004242.1:294258-320793 GCA_006410675.1 Oreotragus oreotragus | reverse complement strand
ATCTCCTTAGCTGCTCATTGGAACTGATAGAACTAAACCAAATGTGTGATGAAGAAAGTATAACCAAAAAACAATTAGTGGCGACAGGGAAGAGCATCACCTTGGTAAATCATGTGCACACACAGCTCATTTACGAGCCAACTCCCTGGCACCCGCACAGTCCTAAGAGCCATCTTAAACAAGTGGCAAGCAGCCAACCAGGTAGACAATAGAGGAAGGAGCAAAAACTTTACAGGAAGTTAGCACAAGCAGCAGCACCTGGGACGTGAGCCCAGAAAGACAGTGCATTCCTGCAAATCCATTCCAGTCCAGTCTCTTTCTGTGGCCGTCTCTTTCCGAGAAATACTTGTGTTCAGGTTATAGACTCTCCTCCAAAAGCCAGCTGCAGCACTACCAAAAAAAAGCTGACTACTGGGAGTGGAGCAGCATCTCTCCTCCTCAAAACCTTTCCATACAGACCATGACTGTTTCTAATTTTGTCCTCTGTGTGCCCACCCCCATTCACAGCCATGTCTTAAAAGGACAGCAGCCAGCCCTATGTCCCTGCTTCCTCACCTGCACTCTCCTTTATTTCAGAGTCACTAGCCTCTGTCCCTTCTCAGATCACCGTTGACCTCCTATTTGCCATGTCCGTCAAGGATTTTTCCATCTCTTGTCTCAGTTCATCTTTTGAGGGCACTTAACACGGTTGACAGTTCCTTTCCTTTCCCCTTAAGTCTTTTCTAGGTTTTTGACCTCAGTTTTCCTAACTTCTCAAGAGAGACCTGCACTGTCTCTCTTTAATCCAACCCACATGAAGGCTACAGCTTTCATATGGTGGTGCTGACGGTTTAGTTGCTAAGTCCTGTCCGACTCTTGGAACCCTATGGACTGTAACCCCCCAGGCTCCTCTTTCTGTCTATGGGATTCTCCGGGCAAGAATACTGGAGTGGGTTGCCATTTCCTTCTCCAGGGGATCTTCTCAACCTAGGGGTCTTCTACACTGTAGGCAAATTCTTCACCTCTGAACCACCAGGGAAGTCTCGCAGCTTTCACATAATAGCTCCCAAATCCAACTTAATTTCCCTGAACCCCAAACCCATATTTCATCATTTCCAAAATAGAACACCTTGGGACTTCCTTGGTGGTGGTCCATTGGTTAAGACTTCCACTGCAGAGGGCACCAGTTGGATCCCCTGGTTGGGGAACTAAGATCCCACATGACTTAAGGCAAAAAAAAAAAAAAAAAGTTGGAACACCAAGCAAAACAAACCCTGAAGCCAGAGAGGAGACATGGAGGTTTTGGAAGGGAGGAGACTCCCCGCCCTAATCCCTGCTCCCTGTAAGTCCAATCAGATAATGAGTCCCAGATAATTCTTCCCACTATCTCTAAATTGTCCCCTCTTAGCCATCCCTACTACAGCCCAGTCTTTGCCCTTCAAAGTGCCATGATTTATTGAGCAATTACTATGTGCCAAACCATGGCAATTTGCAGTTTCTCATCACCTCTCACCTAGACCAACAATTGCCTCAGTTTTGGGTAGTGCATCAGTTCTGTCATCCACTATTAGGATTGTTCTGTAATTTCAAATCTGTTCACATGACTACAAACATGATTTGAAAACCTCTTAAATCTCTCTTTATCCTTCAGGATAAGGTCAGATTTAGCCGGGGTCCCCTGCCTGCTGCTCCCACCCGATCTCAGCATTTCTTCCTCAGCATTTCCATCTACAGGCTCTTTCTCATCTTGGTCTCAGCACACCATACACACACAGCCATTCTGAATTACTTGCAGTTCCCCCCAAACACCAAGCTCATTGTCTTTCTACAGGCTGTCCCTATCACCTCGAAAACCCTTCTCCCCATCCTCCAACACTCTGCCTCCTCCATCCCTCCATCATCTCTGTCGGGCTTGCATCCGTGAGCAATCATGTCCAACTCTTTGTGACCCAATGGACTGTAGCCTGCCAGGCTTCTCTGTCCGTTGGATTTCCCAGGCAAGAATACTGAAGTGGGTTGCTGTTTCCTCCTTCAGGAGATCTTCCTGACCCAGGGATCGAACCTTTGTCTCCAACACTGAACCTTTGTCTCCGACATTGGCAGGCAGATTCTTTACCACTGAGTCACTTGGAAAGCTCCCCCAAGCCCCACACATCTCTGTCAGGTTAACTTCTATTTATCCAGCAAGACCCTGGCAAAAAATTACAGCTTTTAGGAAGCCTTCCCTGACTCGTTTTCTATTGATATTAAAATGTGGCTCATCACCCTTTCTTTGTTGTTGCAAAGCAACATACCTCTAGTTATTTTGAAGAGTGTGACCCCATAGACTGTAGTAACATTTTTGTGAATTTCAAAAAGCAAGGCCCTATTGTGAAGAATACGTCTACATTTTTTGCAATTCAGAAACCTTAAACATTACAAAATCCAACAACCTCCACTGAATTGATGTGAGGCTATTTATCATCTTTATTCCATTTAAGATGGTTCAATGTGTTTTTATTATGGGGTACCTGCCCCAGACTCTTTTACGAGTGTTTTGTAATGCAGAGTTTGTGCACCTTATCAACATTCTAAAAATTCAGAATTGGGAAACACATCTACATCCAGAGATTTCAGTTGTGAGATAATAGACATATATAATCATTGCTTTCCTTGTCTTTCTCCCATTCTAATCAAAAATTTCTTGAAGCTTCAGCTGTGTCTTTTTTCATGTCCAAATCCCCAGTATCTAATTTCTGGTTCTAGAGAGGTTTGCTGAATAAATTAAAGATATACTGATATTTATGAACTTAGACTGTATTTCATAGAACTGATTCCCAAGACTGAAACCTGATACCTTCCCTTGCTTCCCACATCTTATACCTTCTCTGGATACCCTGCACATACACCAGATTTCTCACTGTGTAATAACCATTTGCATATCTGTGTCACCAGTGAGACTGAGCTTCCAACAAAGCAAAGATAACTACATATTAATCTTTGTATTTCTGGGTTCATTGTGCCCAGCACAATCTCAGGCACATCATATACAATACATCTTGTATTGTACATCATATCAATACGTCTTGTTGAATGATAGAAGGTAGAAAAGGACAGTGGGCAAGAGAGAAAGAAGGAAAGATTAAAATGGGAAGAAAGGAAGAAGTCTGGGTGAAAATGATTTAATCTCTCTTTAGAGGACTCCTATATTATATTCCTATAGTATATTATAATATACTCCTATAGTATATTCTAAACATATTATGCTGCCACTTTACAACATTGATCATATTTGTTCATCACTTTCATTACATAATATTTTTATTTAGCTTACTTTCTAGCTAAACACATTTGTTTGTTTGTTTAGGCTGGGTCTTCACTGCTGCAAAAACTTTCCTCTAGTTGCAAAGAATGGGGACTACTCTCTATTTGCTGTACACCGGCTTCTCATCGTAATGCCTTTTCTTGTTGTGGAGCAGTCTCTAGGGTTCGTGGGCTCCAGTATTTACAGCTTGTGGGCCCAGTAGCTATGGCGCCTGGGCTCTAGAGCACAGGTTCAGTAGTTGTGAGGCACGGACTTATTTGTGCCTCGGCATGTGGGGTCTCCCTGGACCAAGGATCGAACCCATGTCCCCTGAATTAGCAGGCAGATTCTTTACCACTGAGCCACCAAGGAAGCCCCAACATATTTATTTTTAAAAGAAACTTTTTCTTCTCACCTTAATGGAAAATCACTTTCCCTTGCAATAAACAATATGATTAAAACAAAATATAACAAAATGTTAATTCCTTGTTTTATTCTATATTCTGCTGAGACCCTCACTTTTTGCTAAAAAAAAAAGAGAGACTTAATAAGTGTTAAGTGGATGTGAAAATTGCCACTGGATGTGATCTTTCTCTTTAATGTTAACTGAAGGAGTGAAAAAGAACTGAAAAGGTAATAACTCATTCTTATTCGATATTATTTAATGCCTTATCCTTAAGCCACCTACTGTTAATTCAAGAACCACCGGCAAAAGGAAGACCATACAAACTTTCCTCTCTTTTTTTCCTCCTTCTGCTTCTACACTTATGATATTTCTCCACAACTTCAACTGGACACTCTTCTGTCCAGAGTAATTCCTACTATAATTAGTCTCTAACTCATGACTATGTTTAAACAGGAGGAATTTTCCACCTGACCATTAGCAAGAGCGAGGCTGCTTTCTCACATGGAGTCCCTGCAATCTCAGATCAACAAGGAAGCAAGAGTTAATACAGAAATTTTCAGCCTGTGAGAAAATGGTTTTAAAGTTCAGGAAATTATGGTTAGCAACTGTGTATTTGTTTCATAAAATAAGCAAGTAATAGAAAAACATTTCTCAGATAAAAATGAAATATCCCTGTATATTTGGTTACCCCGACCCCGGAGACTGTGATCATATGCAGAAATATGTCCCTTAATTTGTAAATTTTTATGAGGGAAAACAGCTCACCAAGCACAAAGTTGAACCAAAATGTTTTCTTTCTTGTGGCATTTGGCTGTCTCTCCCCTATTTATGGTCTCAACTGGGTAGAAACTCATACTTCTAAAAACACAATAAAGATTATGGCCTAGCAATATTTTTATCAAAGTTAACTGCAATGAGAGTATAATGTTTATTTATTAAGTTTTGCAATCCCATGTAGAACATGGTTAAGTAATGTATTTTAATATCTACTTCCATTCTTAATTCCTTAAATGTTTAAAAAGAAATAGAGATTTTTTTCTGACATTCCCCAAGGAAATGAGAAGTATTGTTGACGCAACATATTTAAGATAACTAATTATTGATTTAAAAAACCCAGTCATCCATATGATCCAACAGATTCACTCGAGTATCTACTCCTCGGAAAAGATAAAAACTCTAATTCAAAAAGATACACACACACCCAATGTTAATAGAGGCACTATTTACAGTAGTCAAGACAAGGAAGCAACATAAATGTCCATCAACAGATAAATGGATAAAGAAGTTTCTATTGTATATATATATAATAGAATATTACTTAGCCACAAAAAAGAATGAAATAATGCCATTTGCACCAACATGGATGGACCTAGGGATTGCCATACAAAGTGAAGTAAGACAGATATTACAGGACATCACTTATAAGTGAAATCTAAGAAATAATGCAAATGAATCTATTTATAAAACAGACTAACAAAGAGAAAACAAACTATAGTTACCACAAGGGAAAGGGTGGAGAGTAGGAATAAATTAAGAGTAAGGGATTAATAGCTATTCACTGCTATATATAAAATAGATAAGAAACAAGGGTTTACCACATAACACAAGAGATAATATTCAATATCTTGTAACAACCTATAATGGAAACTCTGAAAAAATATATATATATATGCATAACTGAATCACTTTGCTCTACACCTGAAACTAACACAATATTGTACATCAACTATACTTTAACAAAAACATTTTAGATGTCTAAGGGAAAATAGACCCTAATTAGACATCATTCATTATATGTATCAATTTATTTGGGGTTTATTTTTCTACAAGTGATATTTTTTAAGTCACATTTAATTTTCATATTTTAAAACTATATGTCACATTAATCTACAGGGCTACGTATTCAAAAGTTAGAGAATAAACCCCTTTATTTGCAAAAGAGAAAAGAAACTAATCACAAAGTAGTTTATGACATGGGCCTAATAAACTTTATCATCATCATAATCTTTATAATAATAATAAACTTCATAGTAAAGTTACAAAAGAAAACTTAAAAAAGTTAGGTCTATTCTACCTCCACGTTTTGATTTTAGCGGCTTTTCATTAATTCCTCTTCTCTACTTTGGTCTGAGGCTGCGAAATACATAAAGTGATGGTAATATGAATAATAGCTTCCCTGGTGGCCCAGTGATAAAGAATTCGCCTGCCAGTGCAGGGACCCGAGTTCAATCCGTGGGTCGGGAAGATCCCCTAGAGGAGGAAACGGCAACCCACTCCAGTACTCCTGCGTGGAGAAACCCATGGACAGAGGAGCCTGCCAGCCTACACAGTCCACGACGTCCCAAAGAATCAGATACGACTTGGCAACTGAACAATAGCAATGTGAATAATAGTAACATCAATCCACAGAAATACATATAAAAAGTTAACATGAAGCAAAACTAGTTAGCAATTTGAAATAAATGTGTGACTTTCAGCTACACAGTAATAAGGAAAAGCAAACTTCTCCTATGACCCTTACTTGAATTCCCAGTGAAATGAACGGTATTGACTCTAGTCGAAGGTGCTCAGGAAAGAAGGCTAAAGTTATGTTTGTTGAGCGCCTAGCTGAACTCTGTATTCTGTTTATGGTTCTTCCAGTTTATTGATGTATATCTTTTCCATTGCTTATCCTGTCTCACACTAAGTTTATAAATCCAGAGTGGATTATTTTAATAAAAGTACTGATAAATAGAATGGAAATACAGGGGCACTATATAAATGTTACATGGTTTTATTGGTTGATTTATGCAACAATGACATTTGAAGTTCATTTCAGCTGCATCCCTTTATGAATCACCTCTTTACAGCAAGGGCCTTCTCTTTTGCAGTCCACTGGAAAAGTGCCATCTATGACATACCACTAACATTTCTCCGAATGTACTGCCTGCTAGGTGTATAGATTAGCATGTCTCTCAGATTCTTCTTACTCTTCATTCTAATCTAGGGGTCAACCAACTTTTCTGTAAAGGGCAGAGAATACTTATTTGCGATTTTATAGGCCATGTGGTTTGTGTTACAACTACCCAACTTTACTGTTGCTCCATGAAATGAATCATACCTAACACATGGACGTGGCAATGCACAATAAAACTTGTTAATAAAACAAGCGGTGGGCCAGAGGAGCCTGAATCTGCTGACTCCTGATGGAGACTGCCAGCACCCTAGCCTTTGGTTTTGTGAGCTGTCATGTAATACTCACTGGGCACTCTGTTTTATCTCATTTAACCCCTACAACAAATCTCTGAGATGCATATTATTCTCCACTTTTTATTGGTGAGGAAATTAGGTTTTGCCAAGTTGACTTGGTCTTCCCTGGTGGCTCAATTAGTAAAGAATTTGCATGCAATGCAGGAGACTTAGCTTCAGTCCCTGGGTCGGGAAGATCCCCTGGAGGAGGAAATGGCAACCCACTCCAATATTCTCTTCTGGAAAACCCCATGGACAGAGGAGCCTGGTGGGCTGCAGTCCATAGGGGTCACCAAGAACTGGACACAACTGAGCAAGTAACACTTTCCAGTTGACTTGGAGCTCTCCAGGTAAAGTGGTAAAGAGCCCACCTGCCAATGCAAGAAACCTAAAAGACATAGGTTTGATCCCTGGGTCTAGAAGATTCCCTGAAGGAGGATGTGGAAACCCACTCCAGTATTCTTGCCTGGAAAATTCCATGGACAGAGGAGCCTGGTGGGCTGCAGTACATGGGGTTGCAAAGAGTTGGACACAAGTGAAGAGACTTAGTACATACAGAAGTTGACTTGAGTGACTTCTCCTAGCTCTTGCGTCAAGTAGCCTGGTCTGTCTGTGCAATAGCCCCATTCTTGTTCTGAGGCCACCGTTTCTTGCCCAGAATACTGTCCTTCAATCCTAACCAGGTTTCCTTGTTGCCCACTCTTCTCACTGCATCCAGAATGCTCTTTTAAAAATGTAAATTAGCCAATTCCCTGCCAACCCAGTGGTTAGGACTCTGTGCTTTAACTACTGCCGTGGGCCCAGGTTTGATCCCTGCTAAAATCTGAGAAGCCAAGTGGCCCAGCTTAAAAAACAAAATGTAAATTAGATCCCATGACTGTCCTGCTTAAAACCCTCCAGTGGCTTCTATTGCCTTTGGACTTAAAACCAAATTCTTGATCCTGCCTGCAAAGTCACATGGTCCCCCCACTGCCTGCCTGCCTGACCTTACTCTCTGCCCTTTTCCCCTGCCGGTCCCAGCTTCAACAGTCGCAGTTCTATTTCTGAGACACGCCCAGATCCTAATGCCCTGATGATCTCTGCACACAATGCTTCCTTTGCCTGGAGCATCTTCTCTGCCCTTCCTCCAGGTCTTCACAGTTGCCTCCTTCTTGTCGTAGCCTCAAGATCATTTTCCCCCAGAAATCTTCCATGATTATCCAGTCTATGCCTTGTTGTTGTTGTGTCATTGTTGTTGTTGTTAAACTCAGTCAATAAGTTGTGTCTGGCCATTTGGGACCCTGTGGACTGCAGCACACCAGGCTCCCGTATCCTTCACCGTCTCCCGGAGCTTGCTCAAACTCAAATCCATTGAGTGGGTGATGCCATCCAACTATCCTCTCCTCGGTTGTCCCCTTCTCCTCCTGCCTTCAATCTTTCCCAGCATCAGGGTCTTTTCCAATGAGTCAGTTCTTCGCATCAGGTGACCAAAGTGTTGGAGCTTCAGTTTCAGCATCAGCGCTTCCAAAAAATATTCATAGTTGATTTCCTTTAAAATTGACTGGTCTCTGCCTTGTCATCTTTTCTGCATAGCTCTCATTACTATGGGAATTTTTTAGGCTATTGTTCAGTGCCTATCTGTCCTACCAGAATGCAAGTTCCCTAGAAGCAGGAATATCTTTCTGTCTTATTCACCACTATATCATCAGAGTATTCAATAGTGTTTGGCATATAGTAAAAACTCAAATATTGATATTTATCAGTATCTGCTGAATGAGTGCTTGCTTGTCAACAAAAATCTCATATTCTTCTTCACAGTTAAACCACTTCCCTGGACTGACTGAGGTTATTTCCCATAAGACACATCATAGCATTTGGTTAGGGAAGTATTTGATTTGTGTTGTTCCAGTCACATCCATAACTTATAACCCCAAGGACATAAGCAGAAGAAAACAAAATACACCAATTATGTTTGGCCAGTTAGTTCAATGACCAAAGATGATGATATGTTCCACTTAAAGAATAATACCCTTGAAAGCAACAGTCCAAGCTTGATGTGGTTAAAATTTTATTGTTTAGAGAAGCAAGCTTGCTGAAATGATTTAACTCTTAAAGTGCCATTCTTCAAAGGTCTCATTAAAAATGAAACTAATATATAGTCTTTCCAGTTTCTCTATAGAAAATATTACAATGCTATCATCAAGTTTCAGTCCCCACAAAATCTGGATCATCTCCAGAATATATCAGTAGCTAAGGAGAGGAATTTAGGGAAGCTTAAATGAGCACGATTAAGGAGGCTCCCCAGAGTGGGTAGGATGAGACCTGGATTTTAATAGAGGGGTAGAATTCAGAAAGAATTCAGAAAATTGACAAGTGAATTGCAACTGAGAAAGAGTTTTCAGAGTTCCTAATCTTCAAAGCTATGTCATATTGCAAGCATGCCAAATAAGTGTCCTTTTTTTTTTCCTTTTGGGGACCACATTATGTGGCATGTGGGGTCTTAGTTCTCTGACCAAGAATCAAACCTGTACCCCCTGCACTGGCAGCTCAGAGTGTTAACCACTGGGTCACCAGGGAAGTCCCAAGTAAGTATCCTTTATAGTGTCATCTCTAATTGATTGGTCAGGGTTCAGTAGAGAAGAGTGCTGTGATCAACTAGTGATGCCTGCCACAGGTCAGAGCTGGGGGCAGGTAACCATGCATGTCACATACTTGCTTTATCTGCTCAGATCTCTTAGGGACCTGTTTTCCCACACCATAAGAACATTTTGTTGCACTTCAAATTTTATATCTCTTCACATGAAAATATCTTCTTTTTGATATATTGACATAAACTCATGTTGAGGTATTCCAGTACCGAGATGGAAGAAGGAAAACAAGAAGAGGTATTTGTTTTTAGGAGAGGGTTCTCTCACTTTCTGCCTGTATCCCACTGCTCTTCAGTTCCTCTGCTTCCCAGACAGCAGTATGTGTGAGGCTGAAAGTAAGGATGTGGAGTTTCCAGGAGAGTGTCATTGCAGGCACGGAGGTCTATCTGCGGACCTTTAAAGGGAGGCAGAGAAGGAATCAGTTTAGCAGGATACCAGATTAAAGAGGCTCAGCCTAAGAGGTCTTCCCTCTGTGTACATTTTCCCACTCATTCTTCTTTTGGCTGTAGCTCCTTTTCTTCTCTCATTTCTAGAAACAGTGGGAGAGACTTCCCTGGTGGTCCAGTGGTTAAGACTTCTCCTTCCATCGCAGGGAGTGCAGATTCAATCCCTGTTCAAGGAGCTAAAATCCCACATGCCTTGCGGATGAAAAACTGAAACGTAAAACAGAAGCCATACTGTAAACAAATTCAGTAAAGACTTTAAAAATGGTCCACATCAAAAAAATCTCAACAACAAAAAAGAAAAGAGACAGTGGGATGTGTGGAAGGAGGGATATGTGGAAATAGAAGAGCATCTCTGTGGCTTTGAAGCTCTCCAGGCACATGGGTTATGGAAAGGCCAAAGAGACCCTTTCCATCTGCTGGGCCCTAGGCCACCCTGGCTGTAGGGTGATTATGCTCCATGTACACTTGGGCTGGCAGCTGTAGTCAAAGACACAGACATATAATGACAATAGTAAAAGCTAACATTAATCAAGACCTAGCCATATGCCAAACAGTACTAAGTACTTTGTGATCAGAAACATATAACAAAAGGGAAAGACTTCGGCATCAGGCAGACCTTGCCTTGAATCTGGGTTGCATCACTGATTACGTGTATGGTTTGGGTTATAACAGTCTGCCTCTCTGAGCCTCAGTTAACTTATGTATGTATTAGAAGATATTATAATATCCATACTGCTTCAGTACTGCAGTAATTAGAGATACTGTGTGTAAAGTACCTGCCCCTTAGGAGGCGCTGCATAAACAGATATTAGTGTTTTCATGGCTGTGAAACAAATTACCACAAATTTGATGGCTCATAACAGCATACTTTTTTTTTTTTTTTTTTTAGTCAAAGACACAGACATATAATGACAATAGTAAAAGCTAACATTAATCAAGACCTAGCCATATGCCAAACAGTACTAAGTACTTTGTGATCAGAAACATATAACAAAAGGGAAAGACTTCGGCATCAGGCAGACCTTGCCTTGAATCTGGGTTGCATCACTGATTACGTGTATGGTTTGGGTTATAACAGTCTGCCTCTCTGAGCCTCAGTTAACTTATGTATGTATTAGAAGATATTATAATATCCATACTGCTTCAGTACTGCAGTAATTAGAGATACTGTGTGTAAAGTACCTGCCCCTTAGGAGGCGCTGCATAAACAGATATTAGTGTTTTCATGGCTGTGAAACAAATTACCACAAATTTGATGGCTCATAACAGCATACTTTTTTTTTTTTTTTTTCTCTCTCGCAGGTCTGGAGGGCAGATGTTTGAAATGAGTCTTAAGGGAGGAAAACCAAGCTGTCAGCAGGGTAGGAGTGTCAAGTGTCAGGGGGAGGCTCCAGGTGAGAATCTGTTCCTTGCCTTCCCCAGCTCTAGAGGCTGTCCTGATTCCTCGGTTTTTTTTTTTTTTTTCTCTCTCTCGCAGGTCTGGAGGGCAGATGTTTGAAATGAGTCTTAAGGGAGGAAAACCAAGCTGTCAGCAGGGTAGGAGTGTCAAGTGTCAGGGGGAGGCTCCAGGTGAGAATCTGTTCCTTGCCTTCCCCAGCTCTAGAGGCTGTCCTGATTCCTCGGTTCATGTCCTCACATCACATCACGCTTTCTCCCCCAGCTTCCGCCCCCACATGGCCACCTCCTCTTCTGTCATCACATTTCCATCTCCCTATTACAAGGACACTTGTAATTACATTTAGGGCCCACCCGGATAATCTAGGCTAATCTCCCCATCTCAGAATCCTTTACCTTAATCAAATCTGCAAAGTTCCCATTATCATATAATATTCACATTTTCCAGGAATAGCATCTGGACATTTTGGCGGGGCTAGGGGGTGGGGTGGGGATTATTCAGCCTACCATGATGGATATGTTAAAATGTTCCATGAATGGCCCCATTTTTAAGAGTGATGCTGCAGACTCATTTGAGCCTACCAAGGGAGACCAGCTAGGCACATCAAGACCAGACCTTTGGCACATCAAATTGGGAATGTTTGAATCAGCAGGATCCTATAGGCTTCCATCCTTCCTTCCTTTTTAAGGAAGTATTTCTAGAATCATAGCACTGCAAGGGCCCTCTGAGAAGAAATGTAGGTCCCTCACCTTATAGAGAAGAAGACTATTTGTAAAATGTCATGAGGCAACCCAGACCAGAGCCCAGGTACTCCCATTCCAAGGTTCCTGTTCTCTCCCCTACTTCTGAAAATAATTACCTATAAATATCTATAAGTTTCAATGTTAGCAAATATTATCTGTTTCATAGAAAGAATATGGCAAAGCATCTTCTTTTGAAAAGCCAGCACAGCTGGAAATCCACCTGTGGGTGAAGAAACTGAAGTTTATATGTATTGTAGTGCTGTATGTTTTTAGATATATATTTATTTTTAATTGAAATACATTTGATGCACAGTATCAGACTGTACACCGTTTCAGGTGTACTACATAATATTTGACATTGGCATTCTTTATGAAATGATCACCGTAATAGTAATCACCTGTAATCATCTGTCCCCATACAAAGTTATTACAATATTATTGACCATAATCTTCCTTATGCTGTATGTTACATTCTTGTCGCTTACTTGTTATACAACTGAAGGCTTGTACCTTTTTTAAAAAGCATTTTATTTTATATTGGAGTGTAGTTGATTAACAATGCTATGTTAGCTTCAGGTGTACAGCAAGGTAGTTCAGTTCTACAAATACATGCACCTGTTCTTCTTCAAATTCTTTCCCATGAAGGTTGTTACGGAATATTGAGCAGTGTTCCCTGTGCCATACAGAGGGTCTTTGTTGGCTCTCCATTTTAAGTATAAATGCTGGGTATTTTTGTTTGAGCCTACTGCTTTTGTTCCTTGAGATATGGAAGGTTTCTCACAGTTCCTTACAAGCTCAGCTGGCATTGCTTGTGATATGGAACTTGTCAAGAAACATTGATCTTTGGGAGAAAAAGGGAAAATTAACCAGTGATTCCACACTGACTGGGCACCCTACCCAACCAGATTCACCAGGAGGGCTTTTTCCTCTGCCATCACACCTAAGGGCAGTGGTTCTCAAGGTGTGGTGTCTGGAGCATAAGATCAGATCACCGGGAACTTACCACAATTGCAAATCATTGCACCTCACCCCCGACCATATCCAAAGTCTGAGGTTGGGGCCCAGCAATCTGTATCAGTAGCTCCTGATGATGTCAGCTCCAGGATTAGAATCAGTTCCTTAAGTCAATGCCAGACTGCTCTGGGATAAATGGGGCGGATGGGCAGGAGAAAAGGGCAAGATCAAGGTTTGCTTCCCAAGTTGAGAATGACCATGGACATGATTACATCTAAGGGTTTTCTTCTTGGGTGCTTTGGGATGGAGAGCTCTGGTCTAGACTATGACTTCAAGGATATAGGATATGCAATTGTCATAGGAGAAGCAATCAGCAAAGGATAAAGTCATATGGATGATACTATGGAGAGAATTCAGAAGGATTCAAGACTGTGTGGTTTTGGTGACAGCAAAGAGAATAATTTCAACCCACGTGACAGGGAAATATGGAATATATAGGAAAAAATCTTGCATCCCAGTAAACCTAGAGACCTGAAAAAAAATTCACAAAAGAGCAAGGAAAGGAAGATGGAGCCCCAGCAGCAAAATCATTACAAGAGAAACTGAGGGACTTTCCTGTGGTCTAGTAGCGAAGACTTCGAGTGGACCATAAAGAAGGCTAAGCACCAAAGAATTGATGCTTTCTAACTGTGATGCTGGAGAAGATTCTTGAGAGTCTCTTGGACAGCAAGGAGATCAAACCAGTCAATTCTACAGGAAAACAACCCTGAATATTCAGTGGAAGGACTGATGTTGAAGCTCCAATACTTTGACCACCTGATGGGAAGAGCTGACCCATAAAAGACTCTCATGCTGGGAAGACTGAATGCAAAAGAAGAGGGGTGGGCAGAGGATGAGATGGTTGGCTGGTATCATTGACTTAATGGACATGAGTTTGAGCAAATTCCAGGAGATAGTGAAGGACAGGGAAGCCTGTTGTATTGCAGTCTATGGGGTCGAAAACAGTCAGACACATCTGAGTATCTGAACAGCAACAATGATTGCAGGGAGCCCTGGTTCAATTCCTGGTCAGGGAATTAGATCCCACATTCTGCAACTAAGACCCAGTGAAGCCAAATTAAAAACTATTAAAAAAAAAATAACCCTGACTGCTTGCAGGGTGACATCAGCAGATATTTATCAAACTTGTGAAGAAACAATTTAGGAGCTTCCTGTTGGAGGTTGGCTTGAGTTCAGCTTACATGGGGGCTATGAAGTACAGTAGAGGAGGATGCCTTTCTCTTCTTAGGTCACAAGATAAGATATTAAGATTCTTCACACTTACCAGGGAGCAGGAATTTCACCTTCCACCTATTAGGACATGGATCTAAGGTCCTAGGGGTCTTTCCTAGTAGCCCAGCTGGTAAAGAATCTGCCTGCAATGTTCAATCTGCCCCCGGTTCAATTCCTGGTTGGGAAGATTTCCTGGAGAAGGGATAGGCTACCAACTCCAGTATTCTTGGGCGTCCCTGGTGGCTCAGCTGGTAAAGAATCCTCCTGCAATGTGGGAGACCTCGGTTCGATCCCTGGGTGGGGAAGATCCCCTAGAGGAGGGCATGGCAACCCAGTTTCACTATTGCTGCCTGGAGAATCCCTATGGGCAGAGGATCCTGGTGGGCTACAGTCCATGGGGTCGCAAAGAGTCGGACATGACTGAGCAACTAAGCACGCACAGCACTAGGGTCCTGGGAGCTTCCACCTAATAGGACATGGATCCAAGATCCCAATTCTCAACTAGGGGTTGTTTGTTCCCCAGGGCATATGTAGTGATGTCTGGAGACATTACATTTTTAATTGTCACAGGCTGTACAGTTCCTGTTGGCATGCAATGAGGAAAGGCCGGGAACGCTGCTGACCAACCTCTAGTGCACATGACAGCCCTCCACAAGAAATTATCTGGCTCCAGAAGTCAATAGTGCTGAGGTCAGGAAACGCTGCTGTTGGATAAGATGCACTGACAGCGCCCACCTCAGTGACATCTTTGATATCAGTCTTCCCGAATGAAAACCTCTTGTTTGCAGGCAGCAAAACTGTTTCTTAGAGTATTCCTACCAAGACAAAGTGAGGCCAACTATAAATGACTGGGAGAACTGGGAATGGTGAGCTGTTGACCAGATGAAGACTTGATGGCTGGACTCAAAGTAATATCAAGTAAACAGGTCAGATAGACAACCCCCATCTTCTCTGCCTAAAGGAACTTAGTGATCCAGTCACCTGGCTCTGTCCCAGTGGGTGGGCAATGGCTGTCTTCAGGTCAGCAATTCTAGCCTTGCAAGGAGTGGTACACAAGGATATATATAGCCTTGGGATGGGAAATGTACTATTTAACCAACCACTCTGCACATCAAACATGAATTACACTGATTCTGAATCACCAGTACCATTTCATCATTTAACTAGCAAAGGTTAAAAGCTAGTCATTATAAAAGAAGCCCTGTAATGAACTTCTCTGTAACCTTGTGTGATGAGAGATCCAAGAGACTAGCACTTAATGTGTTCCAAGGATACACTGTCTATTTAACCTAAAGATCTATCTAGTAATACTTTCTGTCTAGAATCACCCATGGCTACCAGATGTTCAATTAAGAGAGTTTTGAATACAGTTCACTGAAGATACAGAAGAATAAAAATCTGTTTTCACCCAACTCTGGTGTCTTTCCCCTGAATTGTTCATACTTAAATATAATTCTTTCCTACCCCACCCCCCCCAACTTTTCGTCCACTTTATCAGATAGTGATGATGTAAAAATTTGCAGGTAAAATATAGGTTTATTGGATGACTTTGCTAATTTTCATTGCTCTTCTAATTAGCTAGGTAACATTTCTAAGTTTATCTTAATTGTTTTTTAACTCCTTAATTAAAACTGCCTGAAATTTAATTAACTTCTAATTAATTCTTCTACTTCTTCCTCCACCTCACAAGCAAAGGGGTTGAGATAAAGAATTGTGGGATGTGGTTTTCAGTGTGTAACTGGTTTTCAGTATGTAAATTGAAATTAAAGCAGTTGTCTTTTTTTAATTGGGTGATTTGACTAGATAAGTTCAGTCTTTAAAAATATATATTTATTTAGCTCTCTTAGTTGAGGCATGTGGGATCTTTAATTGCAGAATGCAAACTCTTAGTTGCGGCATATGGAATCTAGTTTACTGACCAGGGATGGAATCCAGTCCCCCTGCACTGGGAGCACGAAGTCTAAGCCTCTGGACCTCAGGGGAAATCCCAGATCAGTCTTTTTTCAGGTTATTTTTTCCTGGCTCCCCACCTAGTTACCTACTGAAGCACCTAGAGAAATTTTGCTTTGGCCTCAGCTTCTAGAGACCATGAATTATGAGCCTACTTTCTCTGCTAATGTCATGAATATATTTGGTCATATATTTATTTGGTCTGATAAATCCGCAAGGGTTAAACTTTTCTCTGGATAAAACATTGACCTATTATGAAGCCTGTTAATTTTTTCCTGGTCACTGAGTTATGAGTCATCATGAGGAAATCACTCTGACTCTGCACCAGGCTATAGGAGTCAGCGAAAGGAATTCATGTGCCCAAGCCAATGCTCAGGAGACTGGCCTGGGCACAATTACTGCAATTACTGTTAAAAATGTCAGAAAAGAGATGTGATCTGAAACAAGACCTGGTTTTCTACTAAATGCAACTTCCTTTTCACTCTGATCTTGCACAATCACATAGGCTCACTTTTGCACGTGTGCGTGCACACACACACATACGCACACACACACTTCTCTGTGCACACAATTTCTTCTATTTTCCCTGGAACACAATTTCTAAATCTCCACTTTTCTATTTTAATTGATACATCCTCATATATTATTAAGATTCTTCTCAGAGAAGTCTTTTCTCAAAATTGTGACCAGACTTGTCTTGACATCAAGCTCTTGTTAAAAATATTATCCGTCTGGAAGCAGCAGTTAGAACTGGACATGGAACAACAGACTGGTTCCAAATAGGAAAAGGAGTACGTCAAGGCTGTATATTGTCTCCCTGCTTATTTAACTTATATGCAGAGTACATCATGAGAAACGCTGGAATGGAAGAAACACAAGCTGGAATCAAGATTGCCGGGAGAAATATCAATAACCTCAGATATGCTGATGACACCACCCTTATGGCAGAAAGTGAGGAGGAGCTAAAAAGCCTCTTGATGAAAGTGAAGGAGGAGAGTGAAAAAGTTGGCTTAAAGCTCAGCATTCAGAAAATGAAGATCATGGCATCCGGTCNAGTACTGGAGTGGGTTGCCATTTCCTTCTCCAATGCACACATGCATGCTAAGTGGCTTCAGTCGTGTCTGACTCTGTGTGACCCTATGGACAGCAGCCCACCAGGCTCCTCTGGCCATGGAGTTCTCCAGGCAAGAGTACTGCAGTGGGCTGCCATTTCCTTCTCTTCTTCAAGTCACTCAGTTCACTTCAGTTCAGTCGCTCGGTCCTGTCCGGCTCTTTGCGACTCCGTGAATTGCCGCATACCAGGCTTCCCTGGCTTCAATCATGGCATCCGGTCCCATCACTTCATGGCAAATAGATGGGGAAACAGTGGAAACAGTGTCAGACTTTATTTTTTGGGGCTCCAAAATCACTGCAGATGGTGACTGCAGCCATGAAATTAAAAGATGCTTACTCCTTGGAAGAAAAGTTATGACCAACCTGGATAGTATATTCAAAAGCAGACACATTACTTTGCCAACAAAGGTCTGTCTAGTCAAGGCTATGCTTTTTCCAGTGATCATGTATGGATGTGAGAGTTGGACTGTGGAGAAAGCTGAGCACCGAAGAATTGATGCTTTTGAACTGTGGTGTTGAAGAAAACTCTTGAGAGTCCCTTGGACTGCAAGGAGATCCAATCAGTCCATTCTGAAGGAGATCCGCCCTGGGGTTTCTTTGGAAGGAATGATGCTAAAGCTGAAACTCCAGTACTTTGGCCACCTCATGCGAAGAGCTGACTCATTGGAAAGACTCTGATGCTGGGAGGGATTGGGGGCAGGAGGAGAAGGGGCCGACAGAGGATGAGATGGCTGGATGGCTTCACTGACTTAATGGATGTGAGTCTGAGTGAACTCCAGGAGTTGGTGATGGACAGGGAGGCCTGGCGTGCTGCGGTTCATGGGGTTGTAAAGAGTCGGACACGACTGAGCGACTGAAATGAACTGAACTGAACTGAGGTGTCCCTGTCCATATCTTTCAGAATTTTCCACAGTTTGTTGTGATCCACACAGTCAAAGGCTTTGGTGTAGTCAATAAGGCAGAAATAGATGTTTTTCTGGAACTCTCTTGCTTTTTCGACGATCCAATGGATGTTGGCAATTGGCAATTTGATCTCTGATTTCTCTGCCTTTTCTAAATCCAGTTTGAACATCTGGAAGTTCATGGTTCATGTACTGTTGAAACCTGGCTTGTAGAATTTTGAGCATTACTTTGCTAGTGTGTGAGATGAGTGCAATTGTGCAATAGTTTAAATATTCTTTGGCATTGCTTTTCTTTGGGATTGGAATGAAAACTGACCTTTTCCAGTCCTATGGCCACTGCTGAGTTCTCCAAATTTGCTGGCATATTGAGTGCAGCACTTTCAGAGCATCATCTTTCAGGATTTGAAATAGCTCAACTGGAATTCCATCACCACCACTATCTTTGCTCATAGTGATGCTTCCTAAGGTTAATTATCCTCATTTATGTAACAGTCACTCCAATGGAAAGTGTGACTCTATCCTGAGATGCTGTTTTAACTAGTTAACTAACAAAACATGTATTTACAGACTGCATTTCATGTGCTTGACACTAGGAACTCAGAGGTAAATAAGAGTAAGGAAGATAGGTACATATCTGGCTACATGTACTAAAAGCACTAATAAAGCATATGTAAACAGAAATAGGACCTTATTTTATTATACAGGTGGATATGGGACACATGAGAAAGATACTTTATGCTCCCTCCTATGGCACTTTCATTTACTTTGTTACCTCAGTTTCAGGTTACATTGCTGCTACTGCTAAGTCGCTTCAGTCGTGTCCGACTCTGGGTGACCCCACAGACGGCAGCCCACCAGGCTCCCCCATCCCTGGGATTCTCCAGGCAAGAACACTGGAGTGAGTTGCCATTTCCTTCTCCATGCATGAAAGTGAAAAGTGAAAGTGAAGTCGCTCAGTCGTGTCCAACCCTCAGCAACCTCATGGACTGCAGCCCGCCAGGCTCCTCCGTCCATGGGATTTTCCAGGCAAGAGTACTGGAGTGGGGTGCCATTACCTTCTCCGTCAGGTTACAGTAATTTATTCAAATAGGAAACCACAATCTGGCCAATACATTAATGTAACATCAAGGATGGAAAATGCTCATCTTTCGTATTCTCGTTCTTTATTTTGGGTTGTTTTGGTTTGGGGTTGTGTGTGTGTGTGTGTGTGGTTTTCTTGCCTTTGTTTTGTTTTGTTTTTTTTCTTCTTTTTTTGGCATCTTTCATAGCTCTTCTTGGAAATCATTTATTACTCCTTGACTTGAAGCTTATGAGCTATTTTCCGTTGGTCATTTCTGATGGATGCAGGCTCACAATCTTCTCCAAACAGCTGTTCATTGGCTTCCATTTGTATGTGTCCATCTCACACTTTCCATCCCCAGCTCCCAAGTTCACAGACTTGTTACATATGTAAGAATTTAGTGGACAAAAATAAAAAAAATAGAATGCCAACAGATTAGTAGAGTATACCAATTGGTAGAGTGTGCCAATTGGTAGATTGTAGATTGGTATGGGACACAGTGCTGCTGCTGCTGCTGCTGCTGCTAAGTCACTTCAGTCGTGTCCGACTATGTGTGACCCCATAGACGGCAGCCCACCAGGCTCCCCCATCCCTGGGATTCTCCAGGCAAGAACACTGGAGTGGGTTGCCATTCCCTTCTCCAACTCATGAAAGTGAAAAGTGAAAGTGAAGTCACTCACTCGTGTCCAACTCTTCGTGACCCCATGGACTGCAGCCTACCAGGCTTCTCCACCCATGGGATTTTCCAGGCAACTAGCAGGTCATAAACCTTAATGAGCATAGGAATCACTGGAGTGTTCTAAATGCAGATTTCCAGATCCCACTCCAAGAAACTTTGATTCAATAGTTTTGACTCAGGAGTCTTCATTTAATAGTCAACCCACTTGATTTTGATGGAGTTGGTTTTTGAACCTCATTTTAAGAAACCCCACTTTTTTTCCTACTTAACAAACACACAAATACTCCACAGAGAAGATGCAAATCTCTGCTTGGCTCCTTCTTTATGCACACAGGCATTGTGCGTGTTTGTGTGTGTGTACACATCCTCAGTCGGGTCCTGACTCTGCGACCCACTGGACTGTAGCCCACCCAGCTCCTCTGTCCATTGGATTTCCCAGGCAAGAATATTGGAGTGAGTTGCCATTTCCTACTCCAGGGTATCCTCCTGACTCAGGGATCAAACCCGTGTCTCTTGTGTTGGCAGAAGGATTCTCAGCCCTCTTGTCAGCAGCTCTTTCATGTTGTTTTTTTTTTCTTTTGTACACTTGATTTTTTTAGAAGTTTCAGATTTATAGAAAAATCAAATAAAATTAGAGTACCCATGTGTGTGCACTAAGTCGCTTCAGTCATGTCTGACTCTTTGTGACCTTATTGACTGTAGCCTGCCAGTCCATTGGACTATCCCAGCAAGAACTAGAGTGGGTTGCCATTTCCTCCTCCAGAGGATCTTCCCGACCCAGGCATGGAACTCTGTGTCCCTGGGATCTATAGGAAGCACAGAGTTCCTATAGATCCATTCAAAATCCTGTGTGTTCACCCTATTCATCCTTGCCTTCACCAAATCTGTGATGACCACTGATCTTTTCACTGTTGGCATTTGGCATTGTGTCTGGATTTTAGCCTTTCTAGGGGCTTCCCAGGTGGCGCTAGTGGTAAAGAACTGGCCTGCCAACGCAGGAGACATAAGAGACTCGGGTTCAAGCCCTGGGTGGGAAGATCCCCTGGAGGAGGGCATGGCAACCACTCCAGTATTCTTGCCTGGAGAATCCCATGGACAGAGGAGCCTGGGGGGCTGTAGTACATAGGGTCGCAAAGAATCGGACATGACTGAAGTGACTTAGCACGCATGCAGGAGGTACGTAGTACCATCCCATTGTTTTAATTTGCAATTCCCTAATGACATATGATGTTGTGTATCCTTTCATATGCTTATTTGCCATCTGTATATGTAACTGCTGCTGCTGCTGCTGCTAAGTTGCTTCAGTCACGTCTGACTCTGTGAGACCCTATGGACAGCCAGGCTCCTCCGTCCCTGGGATTTTCCAGGGAAGAACATTGGAGTGGGTTGCCATTTCGTTCCCCAATAATACTGGAGTGCGTTGCCATTTCCTTCTCCAATGTAACTGCTAACACCATCTGACTCCCATTCTGTTTAAATATCTCCACTGGGATGATGTCTCTTGATTCTAATCCCAGAATGCTGTTGGCTTAAGGCTTTCTGTCCCCAATAGACATCTTGCTCTTTACATCCTCTTTACTCCTACATTTCATCAAAACAGAGGGTCCATGGATCTTTCAAACAATATACCAGTTCCTCTAGAGGCCTTGACTTGGGTTGCTGACAGAGAAATCTTTAAAAATGATATTATTCAAGACACACACAAGGGAAATGAATGATGAGAAGAAGAGGTATTATTACAAACGTGGTCCCAGGATATTAGGTTTATCACAAAATTCTTTCCATGAGTCAGTTCATCTTTTCCATTTTCATTTCAAGGAGGATATTTGACTCCTTGGAATTAGGAGTCTTTTCCTACTATAACCTAATTACTAAAGCCAATGAATATTCAAGTGAAATCTTATCCAAATTCGGGGCTCCCCTGACCACAGAGGACCCTCTGCCTGAGTTATTGCTCCTGAAACTCACACAGCTGTCTCTGGAGAGCACAGAATGGAAGCCAAGTTTCTTGCATGAGATGCAGTAAGTTTTCCAAGGAGGTGGTTGATCCCAGAAAACACATAGCTAATTCATAAGTAAGCAGCCACCTTGAGGATAACATATGAAGAATGCAAGAGGTCGAGAACTGACCTCCATCCATATGGGAAACTCACTGGTTTTAACTGAAGAAGCTTACATGAAGCTATAGGCTCTCTAAAACCCCTGATGATGTTCCTTTATGTTTTAGACAGAAAGAGGTCAAAGGTAAAGATCTTGAAATACAAATTCTCCCTCTGCATTGGCTGGGAGACTCATGGCACGTGAGCTGGCTTGAAGGAGGCTGGGTAGTCGGAAATGCATGCCTAATGCATGCTAGTCCTGATCCTAGGATTTAACTGTTATTTTCAGTCTAAAAGAGTCCAACGGGTCTATATATTTTAATAGAAGAGAATTTTTCCAGTCTTAGAGTCTCTCTAGATGCCAATAAATCATGTTAAAAGAGGCTGAGATTATCTGTCTTCCTTCATCCTGATGCCTCCACAAGATTGTGCATGACCTCATAAGACTGGTATGTGACAGATTCTATTCTGAGTCTTCTGATGAGTCCTTCATTTAATCTTTCTTGAGAACCAGAGTTCAGAAAAAATCTGTGAAACTGGAAGTCACCCCCAGCCCCCTGGATCTTGCAGCCCCAGTTTCAAAGAGGTCAGTGTCTTCTTAAGGGCCATGTGGAGGCTCCAGCGTGTTCCCAGGAAAATGCATTCCTTGTACTAAGAACTTATCTACAGAGCATCTTAGATGGATTTCTGTTCGGTGCTGTAGTGACAGAAGATGTCTGCGGCTGAAGAACCTTTTGAGTTGTTAAATAATGGACTGTTTTAGTGAACCCAATAAACCCTAGTTAATAAAACTCTCCATTGATGTGGACAGTATTCATTTCCAATGAAACTAGCAAGACAGGACTCATACAACAAGCATGCTGTCCTAACTAGTTGGAAGATAACTACAGCTGAAAACTGCAGCCAGTTTCACTCCATCTTCCTTACTGATATTTGTCTTGATCAGATGCTTAGCACAAGTGCAAAAAGCCACTCAAAACGGCTTTTTACCGTCATTCTAAATTCCACGCTTGGCACATTGACCTTGAGATTTTTGTTTGTTTTGGTGGTAAAATATATATAACGTAAAATTTACCCTTTTAACCGTTCTTTAGTGTACAGTTCAGTGGCATTAGGTACACTCATACTGTTGCACAATCATCACCAGCCTCCATCTCCAGAACTACTTCATCTCCCCAAGATGAAAATTTCGTACTCATTAAACGACAACTTCGTACTCCCTTCTATCCCTAGCCTCTGGCAACCACTATGCTACTTTCCGTCTCTATTTGACATAAGTATATCATAAAAGTGGATCATACAATATTTGCCTTTTTGTGTCTGGCTTATTTTTTTCACTTAGCATAATGTCCTCTAGATACATCCATGTTGTAGCATGTATTATAGAATTTCATCACTTTTAAAGGCTCAGATAAATACTATTGTATGTATATACATACAAATATATATACACACATACATATACATAGTGGACCCTTGAGCAACATGGTATTGAATTGTGCAGATCCACCTATATACAGATCTTTTTCACTAAATATGTATTACATGATATTACATGATTTGTGGTTGCTTGTTCCTTGGATCCTGAACTGCAGATGTAAAGTCATATGCAGATTTTGATTACTCGTAAGGTCAATGTCCATAACCCCTAAGTTTACAAGGATCAATTATATGTATATGTGTCTGTCTGTCCACATATGTATATACATACACACAAAACAATATATTTTATTCATTTGTCTATTGATGGACACTTGAGTTGCTGCCACCTTTTGGCTATTGTGAATAATGCTACTATAAACATGGGTGTACAAATATCTGTTAGAGTTCTTGCGTGTTTGGGTATACACCCAGAAGTGGAATTGGTGGATCATTTTGTAATTCTATTTTTATTGTTTTAAAAGATAACCATACCATTTCCCACAGCAGCTGTACCATTTTACATTACTACCAGCAGTGGTTTCTACTTTCCTCAATCCTTGTCAACACTTGTAACTCTTTTTTTTTTTTTTTGGACAATGACTATTTTAATGGATGTGAAGTGATATCTCATGGCTTTGATATGAATTTCACTATTGATTAGATATTGAGCATCTTTTCATGTATTTAGTGGCCATTTGTACACTTTTAGAGATGTCTATTCAAGTCTTTTGCCCATTTAAAATTGGATTGTTGGTTTTTTGTTGGGATGCATTTTTAAAATATATATTCTGGATATTAATCTAAGACAAATGATTTTTCATCCCATTCTTGAGGCTTTCTTTTCACACTGTTGATAGTGTCTTTTGATGTACAAATGCTCTTAAATTTGACAAAATCCAACTCGACTATTTTTCTTCTCTTGACAGTGCTTTTGGTGTCATATTTGGTAAATCATTGCCAAACCCAAGATCATAAAGCTTTTTTATTATGTTTTCTTCTAAGTTTTAGCTGTAACATTTGAGTCTTTGATCCATTCTGCGTTAATATTTGTACATAGTGTAAGGTAAGGATCAAACTTAACTTTTTTGCATTTGCATTTTTCTGCATTTTGAAATGCAGTTTTCCCAATGTTATTTGTTAGAAAGACTGTCTTTTCCTCATTAAATGATCTTGGCACCCTTATAGAAAATTATTTGACCCTATTTATGAAAGTTTATTTCTGGGTTCTCTATTGTACTGCATTGTATATATGTCTGTCTTTATGGTAGTACCAAATTGTTTTGATTGTCATAGAATTATAGTAAATTTTGAGATCAGGAATGTGACCTCTCAAATGGTATTCTTTTTTTCCAAAGACTGTTTTGACTATTTCAGGTCACTTGACAAAATTCCATAATAAATTCAGGACTAATTTTCTATCTGAAAAAAGTGTTGAAGTTTTGATAAATCTGTAGATCTTGTTGGGTAGTATTGACATCTTTAAAATATTAAAACTTCTAATCTGTGAACATGGGGTGTCTTTCCATTTATTGGTGCCTTTCTTTCAGAATGTTTTGTAGTTTTCAAGTGTAATTAACCTCCTTGGTTAAGTTTATTGCCAAATATTTTGTTCTTTTTGATGTTACTGTAAGTTGAATTGCTTTATTAATCTCCTTTTAGACTGTTCGTTGCTAGTGTATAGAAGCAAAACTGATTTTTTTTAAAGCATGACTGGTGTGTGTCTCTGGGTGTGTGTGTGTGCTCGTGTGTGTATATGTGTACGTGTGTGTGTTTGTGTGTATGTGGTGTGTGTGTCTGTGTGTGGTGTGTATATGTCTGTATATACATGTGCTTGTGTGTCTGTTTGGTGTATATGTGTGTGCGTGTGTGTCTGTGTGGTGTTTGTGTCTGTATACATGTGTGCATATCTGTGTGTGTGGTGTGTGCCTGCGCTTGTCTGTGTGTGTGTCTGTGTGTGTGTGGCATGTGTGTGTGTGCATGTGTGTGTGTGTGTGTGTGTGTGTGTGTGGCTGCACCGTGCAACATGTGGGAACCTCAGTTATCTGACCAGGAATCAGACCCACGCCTCCTGCACTGGGAGTGCAGAACCCTCACCACTGGACTACCAGGAGAGCGCCTGTGTGTCGGTTTTGTTTTCTGCAACTTTGCTGAATTCCCTTATTGATTCCAACAGAGAGAGAGTGTGTGTGTGTGTGTGTGATCTTTAGGGTTTCCTGCGTACAGGATCTTATTACTTGCAGACAGAGATAATTTTTCTTCTCTGCCAGTTTGAATGCCTTTTATTTCTTTCATCGTGCTTACCTATTCTAAGTAGAGCTTCTAGTACCACGCTGCCGTGCCCTCCTCCAAGGGTCTGCCTGACTCAGGGATGAGACCCACATTTCCCGCCTGGGCAGGCAAGCTCTCTCCCGCCAGTGGCGCCTGGGGAGCCACGGCGCTGAAGTCGTGACAGCGGCCATCCTCGCCTTACTGGCCTTTCACCACTGACTGTGTCGCTGTGAGGTTTCATACACGGCCGTTACTATGCTGAAGTGACCTTTTCTAACCCTAGTCTATTGAGTGTTTTTATTAGGAAAGATGTTGAATTTTTTCAAATGCTTTTTTTTCTACATCAGTAGAAATCATGGACCCTGAGATTCTGTAACAAGGGAAACGGCTTTTTTTCCTGTTCTTCCACCCCCCCCACCCCCAACGGGGAAAGGCCTCAGCAATTAAGAGCTTGCCGCTTTATTTCTTGAAACTCTTCTCTTCCACATTTCTTAGTGAAGCCAACCACTGTTGTCAGTTACAATCAGACCTAGGTATTCCCTTACCTTACTTCAGTTCAGTTCAGTTCAGTCGCTCAGTCGTGTCCGACTCTTTGCGACCCCATGAATCGCAGCACACCAGGCCTCCCTGTCCATCACCAACTCCCGGAGTTCACTCAGACACGCGTCCATCGAGTCAGTGATGCCATCCAGCCATCTCATCCTCTGT
>SJYX01004242.1:222893-288088 GCA_006410675.1 Oreotragus oreotragus | reverse complement strand
GGTATCTAACTGGGCCAGACACACCCTCAGTTCTTTGTTTCATTTCCCCTCTTTCTCCCCCATCAGGGGAGAGATTATTTTTCAGCTTTACAAGAAAGATGGAAATCCAAGAGGTTTGCTCATCTTCCCTAAACCGAGGTGCTGCTTGTCTCGTCCACCGGAACCTACTTTGTGGAGTTCTGCGGCTCTAGTTTCCACAAACCATTTGGAGTCTCGCTGACCTCTCAAGAAAGTTCCTGACCTCAAATTCAGGAATATATTTTTATGGTCAACCCATGGATGTTGAGACTTCCCTGGTGGCTCAAATGGTAAAGCATCTGTCTACAATGCGGGAGACTCGGGTTCGATCCCTGGGTCGGGAAGATCCCCTGGAGAAGGAAATGGCAATCCAGTCCCGTACTATTGCCTGGAAAATCCCATGGACAGAGGAGCCTGGTAGGCTACAGTCCATAGGGTCGCAAAGAGTCGGCCACGACTGAGCGACTTCACTTTCACTTTTCACTTTCACATGGATGTTGATTACAAGAAAGAAACAGAGAAATCTTTATAAACAAAAAAGAAAAAAAATCGACAGAGTCTAAGTTATTTCTGCCATGTTAGCCTGCACTAAAAATTATCTGTTTCAGTGGAGTGAAGGTCTTTCCATACAGAAAAGGGGCGAAAGGCGCCCCCACGCCTGTCTGCACAGACTGCTGGCTCTGTGGGTGCTGCAAGATGTTTCTTACCATCAGAGCAATGACTTCAGTTTTTCCATTCTAACTGTGGTGAGAATGAATACGAAAACTGGATCCTGTCTCTGGAAGCAGGAGACAGGCTCCACTCTAATCAGAAAAGGAAGATTCAGTATAAGACAGTATTTCACTCCCCAGACTTTGAAGAGTTCTTAGGTTTGTCAGAGTGGTTCTGAGTCATCTCGCTGATTGCTACAGGATTAGAATGGGGACTTTGCACAAGCCTGACCCTTTGCAGGAAAAGTTTTACCCCCACCTAAAGAAGCTTTGCTTGCTACTGAGTCATTGCAATCCAAATCTCATAATTTGATCTTCTTTCTTCTAATCATTTACCAAATAGCTAGCTATTTTAAGGGAACTGGTAGGGGGCCGGGCAGAGAGGAACGCAGATAAAACATGGCTCATTCTATAAAACATTTATCTAAGAAGTGTCAAAGATACTGACTGTAAACAGGTGAAAGGAGAATGAAGGCTTTTGAAACCTGGTCAGTAGAGATGAAGACTTCCAGGTGCTGTGCTTATTTGCCAAACTAAGGCTGATTTAGCTACAGACTCGTGAGCCAGGGCTGAGGAGTGGGGCCCTGGGCTGAGCGCCTGAGTGACTTGTGGCAGCAAGAAAGGGGCATGGGCTTCCCTGTGTTGCATGCAGTAGGGAAGCCACAGGAAATCTGCTCTTCTGTCCTACCACTTAGGGACATCCACAGACGGAAATGTTGACAATGGTCCTGTCAAGGAAAACCACCAGCAGCTGTCCGAAGCTGGTTTTCCTTTATTAACACCTGGTTAATAAAGCCTCTACACGAAACAAACCAGCTGAAAACCCCGGCTTCACAATGAAGGCTTTAGTGCAGGCTGAGAAGGATTATGTTTTTTTTTTTTTTTAATCAATTTAAGAACACCTCTGTGTGCCCAGTGTGGACTTTGGGGTTCTGGGATCACACTGCAGAGGTGGAGGTTGGTGTTGTCCTGAGGGGGGCATAGTCTCTCTTCAGTCTTGAGGCCAGATTGACATTTTAGCAAGCTGCGTGAAACCCACATTAGGCGAGTGTGGGATCCACGCTCAGCTGGGCAAATGGGATTGGAAGGACAGAGAGACCTGTGTGAGAAGAGTCCCTTGAGACCAGGGCCTNTTTAATCAATTTAAGAACACCTCTGTGTGCCCAGTGTGGACTTTGGGGTTCTGGGATCACACTGCAGAGGTGGAGGTTGGTGTTGTCCTGAGGGGGGCATAGTCTCTCTTCAGTCTTGAGGCCAGATTGACATTTTAGCAAGCTGCGTGAAACCCACATTAGGCGAGTGTGGGATCCACGCTCAGCTGGGCAAATGGGATTGGAAGGACAGAGAGACCTGTGTGAGAAGAGTCCCTTGAGACCAGGGCCTTAGCTGGCTCATTTTGGTATCCTTGGCATCATGGATTTGTCACATAAGGCAGGGCTTTAATTGGTTAAATTTCCAATAAAGGTTAACTCTACACTTTTATTCCCTGGTGGCTCTGACAGTAAAGAATCTGCCTGCAATGTGGGAGACTCAGGTTCTATCCCTGGGTTGGGAGTATCCCCTGGAGAAGGGACAGGCTACCCACTCCAGTTTACTTGGGCCTCCCTGGTGGCTCAGACAGTGAAGAATTAACCTGCAATGCGGGGACTCAGGTTTGGCCCCTGGGTTGGGAAGATCCCTTGGAGTAGGAAATGGCAACACACTCCAGTATTCCCTTCTGGAGAGTTCCATGGACAGAGGAGCCTGGTGAGCTACAGTTCATGGCGTCGTAAAGAGTCAGACATGACTGAGCGACTATCTCTTTCACTTTAACTGGGACATTGTGCCCAGATTTTTGGCCAAACATTGTTCTGGATGCTCCTGGGAGACTGTTTTTAAAAATTAATTAGTTATTCACACTTTGGCTGTGCTGGATCTTTGCTGAGGCTTTCTCTGGTTGTGGAGCACAGGCTCTGGAGCATGCAGGCTCAGCAGATGTGGCAAGCATGTAAGGCTGCTTTTGGATGAGATTTATAGTTAAATCAGTCGACCGAGTGAAGCAGATCGCCCTCCATAATGTGAGTGGCTCTCATGCAGTCAATGGAAAGCCTGTAGTACAAAGTGCTAACCTCCCCTGAACAAACGGAATTCTCCAGCTGGCAGACTTCGGGCTCCACTTACAACACCAATTCCTCCTGGAGTTCTAGCAGACGGTCTTCTGGCTTGAACTGTGACTATTTCTTAAGTATCCAGCCTGCTCGTCTCCCCCATCAGATTTTGCACTTGCCAAGCCCCCACAATCATGCAAGCCATTTCCTGAAAATAAATCTCCCTACACACACACACACACANTCACTGGAAAAGACTCTGATGCTGGGAGGGATTGGGGGCAGGAGGAGAAGGGGACGACCGAGGATGAGATGGCTGGATGGCATCACGGACTCGATGGACGTGAGTCTGAGTGAACTCCGGGAGATGGTGATGGACAGGGAGGCCTGGCGTGCTGCGATTCATGGGGTCGCAGAGAGTTGGACACGACTGAGCGACTGAACTGAACTGAACTGAACCCCTTACTGTTAGTCTCATTCCTACTTGTCCATGAAAATTTAGTTCAGTGACCGCCACCTCCTCTGGAAAGTCTTCTGGGATGCTCCAGTCCCAGACAGAAGGAGGTGTTTATCCTCTGCCTGAGTACATGTGCTTTTCTCTCTGTTGTAAATGAGAGATGACTAGGACAACTCTCTCCCCTGCCTTCTGCCTCTGCCTATGAGTTCCTTACAACTGACGTTTTTTTAAAATGGAAATATTGTTGATTTACAATGTCGAATTAGTTTCAATGGTAGAGCATATATGTATGTATAACTGAATCACACACATATATATATGTGTATATATATATTATTTTCCATAATAGGTTATCATAGGATATTGAGTATAGTTCCCTGTGTTATACACTATGTCTTTGTTGTTTTCCTATTTTATATATTGTAGTGTGTATAGGTTAATACCAAACTCCTAACTTATCCCCTCTCCCCTAGCTATCCCCTTTGTTGCTGCTGCTGCTAAGTCGCTTCAGTCGTGTCTGATGCTGTGAGACCCCACAGACGGCAGCCCACCAGGCTCCCCCGTTCCTGGGATTCTCCAGGCAAGAACACTGGAGTGGGGGCTATCCCCTTGAGTAATCGATAAGTTTGTTTTCTATACCTGTGAGTCTATTCTGGTTTTATGAATAAGTCCTTTGTATTATTTTTTAGATTTCGTGTCTAAGTGATGTCATATGGTGTTTTTCTTTCTCTGTCTGGCGACTGATGGTTTTATAAGCCTTGTACATCTGGTGCTCAGGACAGTCTCTTACATACTATTAAGGTAAGGTAAGGTAAGGTGAAGTCGCTCAGTCGTGTCCGACTCTTTGCGACCCCATGGACTGTAGCCTACCAGGCTCCTCCGTCCATGGGATTCTCCAGGCAAGAATACTGGAGTGGGTTGCCATTTCCTTCTCCAGGGGATCTTCCCAACCCAGCGATCGAACCCAGGTCTCCCGCATTGGAGGCAGACGCTTTAACCTCTGAGCCACCAGGGAAGTTCTACACATTTTATCAGTTTTCCTCCATAGGCTTAGTGATGATAGAATGAAAAAAATACAGGAATGCATGACTATCAGAAACATGGAATTCAGAGAGATGTGTCTGGAAAGACAAATATTCCTGCGAGGCAACCAACGAATATGATTAGGAACCGCTGCACTCCGTGATATCCAGAGATATGTTAAGTTGGACAACTTCTACTCTGGCTTAGAAAAAATGCATTCATTTATCCAACAAACACTTAGCTGTGTTTTAAAAATCAAGCTCTGAACTACTTACAGGAACTGAAGAACTGCTAAAGAAAGCACCAGGGGTGCCAAGATTGTTATAACAAAGAGAGATAAGACCCCACAAAGGTACATATTATTAATATGACAGCACAGTGATGAGATCATAAGCTCTGGGGTCAGACTAAGTGCAAGACCCTCACCATTGATTACTGGTCATTGATTATTATCAAGGTTACTTGGGCTAGAGACTTACCCTTGCCAAGCCTTGGGAGCCTTACCTGTAGAATGGAAAGCTAATAACTCATATAATATTTCAGAACTTTGTAATGTTATTTTGATTATTAACTTACAATCCTTATAAAGCACTTAACAATAAATGCTTTAAATAAGGCATTAATAGTAATGCCTTGGATATGGGAAACACTCAGTAAATGTCAGTGTTTCTTTATCACTACTTGAATAGTACAAAATATGAAAAAATGTCCTACTTAATGAGTAGAGACAGGGATAGTGAATGGTGATATTTTTTAAACTTTGTTCATCTTATGCCTAATTTTTTAAAATTTGTCAACATTATTTATACATTTTAATTGAAATATAGTTAATTTGCAATGTTGTGTTAGTTTCCAGTTACAGCAAAGTGATTCAATTATACATACATATGTATATATTCTCTTTTCAGATTCTTTTCCACTATAGCGTAGGTTACTATAAGATATTGAGTATAGTTTCCTGTGCTATTACAGCAGGTCCTTGTTGTTTATAAAGTAGTATGTATGAATTAATTCCAAACTCTTAATTTATCTCTTCTCCCTCTTTAATACATAAAAAATTAGCTCATTACTTAACCACAGTAGAAAACAAAGATTATGCCTCACCCTCTGCAACAGCCCACATTCTGTCTGTGGAGCGTGTTTCTCTCTAAATAAATCCATTCTTACCTTTAAAAAAAAAAAAGTTAAACATAAGTCACCTACATTCTCAAATGAACACTTTGGTACACAATGTTCCACAGTTTTTTATTTCCTTGTATAGAGATTATATTAAGCTTACTATTTGGTATCATATTTTCCCATTACTCTCAATAATTATCTATTTACACCATAACTCTTTACAGTTCCATGTATTCATTGTATAACTGCATACATTGTATCTAGTTGATTGCCTGTCAGAGTTATTTTTCTTTATTCTATTAGAATCAACACTGTAAAGAACATCTTTTCCTGCCAATGGTCTGATAATCATCTGATAATTTTTCTCAAGGGAACAATTACTCATTAACAGTTACATTTTATTTTACTACTTTATTTACTTTGTTCAGTAGATAAAACATTTGCATATTTCAAATAGCAAAACCATATAGAAATCATAAGTAAGATACCTTGCTAACACTCTGTCTCCATCTAGCTTCTCAGTTTCTCCCATCATAGAAAATCATTTTGATTACATTATATGTAACTTTATAGTATTGTCAGGCGAGTGTATGCTTTTTTTTATTTCCTTGTATAGAGATTATATTAAGCTTACTATTTGGTATCATATTTTCCCATTACTCTCAATAATTATCTATTTACACCATAACTCTTTACAGTTCCATGTATTCATTGTATAACTGCATACATTGTATCTAGTTGATTGCCTGTCAGAGTTATTTTTCTTTATTCTATTAGAATCAACACTGTAAAGAACATCTTTTCCTGCCAATGGTCTGATAATCATCTGATAATTTTTCTCAAGGGAACAATTACTCATTAACAGTTACATTTTATTTTACTACTTTATTTACTTTGTTCAGTAGATAAAACATTTGCATATTTCAAATAGCAAAACCATATAGAAATCATAAGTAAGATACCTTGCTAACACTCTGTCTCCATCTAGCTTCTCAGTTTCTCCCATCATAGAAAATCATTTTGATTACATTATATGTAACTTTATAGTATTGTCAGGCGAGTGTATGCTCTTCGGTTCTGTCTCATCACAACAAAAATTTGGGGTGATGGACATTAAAGCCCTCGGTGTGTCACAGCTCTCGGGTCTTGGACAGACCATGTTATAGCTCTCAGGTCTCGAACGGACCGTGTTGTAGCTCTTGGACAAATCGCTGTTACAGCTCCATGTTACAGCTCCATTTTATTTAGATAATAGCAGGAAAATCCATCTTCAAGGCGTGAGGACATGTCGACCCAAAGACGCGATGGGAAGAGCGCCCCAGCATGTGGGGAGAAGAGAGAGCCTTTCGGCTCCTCTTTTTTTATGTTTTTTTTCTTCCCCCTGGGCCTGTCCTATGCAAATTGGGCTTAGCCAGGAGTACCGTCTACCTGAAGTCCTCACTCTGGTCCTCGGACCTTCCTTTGACCTTCCTCTGTTCTATTTTTGCAGGCTTTTCCCTTCCTTGTCTTTTAGCCACCGCNCCCCCTGGGCCTGTCCTATGCAAATTGGGCTTAGCCAGGAGTACCGTCTACCTGAAGTCCTCACTCTGGTCCTCGGACCTTCCTTTGACCTTCCTCTGTTCTATTTTTGCAGGCTTTTCCCTTCCTTGTCTTTTAGCCACCGCCATTTTGGACTCCTTTTCCCCATTCTAACTACCTACTAGCAAATGCTCCATATATATTCTTATATTCCCACTCCTTACCCCAAAACTAGCATTGCATGCTCATGTTCTGCACCTTGTTTTCTCATATAGCAGTATATGGGAGATGATACCATTTTGGTACATAAGAAACTGACTCTCTTTTCCCTTCACTTCCCTCTCAGCCTTCTCTTTAAAAAACAAAAAAACTTAGGATTACACTTTGTGGAGATATCATTTGTTCCTCATAGACTGTCTCCCTCCTCTAACCCCCAGGATAGGATTAGATGAATTTAACCCTGCCCTCTACACCCCTTCACTCCTTCCTGGCTTAGTAATGACAGGACAGGAACAGCAACCCAGTCTAGGAAACTGCCTGAAAGTGATGAAAAAGTGTTAGTCGCTCAGTTGCATCTGATTCTCAGTGATTCCATCCACTGTAGGCCACCAGGCTCCTCTGTCCATGGAATTCTCCAGGCAAGAATATTGGAGTGGGTAGCCATTCCTTTCTCCAAAGAATCTTCTGATCCAGGGATCAAACTCTGGTCTTCTGCATTGCAGGCAGACTCTTTACTATCTGAGCCATCTGAGCCACCAGGGAAACACAGGAAACTGCCTAGATTGTTGCAAATTCCTGGGAGACAGCATGTGTCCACCATTTTTTCCAATCTATTCCTTTTATATATATATATGTATATATTTATATATATATATACAAGGAATAGATACATATATATACATACATATTTTTTATACATATACATATGTATATATATGTATACATATACATTTTATACATATATATATGTTTTTTTAACTTTTTGAGCGTGGCTTGTGGCCTGTGCATGTATGGATGTGAGAGCTGGACTGTGAAGAAAGCTGAGCACTGAAGAATTGATGCTTTTGAACTGTGGTATTGGAGAAGACTCTTGAGAGTCCCTTGGACTGCAAGGAGATCCAGCCAGTCCATTCTAAAGGAGGTCAGCCCTTGGTGTTCTTTGGAAGGAATGATGCTAAAGCTGAAACTTCAGTACTTTGGCCACCTCATGCGAAGAGTTGACTCATTGGAAAAGACTCTGATGCTGGGAGGGATTGGGGGCAGGAGGANCCTTGGACTGCAAGGAGATCCAGCCAGTCCATTCTAAAGGAGGTCAGCCCTTGGTGTTCTTTGGAAGGAATGATGCTAAAGCTGAAACTTCAGTACTTTGGCCACCTCATGCGAAGAGTTGACTCATTGGAAAAGACTCTGATGCTGGGAGGGATTGGGGGCAGGAGGAGAAGGGGACGACAGAAGATGAGATGGCTGGATGGCATCACGGACTCGATGGATGTGAGTCTGAGTGAACTCCAGGAGATGGTGATGGACAGGGAGGCCTGGCATGCTGCGATTCATGGGGTCGCAAAGAGTCAGACACGACTGAGCGACTGAACTGAACTGAACTGTGGCCTGTGAGCTCTTACTTCCTGACTAGGGATTGAACCTGTGATCCCCTGCATTTGGAGGGCAGACTCTTTACCATTCGAGCACCAGGGAAGTTCCTCCAGTCTAACTTTGGATTACTAGGATTTCCTTCCAAACAGAAACATGTGAACAGACTCTGAGAGATATTTATAACCACATGCTTTGTTTACAGCAGCTCTGAGCAAAAACACTGGGGAAAACACAGGTGTATGGAACCAGAACACTCTCCCTAGCATGGGCTCATTAATCCTGTATGTACATAAACCCTCTTCTTCTCCTCCATGACTTCATTCTTTGTTTAAAGCACAGACCACTCCCAAAACTATCCCCTGACTTTCTTTCAAAGAATGCGAACTAGGCCAAGATCCCTAATGACTGCTTCATTTGCATGTAAGTTTTCTCATTATGATATAATTACCCCAAATTCATGATCCTATCACCAAGGTCAACCAGAACCTGATAATGGACAGTGAAACTTTAACTAGTTGTTCTATTTCCTTTCATTGGTTTACCTTCAACTTTTTAAGGCTGCTGTTTCTCTGTTCTGGCTGACTTTCAGTTTCCCTTGAAATGACTGAGTTCAGAACTTTCATGATGGTCAGTGGTTTAAGACTCCTGCTTGCAATGTAAGGGATTCGATCCCTGACTGGGGAACTAAGATTCACATGCTATTGTACAGTGCAGCCAAAAATTTAAAAAATAATTTAAAAAAAAAAGAGAAAAAAGAAATTACTGAATTCATTCCTTCTGTCACTACCAACTAAAACTGAGGCCTTTCTCCTCCTCTTAGCCAGAACATTGTAGACCTTTCTCATTCAACGAATTATAGGTAAAAGAGATAGTCATTCCAGGGACTTCCCTAGAGGTCTAATGGTTGAGAATCCATCTGCTGATGCAGGAGACATGGGTTAATGCAGGAGACATTAACCAGGGATGCAGGAGACATCCCTGGTCTGGGATGATCCACATGCCGCAGAGCAACCAAGCCCATGTGCTGCAAGTACTGAAGCCTGTGCATCTACAGCTGTGCTCTGCAACAGGAGAAGCCCCCGCTATGAGAAGCCTGCCCATCAGAACTAAGAGAGTATCTCCTGCTCACCACAACCATTCCCTAGAGGTCTAATGGTTGAGAATCCATCTGCTGATGCAGGAGACATGGGTTAATGCAGGAGACATTAACCAGGGATGCAGGAGACATCCCTGGTCTGGGATGATCCACATGCCGCAGAGCAACCAAGCCCATGTGCTGCAAGTACTGAAGCCTGTGCATCTACAGCTGTGCTCTGCAACAGGAGAAGCCCCCGCTATGAGAAGCCTGCCCATCAGAACTAAGAGAGTATCTCCTGCTCACCACAACCAAAGAAAGCCCACAAGTAGCCATGAAGACCCAGCACAGCCGAAAATAAAATAAATGAATAAATCTTAAAAATATATATTAAAAAAAAAAAAAAACAAAACAGATAGTCCTTCCAGAAAGAATGCAATACAATGAGACTGAAGAATCCCAAGTTGTTTGATGCTATGGGATGTAGCACAGCATGAAGCATCAGGGCTATCAGGAGATGTGATAGGTTAGATAGACTGGAATTGTATTGTAAAGAAAGGAGAATGCCAGGCTAATCAATTTAGGCTCTATTATCTCTGTGACAAAGAGCTACTGAATAATTTTAAAGAAAGTACTGACATGGCTATAGAGATAGAGGAGACACTGGAGCGAGACCAACCAGGCAGTTATTGAAATGATAACCAAGAAGTGTGAGGACAGGGGGCCTTACCTGGTGGTCCAGTTGCTCTGAGCTCCCAGTGCAGAGGGCCTGGAATGGATCTGTGGTCAGAGAACGATTCCCTAGGTGGCTCAGCGGTAAAGAATCCACCTGCAATGCGGGAGACTTGGGTTAGACCCCTGGGTCAGATCCCCTGGAGAAGGAAACGGCAACCCACTCCAATATTCTTACCTGGAGAATCCCATGGACAGAGGAGCCTGGCAGGCTATAGCCCATGGGGTCCCAAAGAGTCAGAGACAACTTAGTGGCTGATGACAACAAAGAACTAGATCTCACATGTTTCAACTAAGAGTTTGCATGTCACAACTAAATATCTATGGTACCGCAACGAAGACTGAGCATCCTGCATGCCGCAGCTAAGACCTGGAGACGAATAAATAAATACTAAAAAAAAAAAAAAGCGATAAGGACATAAGCTGAGGGAGTGGCAATAGGAATGGAAAGAAAAGAAAAGGTAGACTATACATGTCGAATTAGACATGGTTGGGGAGAAAAGGAGACCATCACAACTTCCAGAGTGGGTAAAATGGAGAAGCAATATCTGGTTGAGAATGATATTAGAGGTTAAGATGCCAGTGGGAAATCCAGGGGGAAATGTCCAGTAGAAGTGAGCTTGGAGCTCAGAAGAGAGGTGAGGATTAGAAATATGCCTTTGGTCACCTTCGAGTTCAATGAGACTGTCTCTGCAAAGAAAGAGAATAGAGTCAGAAGTGAACGTCCACGTGGAACCTTGGGAACCATGATGGAGAGAAAGGAAATCAGCCAGGGAAGGAGACTGGAGAGCAGAAACCAGTGGTAAGAAGAAAACCACAAGAGAGTTTTCTTGTGGTATTGAGAAAGATATGTCTTTTTTTTAATAAAAAATTTTTTTGAAAGATGTAGTTTTTAAAAGAGTTTCAAAAGAAAAAGTATTGCCGAAAATATTGAACACCTCATAGAAGTCATACAAATTTATGCATGTATAGCAAGACATGCTTCCTGTCTGACTTTTGTATCTGTATGAATAATGAATCACACCCTTTTTACTTCTGTAAAATAACCTAATGAACTTTTTCCCCCAAATTCCTTCTATAGCCTTGCCTTCTATCTTCAGTCTTTTTAAATAGCCAATATGTCTTTGTCATCTGTATGTGTACACCATTCTTGCCCTACCCTTATCTCTGTTTCACTACAGAATTATTTACTGGACCATTCCCGTGTGCTAAGCCCTGTCCCATCCCTGTGGATTCAGAGATAACCTGTCTCTGTCTTCTGGCCCTCATAGTTGGCATTCTTGTCATCTTAAACTAAACAACTGTAAATCACTAGGAGACTCATGGAAAGTGCTGGACTAAAGGGCAGCATGGAAGAGCTGGGTTTTTAATTTTTGTTTTTATTTTTGTCACAGGGCATGCAGAATCCTAGTTCCTCGACCCAGGATCCAACCCATACTTCCTCCCTATAGGGGAAGCTTGGAGTCTTAACCACTGGATTGATTGCCAGGGAATTTCCAGACAGACGACTCTTGACCAGCACATCCCCACCTTCCTCTGACGTTTTCTGGGCTCAGTTACACAGTCTAAGGAGGAAGAGAAGGAGAGAGAAAAGATACAAGTGCCCGATCAGTCAGCCATGTCTAACTCTTTTGTGAACCCATGGAGTGTAGCCTGCCAGGCTCTGTCCATGGAATTTTCCAGGCAAGAATATTGGAGAGGGCTGCCATTTCCTCCTCTAGATTTTCCCTACCCCAGTGATCGAATCCATGTCTCCCCCACTGGCAGGCAGATTCTTTATCTCTGCACCACCTGCAGAGATGAAGCCCTAAGATAAAGCAAATTTTAAAATTTTTAATAAAAAGTTGAGGGGAAACATATGCACACTCTTTAAGATTGTACAGAGGAAACTACACACAAATACAAGAAATGATGATTCATAATAGCAGTCACTCGAGGCTGGAATAAGATGGTACACAGAGGATCACACACATGTAAGCTATTGTTAAGATCCCAGTTTTGACACTGGGTTATGGTTTCATGGGTGATTATTACTGTAAATTAATAATTATATGAATAAAGATGGCTAAAGAGGCACCAATGATGGAAATGTGTCATGAACTATTAATCCACTTCCTTGTGGATTACTACACCCAGAAAAACACTGAAAATTACCAGATATCTTTCTAAAAACTTTTTATTGAGGTAAAAATTACATAATAAAAAACATCTTATTTTAACCATATTTAACTGTACATTTCAGTGACACTAAGTGTCACATGGCTGTGCAACTCTCACCATCATCCGTCTTCCAAGTTTTCCTAAACTGAAACTGTGTCTCCATTGAACACTAAGTCCCCGTTCCCCCTCCTCCTCACGCCACCCCCAGCCTCTGGCATCTACCCATGTAGTAACACTTTCTGGCTCTATTTATTTGACTATTCGAAATATCTCATATAAGTGGAGTCAAAAAGTATTTGTCTGCACCTACCGTATACTGGAACGCATTTTTAAGGAATAACCAGCTATCTTGAGTGGAAAATTCTAGTAAGGAGAGAAAAGCCAGCCCGACGGCTGTTTGAGAATGAGCTCTGAATTTTTTCATCCCTTTCATCTGAAACTAATCACTGTGGTGGTCCAAGAATAATGAACAACCATTTAAAATACTCTATTATTACCCAGTGATTCAACCTTGTTTAATCACATTCTTATTTAAAGAAAACGGTATACTTCCACTGTTCTTTAAGGAGACACCAGTGAGAATGAAACTATCCTTGTGGTACGCAGTATGAGGGCTAAACATATAATTCCTATTTACCAAAATCAGTGTCAATAACATTTCCAATAATTTATCATCTTAGAGTGGCATATTTCTTTTTCTCACACGTACATGGCAGATTGCATGGTAGTAGAGAAGCTGAACTTTGGAGTCAGAAAACCCTGGGTTCAAGGCTACCTTCTATCTCTTATCAACTATCTGACCGTGGGCAAATTACTTACCTGCTCCAGATCTTGCTTTCCTCCTCTGAAGCTGAATCTGTACCAATAGAACTATTGCATTTTTGAAGAAAGACTATGTAAAGTTCTTAGCACAGTTCACGGCATAAGTCTAGATGTTATAAAGAAGGTAGCTAATATTTTCATACTGAAACTTTTAAACTTTCTTATCTCTTTCCATATGCACATGGGCTTTCCAGGTGGTGCTAGTGGTTAAAGAATTTACCTGCCAATGCAGGAGATGTAAGTGACACAGTGTCAATCCCTGGGTCAGGAAGAACCCCTGCAGGAGGGCATGCCATCCATCCCAGTATTCTTGCTTGCCTGGAGAATCCCAGGCTACAGTCCCTGGGGTCACAAAGAGTTGGACACGACTGAAGCGACTTAGCACACACAGCGCACATATACATGTATTAACATATGTTTATGTATTTCCTGCTTACTGACAAAGTTACACGGTTTAGTGTCTGGAACTTAAATAACACAGATAAGTCCTGGGACCTCCGAAGATAGGGGAAATGTAAAAACTTTAGTTCCTTAACACTCTCTTCATTTCTCATTAGGTGATCTCTAAGGCTCCATCAGCTTTAACACTTTATTGTCTTATAAATTCTATGATTATTGCCTTTGCAAATGCCCAGAAGGCATTGAATGGAAAGCAAGCTTATTTTTGGTTTGGGAGTTTTATTATATTTTTACTGATGAAAGAGGATGGTCAACTCAGACATTTTCATGACTGGGCAAGTTTACAAAGTGTCTACTCCTACACTAGGATATGCATTTTTGATATTCAGTAACCACAGAGCTGGTGCCATATTTCATTTGAAATCTCTGTTTGCTCTGCTGATTTCTTTGCATTCCTTTCCTTAAACTGCTAAGGAAGGTATTTATAAATCTTTTCAAATACTATGCTTTACTCCAGAGATGTATTGATTGTAGACATAATCATTCTAGGTGTCTCAGTTTGGTTTCTTCCTTTCCTTCCTTTCTTTTTTTCTTAGTAAAAAAACAAGGTCATTGAAGAGAGTTGTTCTGATATCAGTTTTCATATATAGCGATCTTTGCACTGTGAAGCCTTGGAAAGTGTTAGTTAAATGGCAGCAGCTTGAAACTGCAAGTCCATTTTAGTAGCAGTACATTCCCTTTTAGTGTGTGGTCATTGTCCAGCTGGCTCAGTGGTAAAGAACCTACTTGCCAAGCAGGAGACATGGGTTCCATCCTTGGGTTGGGAAGATCCCCTGGAGAAGGGTGTGGCAACCCACTACAGTATTCTTGCCTGGAGAATTCCATGGACTGTGGAACCTGGTGGGCTGTAGTCCATGGGGTCGCTGAAGAGATGGACATGGCTAAGCAGCAGCAGCCAGCGTAGTAAAAACAACATTAAGCTATTTGGATGGAAATGCTTTTAAGTAACCACGCTTTCCATCACACTAAGAAAACAATTCTGTGTCTATTTCTTTCTAGGATAAATTCATGCTTTTATAAACTTGCCATCACAGTATATGTGTCTGAGTCTGTGGTATTTGATTAAGGGAAATGTCATAATTTACTGATTAAAAACTATTTCCCTATTTTAGACTTCTAGATTGGCTCTAAATGTTTTTCTAATTTTTTTGTTATTATAGAAAATGTTGCAATCTGCTTTTCCAAATATATGGTTTTTATTCATATACAATTTTTTCCTTATGATAAAATAATGTTGGAGGAAATACTAAGTTTCCAGAAACAAACAAAAAAACAGCCTGGTTATTTTAGCTCTTCAGTGCTATATTACTTTCCAAAAGGGTGTGTGTATATGTATAAAATACAGCAATACAGTGCAGCAACATATATTTTAGGATATTATCTATAATGAGTATACCAAAAATATACTTTTTCCCACTTAAATTATTTAACCAAGAGAACACACCAAAATTAACTTTTACTAATTTTTCTTTTCTTCTTCTCTCCTCCTCCTCCTCTTTCTTCTTCTTCATCTTCTTTTTCTCCTTCTTCCTTTACAATAATTAATAAGAGACTTGGATGTAACATTCTAAGTTCAATTTAAAAAAAAAAGACTTTCCATTCAAGGCCATAATTAGATATTGGTTATTGTGAAGAAGCTAAATACTGACTAGTTTTCTGGGCTTGCGAACTCAGCTAGATCACCTTTTAAAAATGGGTACTTTGAGTTTACTCACTTATCTAAAGATGTTGTTGTTCAGTCATTCAGTCATGTCTGACTCTTTGTGACCCCATGAATTGCAGTACACCAAGCTTCCTTGTCCTTCACTATCTCCCGGAGCTTGCTCAAACTCATGTCCCCTGAATCAGTGGACCATCAGTGAACCATCGAACCATTTCGTCCTCTGTCGTCCCCTTCTCCTCCTGTCTTCAATCTTTCCCAACATCAGGGTCTTTTCGGATGAGTCAATTCTTCGCATCAGTTAGCCAGAGTATTGGAGTTTCAGCTTCAGCATCAGTCCTTTCAATGAATATTCAGAACTGATTGCCTTTAGAATTGACTGGTTGGATCTCCTTACAGTCCAAGGAACTTTCAAGAGTCTTCTCCAACACCACAGTTCAAAAGCACCAATTCTTCAGCGCTCAGCTTTCTTTATAGTCCAACTCGCATATTCATACATGACTCCTGGAAAAACCATAGCTTTGACCAGACGGACCTTTGTGGGCAAAGTAATGTCTCTGTTTTTTAATATGCTGTCTAGGACCAAATGTACTTATCATATTTTTCTTAGCCATGGAATAACTGAATCAAGCTTACAACCATTCCAAAATATAGACAAGAAGAAAAATACTTGGCTTGTAACCAGTAGAGATGGTAACAGCTTCATTTACTTTACCAGTTTGTCTCTACTACCCTCTAGTGGAACTGGAGTCATACTAGCCTTACAGCATTGCCTCCAGATTTAACACACACACTCACATACACACACACACACACACACGCGCACAAAGTGCACACTTGTATGTGTGCATGTAGAGCATGTGTGCACGTGTGAGTGTGTGTGTGTGTGTGTGTAGAGATTTATAAATTTCTGCCTTGTAGAGTTGGCCCCAGCCTTGGATATGAGAAATGCCTGGAGGGAATTATCTTTTAACTGGCATTCTTGTTCCTCTTCCTGGTGGCTCAGAAGGTAAAGTGTCTGCCTATAATACAGGAGATCTGGGTTTAGTCCCTGGGTTGGGAAGATCTCCTGGAGAAAGAATTGGCAACCCACTCCAGTATTCTTGCCTGGAAAATCCCACGAACGGAGGAACCTGGTAGGCTGCAGTCCATGGGATCACAAAGAGTCGGACACAACCGAGCAACTTCACTTTCACTTTCTTTCCTTCTTGTTCCTCTCTCTTCCCACACTAATCCTTTCTGGGGAGCGCTGCCAGACTAATCTGTTTAAAGGGGAAATGTGATCCTATCACTCCCCTGCTCAACGGAGTGAGAAAACTTTCAGTCCTTCCTTTTGGGCTTTCTGAAGTGCTGCCGGAAACCTTCTCCACCGTAACCTCCGAAACTCCTCACCATAAGAATCCAGCTCTCCTTTCTGCTCTTCTACCCCTTACCTCCTGTCTCACCCAGCCAAATCCCACTGCTTGATGTTCTCCACTTCTGGCCTATGCTTTCCCTTTCTGCTTACCTTGGAGATGACTCTAGTAGTCATCTCCACCCCACCAACTTCCTTATTCCATCTCTACTTGCCAGAATTATGCTCACATTTCAAGACTTCTTTCAAATGTCACTGCTGCTGCTGCTGCTACTGCTAAGTCGCTTCAGTCGTGTCCGACTCTGTGCAAACCATAGATGGCAGCCCACCAGGCTCCCCCGTCTCCAGGCAAGAATACTGGAGTGGGTTGCCATTTCCTTCTCCAATGCATGAAAGTGAAAAGTGAAAGGGACGTCGTTCAGTGGTGTCCCACTCTTCGCGACCCCATGAACTGCAGCCTACCAGGTTCCTCCGCTCATGGGATTTTCCAGGCAAGGGTAGTGGAGTGGGTCGCCAGTGCCTTCTCCGTTCAAATGTTACTACTTACTTTTTCAAAAAAATTAATTTATTTGACTTCACTCGGTCTTAGTTGTGGCATGTGGGACCTAGTTCCCTGACCAAGGATCGACCCTGGGCCGCCTACATTGGGAGTGTGGAGTCTTAGCCACTGAACCACCCAGGGATGTCCCTCAAGCACACTTTCATTCAGCATGATCAAGCTCACTTCATCAATTTCATGCAAGCCAGACACATCTCTGACATTATGCCACCTGTTATGTATGCTATTCTCTTTGCCTGGTTGTTCTCCTCAAGTGTCTCTCCTTCAATTCCCATTTAAACTGACATTGGATTTCCTTCCCAACCCAATGCAAGGGTCGGGTCATTTAATGAAGCCTGACCTGCTGCCCCCAATTTTTTTTGCTTCTTTTCTGTGACCTTAGCAATTCACCCAAGTCTCTGTTACCACCAGAACTATTTTTGTGATCAACACAATCAGGAAAAATTCTGCATGTGAAGTGTTTACTAGGGGTGAGGCATTGATCTAAGTAAACATTTAATGGATTACCTCATGTCATGCTCAAAGCAACACAGTTGGTTGCTAATACTATTGTCATTTGAGTAAATGAGTCGCAGAAAATTGAAGTGACTTGTCCAAAGCCACAGCGAAGTTAAGGGCAAGAAACAAGATTTAAAAGGATTTGACCCCAGGTGATCTTTGGGCCTTGAGCTTTTTTTTTTTTTTTAATTGAAGTATAGTTAATTTACAGTGTTGTGTTAGTTTCAAATGCATAGCAAAGTGATTCAGTTTTTCATACATACATATTTTGCTTTTTCAGATTCTTTTCCATTATAGGCTATTACAAAATATTGAGTACAGTTCCCTAGACTAAACAATAGGTCCCTTTTGTTTGCCTATTTTATGTATAGGAGTGAGTATATATTAACCCCCAGTTCCGAATTTATCTCAACTCCCCTGCCACTACCTCCCCACTATCCCTGTTGGTAACTATAAGTTTGTTTTCTATCTGTGAGTCTATTTCTATTTTGTAAATAAATTCCTTTGTATCATTTTTAGATTCCACATAGAAGTGATATAGTATGATATTTGTCTTCATCTGACTTATTTCACTTAGTATGATTCTCTCTAGGTCCATCCATGTTATCGTAAATGGCATTATTTCATTCTTTATTACGGCTGAGTCATGCTCCTTTGTATATATGTATCACGTCTTCCTTATTCGTTCCTCTGTTGAAAGACTTTTAGGTTGCTCGCCTGTCTTGGCTATTGTAAACAGTGCTGCTATGAACATTGGGACCCTGAGCTTTAACTGTGATGGTATAGCTAGCCATTCCAGAGGGGCTTTTTGTCAGGACAGAGTCTCCTCCTTCTCCTTTTCGTTTCAAGTGTGCTGTTTGGGATTGGCTGGGGAAGAAATAAAAAAATGATTTCTGGGGTAGGAAAAGGTATTTATCCTGTCTTGTTGAATGAAAAGCTCTACTTTCCTCTTTTTCATTTTCTGTTTCCCCATCTGGACTTTGAAGTTTGGGGGCTTGCATTTGATTCTTGCTTGTATGCCAATTATTTAAGTTAGTGCTTGGGGCATAATAGAGGCTTCATAAAGTTATCAAATGTTATTGAAACAGCAGGTATCTTTCTCTCTTTGTCTTCAGTTCAGTTCAGTCCTCTCAGTCGTGTCCGACTCTTTGCGACCCCGTGGGCTGTAGCATGCCAGGCTTTCCTGTCCATCACCAACTCCTGGAGCTTGCTCAAACTCATGTCCATCGAGTCGGTAATGCCATCCCACAATCTCACCTTCTTCTCCTCCTCCTTTCAATCTTTCCCAGCACGAGGGTCTTTTCCAATGAATCAATTTTTCACATCATGTGGCCAAAGTATNTCCGTTCAAATGTTACTACTTACTTTTTCAAAAAAATTAATTTATTTGACTTCACTCGGTCTTAGTTGTGGCATGTGGGACCTAGTTCCCTGACCAAGGATCGACCCTGGGCCGCCTACATTGGGAGTGTGGAGTCTTAGCCACTGAACCACCCAGGGATGTCCCTCAAGCACACTTTCATTCAGCATGATCAAGCTCACTTCATCAATTTCATGCAAGCCAGACACATCTCTGACATTATGCCACCTGTTATGTATGCTATTCTCTTTGCCTGGTTGTTCTCCTCAAGTGTCTCTCCTTCAATTCCCATTTAAACTGACATTGGATTTCCTTCCCAACCCAATGCAAGGGTCGGGTCATTTAATGAAGCCTGACCTGCTGCCCCCAATTTTTTTTGCTTCTTTTCTGTGACCTTAGCAATTCACCCAAGTCTCTGTTACCACCAGAACTATTTTTGTGATCAACACAATCAGGAAAAATTCTGCATGTGAAGTGTTTACTAGGGGTGAGGCATTGATCTAAGTAAACATTTAATGGATTACCTCATGTCATGCTCAAAGCAACACAGTTGGTTGCTAATACTATTGTCATTTGAGTAAATGAGTCGCAGAAAATTGAAGTGACTTGTCCAAAGCCACAGCGAAGTTAAGGGCAAGAAACAAGATTTAAAAGGATTTGACCCCAGGTGATCTTTGGGCCTTGAGCATTTTTTTTTTTTTTAATTGAAGTATAGTTAATTTACAGTGTTGTGTTAGTTTCAAATGCATAGCAAAGTGATTCAGTTTTTCATACATACATATTTTGCTTTTTCAGATTCTTTTCCATTATAGGCTATTACAAAATATTGAGTACAGTTCCCTAGACTAAACAATAGGTCCCTTTTGTTTGCCTATTTTATGTATAGGAGTGAGTATATATTAACCCCCAGTTCCGAATTTATCTCAACTCCCCTGCCACTACCTCCCCACTATCCCTGTTGGTAACTATAAGTTTGTTTTCTATCTGTGAGTCTATTTCTATTTTGTAAATAAATTCCTTTGTATCATTTTTAGATTCCACATAGAAGTGATATAGTATGATATTTGTCTTCATCTGACTTATTTCACTTAGTATGATTCTCTCTAGGTCCATCCATGTTATCGTAAATGGCATTATTTCATTCTTTATTACGGCTGAGTCATGCTCCTTTGTATATATGTATCACGTCTTCCTTATTCGTTCCTCTGTTGAAAGACTTTTAGGTTGCTCGCCTGTCTTGGCTATTGTAAACAGTGCTGCTATGAACATTGGGACCCTGAGCTTTAACTGTGATGGTATAGCTAGCCATTCCAGAGGGGCTTTTTGTCAGGACAGAGTCTCCTCCTTCTCCTTTTCGTTTCAAGTGTGCTGTTTGGGATTGGCTGGGGAAGAAATAAAAAAATGATTTCTGGGGTAGGAAAAGGTATTTATCCTGTCTTGTTGAATGAAAAGCTCTACTTTCCTCTTTTTCATTTTCTGTTTCCCCATCTGGACTTTGAAGTTTGGGGGCTTGCATTTGATTCTTGCTTGTATGCCAATTATTTAAGTTAGTGCTTGGGGCATAATAGAGGCTTCATAAAGTTATCAAATGTTATTGAAACAGCAGGTATCTTTCTCTCTTTGTCTTCAGTTCAGTTCAGTCCTCTCAGTCGTGTCCGACTCTTTGCGATCCCGTGGGCTGTAGCATGCCAGGCTTTCCTGTCCATCACCAACTCCTGGAGCTTGCTCAAACTCATGTCCATCGAGTCGGTAATGCCATCCCACAATCTCACCTTCTTCTCCTCCTCCTTTCAATCTTTCCCAGCACGAGGGTCTTTTCCAATGAATCAATTTTTCACATCATGTGGCCAAAGTATCGGAGTGTTAGTTTCAGCATCAGTCCTTCCAATGAATATTTAGGACTGATTTCCTTTAGAATGGACTGGTTAGATCTCCTTGTAGTCAAGGGAAACTCGAGTCTTCTCCAACACCACAGTTCACAAGTATTAGTTCTTCGGTGCTCAGCTTTATTTACAGTCCAACTCTCACACCCATATATCACTAGTGGAAAAACCATAGCTTTGACTAGATGGACCTTTGTTGCCAAAGTAGTGTCTCTGCTTTACCTGTGCTGTCTAGGTTGATCATAGCTTTTCTTCAAAGGAGCAAGCATCTTAATTTCATGGCTGCAGTCACCATCTGCAGTGATTTTGGAGGCCCCCCCACCCGAATAAAATCTGTCATTGTTTCCACTGTTTCCCCATCTATTTGCCATGAAGTGATGGGACTGGATGCCATAATCTTAGTTTTTTGAATGTTGAGTTTTAAGCCATCTTTTTCACTCTCCTCTTTCACTTTCTGAATGTTAAGTTTCAAGCCAACTGTTTCACTTTCTCTTTTACTTTCATCAAGAGGCTCTTCAGTTCTTCTTTGCTTTCTGCCATAAGGGTGCTGTCATCTGCATATCTGAAGTTATTGATGTTTCTCCCAGCAATCTTGATTCCAGCTTGTGCTTCATCCAGCCTGGCATTTCGCATGATATACTCTACATATAAGTTAAATAAGCAGGGTGACAATATACAGGCTTGACGTACTCCTTTGCCAATTTGAAACCAGTCTGTTGTTGCATGTCCGGTTCTAACTGTTGCTTCTTGACCCGCATAAATATTTCTCAGGAGGCAGGTAAGATGGTCTGGTATTCCCATCTCTTTAAGAATTTTCCACATTTTGCTGTGATCTATACAGTCAAAGGCTTTAGCATAGTCAATATAGCAGAAGTAGATGTTCCAATGGATGTTGACAATTTGATCTCTTGTTTCTCTACCTTTTCTAAATCCAGCTTGAATATCTGGAAGTTCTCAGTTCACATACTTCTGAAGCCTGACTTGGAGAATTTGGAGCATTACTTTGCTAGCGTGTGAGATGAGTGCAATTGTGCAGTAGTTTGAACATTCTTTCGGATTGAAATGAAAACTCACCTTTTCCAGTCCTGTGACCACTGCTGAGTTTTCCAAATGTGCTGGCATATTGAGTGCAGCCTCTTTGTCTTAACTGAATGCATTAATAACATCACTTTACCTTGTATTTCCTAAGTACTTGGCTCAAGGTACCAGCTAAAGGAAATTTCTTTCGGATTGAAATGAAAACTCACCTTTTCCAGTCCTGTGGCCACTGCTGAGTTTTCCAAATGTGCTGGCATATTGAGTGCAGCCTCTTTGTCTTAACTGAATGTATTAATAACATCACTTTACCTTGTATTTCCTAAGTACTTGGCTCAAGGTACCAGCTAAAGGAAGATATTTAATTAATTAGCACAAAAGAAGTATGATCACTTGCTGCATTTTTCTTATCTGGGCCTCTCCTGTCAAGCTCAATGAGAATACATATCTAATTCATCTTTGGATATTTGGTTGCCACCAAATAATGCAAGATAAACTGAAGAAACCCAAATATTTGGTGAGTGGAGCTGATAGAGTTTGATTTGCTGTCATATTTCACTCTCACATCACTGGTATAAACTGATGCACAGCCAAGAGCCAAACACCTAATGTTTGTGGTGGAGAGGAAAGCCTCGGGTGCTACAAGGCTTTCAAGTGCCTATCTGATTTTGAAGGATAGAGTAAATTATGTTTCATAACATCTTAGCAGTAAGAGGATGTTACCCTAACTTTGCTCTTTGAAACTTGCCAATTATAGTAAACATTTTGCATGAAGCAGAATATTTCATGGTATGAAATCACAGGTCTGTATCAGTCCAGATGACAGTTTATTTAGGTAAAATAGAACTGCATTTCGTTAACACCACTAGAAAAGAGACTTTTCAATTAACCCCTTAACTTACTGATTAGAGATATAGTTACAATCCACTGCACTGGTTTATCGAAGTGACTTTTCAAAGAAAATGATTAAAAGAATTACTTCTCACTATAAATTTTTAGCTCTGGCAGAAAGCCCTATACTAGGTATTAGTGGTATTGTGATAAAATTTAAGAGACGTTACTAATTCATTCAAATTAGTAAAAGAATCTCAGATATTCAGCTATAACAACAGCCCTGATAGTTTCTCCTGGCTCCAAATATGTATGAAAATGCTTGCCAGTCTCAGAGTTCACTTCTCCATGAAGCTCATGAAACTTATGTGTCAGGATTCTGCGTTTGCACAGTCCCTTCTGGTCTCTGAAAGAGGTGTTCACGTGGGCATGTCTTTGTAAAATGTATTTTACAAAGATATTTTAAACACAGTTTGTTCACACTGCTGTTTTTTTCCTACTTCAATTCCTAGTCAGTCACACTTTCCCACCTGTCCAGTGACCTGTCCATGAACACTGTTGAGATTCAGCTCAGGAGATGCTAAATTGAAGATACAGATAGTTTAGGATGAGTTGTATCTAACGCTTCCAAAAAGCACATTGCTTTTGTTATCAGAGAAATGCCTAACTGAGGAACAGTCATGATAGTTCAGTGTTTTCAGTCATGATTAAAAGGTCTTGGGACCTTTCTCGGTAAGGGGGGCAGGAGAAAGGTGGGGACTTCCTGGTAGTCTGGTGGTTAACTCTCCATTCTTCCAATGCAGGGGTCATGGGTTCAGTCCCTGGTCAGGGAATTAAGATCCCACATGCTGTGCAGCGTGGCCTAGAAATTTTAAAAAAAAAATGGGGTTTCAAAACTGTGTGTCTTACTTTTTCTACTATTTTACTTACTTTTTCTACTATTTTACTTTCTGAATTAATGAAAAGGAACAGTCTTTTCCTTTTGGATACTTTTTAAAAAACTGCTCTGAATTTTATCCCATAGCAAAAGAGGCCTTGGCAAGATTCATTTCCTCATAGGTGCATTTCTTCATACATTCATCCACTTATCCATTTATTCATTTTTGACCTAGGTAACACACCCAAACAGAGAAGGCAATGGCACCCTACTCCAGTACTCTTGCCTGGAAAATCTCATGGGTGGAGAAGCCTGGTAGGCTGCAGTTCATGGGGTCGCGAAGAGTGGGACACCACTGAGCGACTTCCCCTTCACTTTTCACTTTCATGCATTGGAGAAGGAAATGGCAACCCACTCCAGTGTTCTTGCCTGGAGAATCCCAGGGATGGGGGAGCCTGATGGGCTGCCATCTATGGCGTCGCACAGAGTCATACACGACTGAAGCGATTTAGCAGCAGCAGCAACACACCCAAATGGTTCAAAATTCAAAAGCTCCAAAGCCTTTCTCCCATCTCTGTGCTCCAGGCATTCCTCAACTTCATACAGGCACATTGTTATTAGTTTCCTGCATCTCCTTCCAGGTATTTTATGCATTTACAAGCAAATGTTTCTCAAACGTTTTTATCTGAAAAAATACTTGTGTTTGCTTGGGCTTCCATAACAAAATGCCACAGACTGGGTGGGATAAACAACAGAAATTTATTTCCATACCATTCTGGAGGCTGGGTCACAGTGTTGGCAGGGTGGGATCTGGTGAGAACTCTCTTCCTGCTTTGCAGATGGTGACTTGTTCTGTGTCCTCACGCGGAGGAAACAGAGTGATCGAGGTCTTATAAGGCCTTCTTATAAGAATGCTCATCCCACAGCGAGCTCTCCACTCAGCATGATCTTATTTAAATGTAATTACACTCCCAAGGGCCCATTTTAAATAACACCATATTTAGAGGTGGTGCAATGCACAAATGAAAGGGGTGGGGGTGAGGAGAAACATAGTTCAGTCCATAGCAACACTTGTTTCTCAAAACAAAGCCAAACAAAACTTCTGTGCAATGCCAATGGATCTCTGCACACCACTTCTTCTAAATGGAGGTCACCAAAATATGAATATGAAAGTTTGGGGAGCACATACCTTCTTATCCTCTCTGTTTTAGTTTTTTTTTTTTTTTNCAGTCCATAGCAACACTTGTTTCTCAAAACAAAGCCAAACAAAACTTCTGTGCAATGCCAATGGATCTCTGCACACCACTTCTTCTAAATGGAGGTCACCAAAATATGAATATGAAAGTTTGGGGAGCACATACCTTCTTATCCTCTCTGTTTTTTTTTTTTTTTTTTTTTTCCCATGCCACTTTATATACATTTAACAATTTTTACTTTTCTGGTCCCTCCCTGTGGCACGTTAGTTCCCTGACCAGGGATCAAACCTGTGCCTCTTGCAGTGGAAACAAGGATTCAACCGCTGAACCACCAAGAAAGTTCCCTAGTTCTAAAATACTGTTGTAAAGCTGAACCTCTTTCGAGCAGCCTCTCAGAAGAGCATTCAGGGCTCTTTTAGATTCTAACTCCAAATTCCCTTCCCTGCTTAACACCTAAGGGGCCCTCTACCCTCTAATCAAGGCACCCTGAATTATATGGGCAGACCTCAGGGCTTTACTCATACAACTTCTGCTTGGAAAGCCTGCCTCACCATTCCTTCTCCAATGTTCCTGGAGAATGTCGCATCCAGTATTTCTTCAAATGTCACATCCTCTTTTTGAATTAGTAATTTCCTCCTCTACGTTCTCATGTCACCTTAGAGCATAAGTTACAGCGTAAGTGCCAGAAGCAAGTGACAAGTAATGGTTGTGTTCTCCCACTTCCAGCATCTCAAGCAGGAAAACACCTGACTGATTTTTGTGACACTGCATAGAAGCTGACCCAATGAACGGTAAATTGTATTTGCCAAGATGAGAGCCTAAATTTAGAATGACCCCTGAACACTTGTGGCTCAGCTGGTAAAGATTCCCCCTCAGTGTGGAAGACCTGGGTTTGATCCCTGGGTTGGGAAGATTCCTCTGGAGAAGAGAAAGGCTACCCACTCCAGTATTCTGGCCTGGAGAATTCCATGGACTGTATAGCCCATGGGGTTGCAAAGAGTCAAACATGACTGAGTGACTTTCACTTCGCTTCACCCCGCCTGAAACCTTAAAAGATAACTAAAAGCAAACAAAAACAAGCTGCAAAAATAGGGAAAGATAACGGAGTTAAGGGGAAGGCAACGGCACCCCACCCCCGTGCTCCTGCCTGGAAAATCCAAGGGACGGAGGAGCCTGGTGGGCTGCAGTCCATGGGGTCGCTAACAGTCGGACAGACTGAGCGACTTCACTTTCACTTTTCTCTTTCAGGCATTGGAGAAGGAAATGGCAACCCACTCCAGTGTTCTTGCCTGGAGAATCCCAGGGATGGGGGAGCCTGGTGAGGGGCCGTCTATGGGGTCACACAGAGTCGGACACGACTGAAAAGTGACTTAGCAGCAGCAGCAACTGAGTTAAATTTAAATAAAAATCTAGCATGAAAGCGTGGAAGCTTGTGGTCTTCTTTATGCTGAATGTCAAATGTATATAATGAATTACTAGCTGTTTTTAGATGATATAAATTAAATCCTTTGCTTAAGCCTCTCAGAGAAAAAGCTATATATATTTATTCTTTAAAATTAGTACCTTAAACTAGCAGAGAATAGTTTTCTCCAGAGCACAGTTTTCTTTTTATTTAAGGCAATTTAAGGCAGTTTTCATTTAAAATGTGAATTTGAGATTTTAAAAATAAGTTTTTAAAGTTATTAGGTTCAGGCCAAGAGTTCCCAAATCTTGGTGGCTTAGAGGTTAAAGCATCTGCCTGGAATGCGGGAGACCCAGGTTCGATCCCTGGGTTGGGAAGATCCCCTGGAGAAGGAAATGGCAACCCACTCCAGTACTCTTGCCTGGAGAATCCCATGGAGGGAGGAGCCTGGTAGACTACAGTCCATGGGGTCGCAAAGAGTCAGACACGACTGAGTGACTTCACACACACACACACACACACACACACACCCCTACTTCTACTATGAATTCAAAATATTCTGTCACCCAGGAGCACAAAATTGCCAAGGTTGAGTGTTTGTGCCACATATATGGGGCCATGTGATAAATGTATTCCATTCCTTATCCTAATTTGGATCATCAAATACATAGTTGTAGTGTGTGAAGTCACTAGTTGGACTCTTTGAGACCTCATGGACTGTAGCCTACCAGGCTCCTCCCTCCATGGGATTCTCCAGGCAAGAGTACTGCAGTGGGTTGCCATTTCCTTCTCCATCGAACCTGGGTCTCCAGCATTCTAGGCAGATGCTTTAACCTCTAAGCCACCAGGGAAGCCCAGGGCATGGTAATCAATATTTCTTCCAGATCCCACTATAGTCAGTGGGAAGACTCTTACTATCCCCAGTTCTCTTTTACTTTTTTATTTTCTTAAAGACTTAAGAGTGATGTTCAGGTGCAGAAATCTCTTTAGGATATGGTGGAGGGCAATGAAAGAGTTTGGGGATACTGGATTATTTAAAGTATAGTTTAGATCTTTTTCTTCTCCCACAGAAGTGTGAATTTTTGTGTTTTCAAGAACGTTTAAAATTCTGATGTGAGAATATTTTAACATTTAAGAAAAGAAAAATTTTGCTTTTTAATTTTTAATTAAAATGTTATATAGATTAAAAAATTGAAATTAAAAAAAGTGAGTTGAAAACAGCACAGCCATATGTGTGTGAAATGTGACCAAAATGTATCTAATTCATATTTATATATATATATGTAAAGTTTCTTTACCCTGTTGAGGACATCTTTCCTAGTTTTCTATTACCTCTTTCTGTTAAAACAAAGTTTATTTATTTCGTTTTTTGGCTGCCTTGAGTCTTAAGTTGAGCATGCGGGATCTTCCCCTTGGGACATGCAGAATCATGCTCCTTTGGCCCAGACTGAGATTCATTATTTTAGAAAAGCATAAATATACATTAGCTTTCAGTATCAGAAATGAAAGTAATGAGATCTGGATTAAGTGTAGCACCACTTCTGTGATGAACTATTTGAATACCTCAAATTTTTATTTTCCAATATTGGGAGAGAACAAAAACCCAACCCAGAGAGGACAGTAGATTTTTTTATGACTAGAAACAATAAGACGACCCTATCTTGGAAAGCGCTTGCGCTCAGACTCAGTTGGCGCCCGCCCTTCTGCTTTTTCTCCAGCCGCCGTTTCCTCCACCTTTCGCGCTCTAGCCACCCGGGAAGCCCAGCGTTAAGGGAAGCTAGGCTCTGATTGGCTTCTTTAAAAGTCTACGGGCTATCTGATTGGTGAATCCAGGACCCTTTAGCGCGGTGAGTTTGAAACTGCTCGCACTTAGCTCCAAAGCTGGCGCTTGGAAGTTTGGGAGAGCGTTGCAGACTTGGTAGCCGCCGCAGCTTTCGCCGCGGGATAAAACCGGGTAGCGTTGGTGAGGTCAGGGTGTTGCCTATGGGGTGTCGACTCGGAAGGGCTGGCTCGCGGATCTTGGAGGGGGAGTATTAACGAAGCAGGTGATAATTGGGAGGCTGGGCTCTGGGCAGTGGGGTTCTGCGTACCGCCAAGCCCGGCCTTAACCGGAGGCCCCGGGCCTGCGCGTGGAGCGACGCCCAACCCCGGCTTCAGTGGGTGGCGTGGGGGAGCCCAGCCCTGCCAGGCAGGGCTGGCATTGCTATGGCCTCTGAATTGCAATCTGGGGTCGCGGGCGGCTGAGGAGGCTTTCAGGGGTTGATGGAAGGCAGATTTGTGCCTTCGTTCGTGGCTCAGACGGTAAAGTGTCTGTCTACAATGCGGGAGACCCGGGTTCGATCCCTGGGTCGGGAAGATCCACTGGAGACGGTAATGGCAACCCACTCCAGTACTATTGCCTGGAAAATCCCATGAACAGGGGAGCCTGGTAGGCTACAGTCTATGGGTCGCAAAGAGTCGGACACGACTGAGCAACTTCACTTCGCCGACGCCAAGCTGCCCTGCAGCTCCTAGCTAGCCTCGCCTTCGGGAGTGGAGAGCAAGATTGCAACTCAGCCAGGTGCTCGCGCCTGCTTCTAATCCCAGGTGGTCCCAGGAAACTGACCGGAAGAACTAACTTGTGGGCCTTCTCAGCTTGCTTCTCTGCTCCCATGACCCTAGCCTACCTGGAGCTTTTAAGAACACTTATCCTGGGCATAGACCCCGAGAGGACTTGGATTTTTTTGGATTTTATGTTATGCTCAGTGGTTGTTACATACAGTGGAATTGGCAAAAACTGGAAATCTAAGAAACGCCGAGAGTTAGAAACGTGTCATTTAAAATCCTTTAATCAGTTTTAACGTGCAGGTCTTACTTTCTTTAAAGACCTGAAGGTGTCTGGGTGGATGAAGCCATTGGTATTTTACATCCTGCCACTAGGAATAGAGGAGGCCTTCAAAAGGCATTACGAAGCCACGTCCTTTATTTAAAATAGTTGCAACCAGGAAAAAATGGAAGAGCAATTGAACCCAGCTTTGAAATTGAGTTAGTTTTCAGTTATTTTGTTTAAAATAAACTCCACAGTTTCATTGAGATTTGGGCATATTACAGCTGGGTATTGAAGAAAAGATAGTCCTAATCCGTTGCCATTTGTAAAATTGAACATTTTTAAGATGGCCAGGGTAGTGCAATTTTGTTTATTTAAAAAAGTTTATCTCTGCGTATGTGAGAAATTTAACTTAAGGGTCAATATAACTTAAGGTTCAAGTGACCTTTATGATTTTATCAGTGATATAAAATGATGGTTTGGGCTTCTGAAGTTAATGTTTCCGTGGCAAACTTACCAGGAAGTCTTGAGTATCTGGTTGTCATTTTCGGCTTTTTTTTTATTAACCATTTTTTTATGTGTGATTCAAGTATATGGACATTCTTTGTTCTTGACATTGCATGGGGTTTCAGTGATATAAAATGATGGTTTGGGCTTCTGAAGTTAATGTTTCCGTGGCAAACTTACCAGGAAGTCTTGAGTATCTGGTTGTCATTTTCGGCTTTTTTTTTATTAACCATTTTTTTGTGTGTGATTCAAGTATATGGACATTCTTTGTTCTTGACATTGCATGGGGTATAATTAAAATAGACTTTATGTATGGAATTGCCCATTTTCTTCTAGAGTGCTTAGTGATATTTCCTACTGTACAAAAGGTATCTTGAAAGTTTTTTTTTTTTATCATGTTTGTGTTACATGACTCCTGACAACAAGAGAAAGATTAAAACTGTCATTTGAGCAAGTTGAAATGAATATACTTTAGCTGCTTTAAATATTTTCTAATGGTTGAACAGTGTGACCACATTTTAGCTCCCTGCTCATGTCTTTAAAAATTGTTTATTAACTTCATAAAAGTATCCTGAAGCTACAAATTCAAGTAGCATTCATTGTTAAACTATTTGGGTGTAACTGGCACACACTGATGAGCCTTAGAAGTCTTATGTAAAGAACATTAGGGTTTTGTTTGGGACGGATAGATAAGTCGATGTCTGAATTTGAAAGTTAATTTTGAAAGAAGCTCCCAGGTGGCTCTAGTGGTAAAGAACCTGCCTGCCAGTGCAGGAAACATAACAGACAGTGGTTTCCATCCCTGGGTCAGGATGGAGGAGGGCATGGCAATCCACTCCAGTATTCTTGCCTGGAGAATCCTATGGCAGAGGAGCCAGGCAGGCTCCATAGGATCACACAGTCGGACACTGAAGCGACTTAGTATACCAAAGTTATCCAGGTATAGGATATACAAGTATCTCCAACATTTCAGAAGCTAAGAAAGGTGGGAGAGTCTTGAGCTCTTCCTCTTGTAAATATTGTTTTAATAGAATAGCTAATATTATGGAAAAATTTTTTTAAATATATTTGGCTGCGCTGGATGTTCATTGCCACAAGTGACTTTCTCTAGTTGAGGCAAGTGGATGCTACTCTTTGTTGCGGTGCACCAGCTAGGTGCACAGGCTTCAGTAGTTGTGATGCTTGCGCTTAGTTGCCCTGTTGCATGTGGAATCTTCCTGGACCAGGGATTGAACCTGTGTTCCCTGCAGGTGGATTCCTATCCACTGCACCATGAGGGAAGTCCTGTTATGGAAAGTAAATACTGCTCTAGGCATGATGGGAAATTCTTTACTTGTAATATCTTATCAAAAAGCACCCTTTGAATTAGTGGCATGTAATCAAATAAGCTTTTCTTCTCATTTTAGGATCTACCATACCCACTGATTAACTATGGAAGACTATACCAAAATAGAGAAAATTGGAGAAGGTGAGTGGTTTTAATAATATAAAAGGATTTTTAAAAAATGATTTAATGATGTGACATGTAAATATTCAAATTCAATTTTTAAAGTATCTAACAATCATTAGTGCATTAATATATATGTTCTCATATATATATGCTATATATATAATAACATAAGCAAAAAAAAAAAAGTTAACCTTTCAAGAGAATTGAAATTATTCTGACATGTCTCCCTACCAGCATCCCTCCAATAATCTTACATTCTTCTAATAATAAACACTTAAAGCAATACATCTATATATTTTTTAAAAAACGCTATTGCTATTTAGTAGATGTGTTGAGGAGAGTGTTAGGGCAGTGAAATTAAGTACGTCTGCATATACTCTCTGAAGTTCTAGTCAGGGTCATGTATTTCATTTGGTGGTTAATGTCTTCGTGTCTTTTGATTAAAATAGTCCTCTTGTCTTTTTCCCCCTTGACATTGAGTTTTTGACTACCCAGTTCATTTCTTAAATATATCAACTCTTATTTCAATTATTAGCAAGTTGTTCTGTGATTTCCTTCTGAGTTAACAAAAATAATTCATTGAACTCAGGTAATAATTTGAACCCCCTTCTGCCTTTTTAGATCATAGAGAACATAACTATATGCATGATATGGAACCTTAGTTGGCATTTAGCAGATACTCTATAACCATTTGTTGATTAACAGTTTTCCTGTTTATTGTTCAGTCTCCATAGTTTGCCTGTATTGAAGATTTTTAAATTTTATAATGCTTAGTTCATTTCAAAGTGTGAGTCAGGAGAGACAAAGAGCCCTTGTGATGTCTAAAACTCAATTCAGTATATATTGAGTGTTCACTATAAGTTAATCAGTGGCTATTATGAGTAAATTTTAGGACCAAGTGAATGTTGTACACTTGAGTGAGAGGTAAGAATACTTTAAAAAGTTTGAATTTACCATTAACTACTTATTTGACTATATTATGTAAATGACTGATCTTCCTGAGTCTTTCTTAACAGTGTGCTGGGTGAGGGTGCTACTGGCTTACCTACTTTTGTGTTTAATGCAAGTATAATTTACATCTGAAAAATGTACAGATTTTAAGTGTACAGAAGGTCCACCCATGAAGGATGGTGGTGAAGATCAAATAAGATCAGTTCTCCTTTATTTTTTTTTGGCCTCACAATGCGACTTGTGGGAATTTAGTTCCTTGAATCAGGGATTGAACCCAGGCACTTAGCAGTGAAAGTGCAGAGTCCTAATCACCAGACCATCAGGGAATTCCCAGATCAACTGGTTACTCAAAGCACAATTACTCCAAATTTCGTCAAAGTAATATACAGTGGATTTTATGTTAACTTACGTTTTTAAAATGACACCATGACACAGACAATTAAATAGAATTTCTCTATTTAAAAAGAGTTTATATAGCATCAGTTTGTCACTGAGCAAGCCATCCTTAATATTGTGATCAAACAAGTAGATCATTTATTTGTTAGTGGTTCTTATCCTTTTTTGAAATACTACTAGTTTTGGAGAAACTCTTAAAAAACTATAAAATAGACTTCCCTAGATATAAATAAGTCCCTCCAAATCACTTTTGAAGTTACACTGATATCATAGGAAAAATAGTAAAGCTATTTAAGAAAAATTTCATATAATTAAGGGAGTCAAGACCTCCCTTAAATTGTCTAACCCCAGATTAAAAATCACTTACCTGGGGGATTCAGCATATCACGCATGTGAACTTGTGTTTAGCTGACTAGTCCATCTCCCTTACTGCCTTTTCTATTTGGTGCCCAACTACCCGCAGAATCCCTTATATTGAAATTGTTGCTCATTAGCTAAAGCCCATACGTCAGAATCCATGTTCTCAACTTCCAAATGGATGTGAGGCTTCCTGCATTTATTTTATGCCTACCTTGGATAGGATATTTGACAGGACATACATTCCAATTTGCAGATGATCCTTTTTCTCTAAAATGTGCTGGAAAATTACTGGTAGTTTGAATTGTGTGGGGAACCTGTGATGACTATATGGATTTTCTAAAGTGCAGATAGGTTAGGTTGTAATTAGCCTCTTTTCTTTTGGAAGTGATGAGAGTATAATTATGAATGAGATGCTTCCTTTGTGGCCACAAAAGATGTTTCTATCATGTGACATCTTATGGAATTCAGTCATCTTTTAAAAAATTTTTTTACTTTGTGGAGGTTGTCACATAGTAGACACTTACTTTGTCTATTTCAGGTACCTATGGAGTTGTGTATAAGGGTAGACACAAAACTACAGGTCAAGTGGTAGCCATGAAGAAAATCAGACTAGAAAGTGAAGAGGAAGGGGTTCCTAGTACTGCAATTCGGGAAATATCTCTATTAAAAGAGCTTCGTCATCCAAATATAGTCAGGTATGGTATAATATCTGAATTTGAATCAGTTTCCGCATGCTATTTCACAAGTAAATTTCATTGTGAAAATTTTTACAGTTGCTTAATTTCTGATCGAACCTTTCTGAGTGGAATAGAATCCTACTATTTTTGTTCGTTGAGAATGCTGGGCATAGAAAAACCTAGGCTTTTAAAGCAGGAATAGAGTTAGAGGGGCTTGGTGATAGAGATTAGTAGTGGGAGCTGGAAAATCAGGATAAACTGGTCAAGGGAGACAAGTCTTTTTTCACAAAGCTTTGTCACTACTCCAACTCTGAGAGCTCTTGTCTTTAAGGACTCCTTAATCAGCGACCTGAGATAGGTAGCTGATGCTCAGGTGAAAGTTAGGATTTAATTGCATTTTGGGGGCTTGAGATGGTGATTAACTGGTAAGGTTAGATAATACTTTAAAAAGTTAATTTCTATGATTTGCCTCAATGGAAAGACAACCTCTAAGCAACAAGCAGTCAGCTAGAAATATTCTTCTGGACTACAGGCCATTTACCAACTTAGCACCTGTATTATCACTTAATTTTCATTTGCTGCCCTGAGGTTCCTTTCTCAAATTCTAGTTTAATACTACGGTTTCACTACTAGGGAAGGTACCACCTCTTCTGTTCCAAAACAGTATAGCATGAATTTGTTACTATAGAAATTTCTTATGGCCTGGTTTTTCTAATAGCAACTATGATGTGTATAGAAGCCATTTTATTTTGTGAGAGATCAAAAATGTTAAGATTTGTAATTGTTTTATTTTTCAGTCTTCAAGATGTGCTTATGCAGGATTCCAGGTTGTATCTCATCTTTGAATTCCTTTCCATGGATCTCAAGAAATACTTGGATTCTATCCCTCCTGGTCAGTTCATGGATTCTTCACTTGTTAAGGTAAGAATCTTGCCTAATTTTGTTAGTGTTTATCTACTGTGAATGTAAAGGGTCTACGCTTTAGAAGTGCCCGTGTTTCATGAGAATATACTTGGAAAAAGTGTTAGAAAGTAGAACAAGGAAGAAAGGAATGTTTCATTAACGAATATTTTGTTTGTTCTCGCGTAGTCTATAGGTTAGGTTGTTAACAATTACCCGTTTTGTTACTAGATAGTGCTTCTGGTTATAAAGTGAAAAGTACTGCCTGAAAAAACATAAAAGAACTAATGTGTATTGTTGGAAACTGGGATATTCTGTTCTTTGTCAGTGAGATATGTGTAAAACAGAAGAACAAAAGCCTGGGACAGGGAGATGCTAGCATGCAGTTTCATTTTATTCTGGATTTGAATATATATTTTGGTTAATTTATTGTAGAGATTAAGTTTCATTTAAATTTAAAATATTATCCTATCTCTACCAAACCACTGCTCAGATGTAGCCTTTGTTTTATTAGTAATCTTAGAGGTATTTGTATGTCAACTTTGTATGTGTATATACATAAACTTTTTATAAAAATGGAATTTTATATACATTAGTATATGTGCATTACTTTCCCTTTTACTGTGTAAAATGTTAGTCTGCGTAGGTCTACCCATCTTTCTAGTGTCTGATGTAATTGCGTAAACCAGTTCCACACTGGTGGACACTGCAGTTGTTTTCCAGCTTGGTGACTCATGTCCTTATGGTGAGTGCTGCAATGAAGATTTTTATATTCCTGTGTATCTGTATAGGAGTCTCACCACTGAAATCAGTGGGTTGAAGATGTTTATTTACACTTAAAATCTTGATAGTGCCAGTTAACCCTCTAAAAAATTAGACCAACATCATGGTGTATGTATATTTTTAGCACATCGGTGTCATTAATCTTTTTGATAACAATACTATGTGAAGAAGACGTTAACATCTTTTTGCCTTTCGTTTAACATTGTTTATTTCTTGGCCATTTTATAAACAGTGCATATTTTTCACTGGTTTCTAAGAGCCTTTTATTGGTAATGTGTTGATAATAGTGCTTTTATTCCTTTTTTTTTTTTTTTTGTCTTTTGTTAATGGTGTGTATATACCATTAGTTATTTTTGTAATTTAACATACTTCTACATATCAGTACATGATTTTTGGAGATTTTTATGCCTTATTTAAGTCTTCCTCGTGCAAAGATCACATGTACTTAGACCAGTACACGACCGTGTTTTTTAGTGGTTTCAGTAGATTACCATTCCTCCTTTTGTCTTAAATGCTAGATGGATCAAAGGTTTATTTTGATGTAAGAACTAGGGTTCTTAATTTTTTTTCCAAATGGCTAGCCAGTTGTTCCAGCTGATTGGTTTTATGTATTTTATACTATTGAACTTTATAGGCAATACTATATTTTATATTTCTGTAGTACCCATGTTGCTTCAAATATCAGTTACATTGTGTTGACAACAAGTATCTTACAAAACACTTCTGAACTGCTAAACAGTGTTTTGCCATAATTATATCTATTTAAATACAGTCATAATATTGTGTTTTTTTTTTTAATTTGTGATCAGTGTTTCCAAAGAGGAAATGAATATATAAAGATAAAAGATAGAAATGGAAAAGTCTAAACTTACTCAGGACAGAACTAGAGTTGCTATAAGTATATAAAACAGAAGTTTAAGAAAATTTCTATATAGACAGTTACCTTATTACTTAAGAATTAGGGACCAGAATAAGTAAAAGAAAATGAAATGAGTGTCCATAGATGTTCCCATAAGGTGAATATCTTTGTCTTATTTGTACAAACATAATACTTGATATAAATGCTTCTCACCCCCCAGATACTTCCTGTTAGTCTCAAGTGGCCTGAGAACTTTTTTTGGTAAATTGTTTATTTCTCTGCAAGATAATTTCTTATGTCTTTGAAAGAAGGCTGCCAAGGTTATTTAGAAAATCATTTCATCATATGGTTAAGTTTCTAATTTATATTTCCTTCTTCCAGAGTTATTTGTACCAAATCCTACAAGGGATTGTGTTTTGTCACTCTAGAAGAGTTCTCCACAGGGACTTAAAACCTCAAAATCTATTGATTGATGATAAAGGAACAATTAAACTGGCAGATTTTGGCCTTGCCAGAGCTTTTGGAATTCCTATTAGAGTATATACACATGAGGTACGTTTTTTGGTACTTTTGTTAAGTGTGATTGAGGGATTGTTTTCTGTATTCTTTAAGACAAGAAAAAATACTCAGAAAGATTTCCAATCTGTGCCAGTATTATTGCCTCTATAGTCCAAAGTAACCGTTCATTGTCCGCTATGTGGAAATGGATCTGAAACTTTTGAGTGTTTTTCCTTTGCCAGATGCTTGGATGTTACCTTTGACAGTAGAGGGTGCTAGAGAGGCATTGCAGGAAAGAGTCATTTATTCTTACAAGTCAGTCTCCGATTATTACAATCCTCTGTTACAGTTACTAGTCCTGTAATAGTAAAGGTTCCCTGTTCAAATTACATGTGATTTCTGTCTCGTTTGGATCCTGTCTTGAAAAAGACTAGTTAAAAGGTTTTGTTGATTAAGTACGACTATTTCAGACGCTTTTAGAAGCTTGTAAATATAACCACGTTTTGCCCCTGTTATATTGATGACTTGGCTTTTTGTTTGCTGTTTCTGGAGGGAAAGGGAAAGCTGAATCAGTTAAGGATTATTGGGAAACCTTGTCTTCCGTGGAGCTGTCTACCCTTGTGCTCAAAGATTTCCTCTAGACCAAAACTTGTGACAGCGCACCTCTGGCCAGATGCCTTGGCTCCTTTTTAATCATTCCTTTTTGCAATTTTTCCCATGGATCTGTAAATATATATTATTTGATTTCCACTGGTTTAAATAGATGCTGCTGCCCTCCATTGTGATAAATTGGATACGCTAAAATAGTAGATTGGTGCTAGACCAGTAATAAGCTGGTGTTTGCCTTGGTTGTGATTTTAGCATGTAAGCAATGTAGGCACTTGTACAGTCTAGTGTTAGCCCAAAGCCAGTGTCATTGTGCTTTTGTTTCTAACTGAAGGCTGTCTTAACTGTTTTGATCCTTGCCTTTTGAAAAGACTTGGTATGCTTTTATCTTTTCTTCCTTAGTGACTATTACTTATGAAGTAATATGTATTTATCTAACATTTAGTATTGTGTATAGTTAATTGACTTTTAAACACTATCAGAGATAATCATGCAACATTCTAAAGGACAGTCCTAATATAAATGTTTACATTTAGGTAATTTAATGTGCCACATTTATTCCAAGTAAGCTTTTTTCTTTGTAATAGGTAGTGACACTCTGGTATAGATCTCCAGAAGTATTGCTGGGGTCAGCTCGCTACTCAACTCCAGTGGACATTTGGAGTATAGGTACCATATTTGCTGAATTAGCAACGAAGAAACCACTTTTTCATGGGGATTCAGAAATTGATCAGCTCTTCAGAATTTTCAGGTATTTTTGATTTACTCTTGAGCTGTTAAGAACTTTAAAATTACCATGCAGATAGCAAGAATTATGTTGATGCTTTAACTTGTAAGTTTTTGTTTTGCTCTGGCTTTTTAGAGCTTTGGGCACTCCTAATAATGAAGTGTGGCCAGAAGTGGAATCTTTACAGGATTACAAGAGTACATTTCCCAAGTGGAAACCAGGAAGCTTAGCATCCCATGTCAAAAACTTGGATGAAAATGGCTTGGATCTGCTCTCGGTAAGGAATGCCCTTTATACTGGTTTTAACACCATGGATAATTAATTCTGAATGTACTTAGTTTTGTCTTTACCTAGGAAATAGGAATGAAATCAACATTCGTTGAGCTAGACATATAACTGTTATGTCTGTTATGTTTATTATATTACTAGCTCCATTTTAATATATGTGCTACTGAAGCAAGCACATTACTAGTTCCATTTTAGATACGAAAATCACTAGTGGTTTTGAGCGGAGAATTTGGCATTTTTTTGTTGTCCTTGATTTGTTTTTAGTCTGATAGATAGCTATAGATACTCTGAAGGAGAAGACAGGGTTAATAATAACGCTGTAAGTGACTGACTTGGAGTGGCCCTCCTTTCCAGCTTTTTTGTCTTGGTATTTACTGGGTTTTAGTTTAGACATAGGTGTCTTCTTTATTTTTTCATATTTTTAGTTATTTAAGCCTTTGCTGCATGAATTTCCATTTCTCGCCTTGTGTCTCATTTCCACATCAGATAAGTTAGCAAAGGGATGAATATAGTTCTTAAAACTTTCCCCTCTATTACGTTGCTGTTCCAACTAAACAGCTGTTGTGTTCTTTAAAAATAAGACAAAATATAATTTATTAGGATAAACTAAATTGTTTTAGACCTGCCCCAGGAAATTTATTTTAGAACAGTATTTAAATACTGAGGTGTTAGAAGGAACTAAATCTTATGAATCTCAGGTAATGTAATTCCAAAAAAGAAATTTTGGTAGGTTACTAAACAAAGGAAAAACATCTATTGCTGTATCATCATACATGTGTTCGAATCAATCTTTGGGCCTCTCACAGGTTATAATCATGCCGCCAGCTCCAGCTCAGATTTCCCAAATGCTTACAGTGCAGTCCAAGGTCCTTTACTGCCCACTCAGATATTTTGTGCATCAGTATTGATGATGTGATGTAAATGGCCCTCTGTATTCCTGGCCCAGTCTGGGATTCTTGAACATTTCAAAGAATGTTACTTTAGTTAACCAAATGAAAATCATGTTGTCAATCACGGTTCCTTAGTCTAGCCAGTATTGACATCTTGGACTGGATCATTTTTTGCTGCTGGAGGCAGTCCTGTACATCTTTAAGATACTTAACAGCTTCCCATTTCTGTGTCCTCTAGATGCCACTAACACATTTTTATCCCAGTTGTGACAACCCCAAATGTACCTACACATTGCCAAATATCCTGTTAGGGGCAGTCTCTCCAGGTTGTTAATTCCTACTGTAAACCATATGTTACTCTTGGTTTCAAATTTCATCTTTCTCACCTGTAAGCTCCGTGAACTTAGGCAAGTTCCTTAACCTCTTTGAGCCTCAGTATTCTCATTTGTAAAGTGGGACTAATTCCTACCTTTTGTTGTCAGGATTAAGTAACATGAAATGAAGAAAGTAGAGCGCTAGCTATAGAATAAGAGCTTAAGTGGTAACAAGATAGTAAAAATATCTCTAGGTTGGCTTATTGATTTAAGATTTCTTTTTTTTTTTTTTTAGTTTTTTATTTTTATTTTTTATTGATTAATTTATTTTAATTGAGGCTAATTACTTTGCGTATTGTGATGGTTTTTGCCATTCATCAACATGAATCAGCCATGGGTGCACATGTGTCCCTCCATCCTGAACCTTCCTCCCACCTCCCTCTCCATCACACAGGTCTTTTGTAAAATGGGTGTCCCCTTGCAGGGAAACCCCCTTAGCCTTATGTGAGTACATCCCTACATGTCACCATACCCAGAGCAAAGCTGGAATTCAGTCTTCACAGAAATAACTACAAAGTACAAATTTTGCACATTATGTGAAAATATTAATTAGACTGCTTGTTGCAAACTATGTTCAATTTCTTTAAGATAAATTTTAACTTTATCCAAACTTTTTTGCTGATGTGTAAATAAACGTTAACACTCAAGTTTTCTGACCATAGTTCATGTAGTGACTCATTTTAACTCTGTTTATAGCATAGTGCACGCTGGTTTTGTTTTTATTAGAAACTTGCTGAAAGCTACATCAGAAATCTCTATAGTTAATTACCACAATTTCAGGAATGTTGTAAATAACTCAGAGGGCCTTTTAATTCTCAAAGTAAATATAATTAACTAGATAATCTTTTTTAAATTTATGCCTTGGTTTTAAAATTATCCATGAATGCTTGTGTCTTAAAATGTAATTTATAGCAAAAAGGTTATCAAGATATTTGTGATTTAAAGAATAGATCATTTTAGAGTTAGAGGGTGAGGTAAAACATTCATGTGGTTTGGTGTTAAACTAATGGGAATGTTCATTTAATAGTTTTTCTTTAAAATTATTAGCATATGGCTTATTGGTAGAAAAGTAAGGCTTTTGGGGGATTTTTTTTTTCTTAAATAAATAACCTTTTAAAATATCTTTCCTTCACACAGAAAATGTTAATCTATGATCCTGCCAAACGAATTTCTGGCAAAATGGCACTGAATCATCCATACTTTAATGATTTGGACAGTCAAATTAAGAAGATGTAGCTTTCTGACAATTTTCCTGTGTTGTGTCAAGAGCAGATAATTGTATTTTTACTGTTGATATCTGTTTTTGTCTTGTGTATTTTTCTTTTCTTTGTTAAAACTTAATCTGTACTTCATCTTCTGATTTCAAAAGTAACTTAAAAAATGTAAATACTGTTCTATATGAATTTAAATATAATAATTCTGTATATGTTTGTAGATCCCACTGTAACAGCTGTTTGTTACTATAATAAAACTGTATAAATCTAGTACTGATGTCAGGAATCAGGAAATTTTTGAGTTAGCTTAAACCATCTAAAATGCTACCCCAGTCTTCTTTTCTTGTTGGAAATACAAAAATTTAGGAAAGTGTGCTAAGTTCAAAGTTCATAATGCTTTGAAGTATTTTTATACTCTGTTTAAATTTTCTTGTCAGTTTCTTGTTACGTTGTAACCATACAACCTGCCTAAAGATGAATATTTTTCTACTGGTATTTCAATTTGTGACCTAAATGTTTAGGCATTCAGAATGAGAGAACTATCCAGATTTGAGAGACGATGCTTAATTTATAGAGGTTTTTAGTAACTTGTAAAACTAACATTAGTATATGCCAAAGCTTGCTAAGTTTTACAGTCAGAGATCAAGGGCTGTCCACAGCAGGAAAGAACAGTTTAGAAAATTTATGAGCTATCCTATTTTTAGGTGGGTTATGAAAGTTATTTGTCTGAGTGAATTCTTATGCTTTGGTCAGAGGTAATAACCATACAAAGGAGTTGCTTATCTTGGCTTTCAAGTCTGACTAAAACTCTCTGCAAATTTTGACATGGTTTAGTTTATTAGCAGCCTTCTTAGAAGGTTCTAATGTATAATTATTTAGCGAAGATCACTAGCTTTTGGAATTGTTTAATGATGCTGCTCATTGGGATTTTTACCTGTATGTAGCCTAATTTAGATTGTTTGTTATTCCCAAAAGAAGTGTCTCTAAAAACAATTTTTATCATTTTTAGTGTATATCTATCCATTGGCTGCCCACATGCTCTGTTTTTCATGGTGGTTACCCATGACCGGAATGAGCCCTCTTGTTTGGCTGATCCAGTTGATTGAGTATGTAATGGATGATCCAACTAATCTTGTTGTCTTAAAATTTTTTCACTTGAGGAGAAAGTATGAGTCACTTTCTTTGGCAACAGGGTGAGAGGTTTGGTGGCCGCCATCTAGGTCTTTTGGTGGAAGCCAGCCTGCAGTAAGGGAATGCAACTAGAGATGGAAGTCGTTTGAGGTCACACTGTTGAGAGATTTCATGGTGGGAATTTGGTAGGTGAAAGGTCACAAAAAAGAGTTAATTGAGGTGGTGAAATGGACTATCTGCAGACTGTCTATGAAGTATTGAAATGGGTCTACTTTTCAATTGTGCATTACAGAACTTTAGCAGTGTAGAATCAGCATTGATAACTGATACCGCTACCCCTCTGCCCCCACAAAACTAGCAGTGTGTCTTCTGTAATTATTTCTTGGTCCTTCTGTTCCAATAATATGCAGATGCACGGGTGTCACCAGTGTTTGGGGCCTTGTGGGTTCGGTAGCAGCAGCCTGCCTGCATGCTCATTGCTGTTGTTCTGTGCAGTCTAATTGTTTGAAAAGTCAGTAATTCATCAGTTTAGAACCGACTTGGTGGACCAGGGAAATGAGATGGAAGAACCCTGCCATCAGTTGCTGTAATGAGACATACTTTTTGTTCTGCTCCAGCTATCTGTGTAGTCCTAAGTAAAGTGTTTATGTCAGCTTCAGTGACAAGTTGAAAAGGCACTGAATTGGGTCCTCATCTCATACATATTTTTAAATTGGCTTGTGCTGTGGCGCTTCCGATTGATTTTCAAGTGGATCTTTTCTGTGGGTCAGTAGCTCTTAAATCTGTTCTGTGCTAGAAACACCTGAGACTGACTCTCTTCCTACCCTGAACAGTTAAAAGTCCCCCAAGATGATTCTGATGCAGCCAGTTATCGCCAGTTGATGGTGACTTTAACTTTGGACCAACATCTAGTTTTAGTTGTCTGAAAACTATGTTATCCTGCATTATCTCTAACTTGTTCTATTTCTGTTTTAGGCTGTAAAAAGTTCTTTGGTGAGGGGAGAGGTTTGTGTATTTTATCACCAATAGGAGACTTCCATATACTGTGACTAATGCTGTATCTTATTGTCTGTAGACTTTAGAGAAGGATTTGTTGTTGTTGTTAAACATAAAATATAAAGGCAGTAATGATGCAAAGAAGTTAATACATAATGTATAATCATTAATTTATATGTGGACATGGCCTGTGTGAATTAAATGTTTGAAAAAACCCATTTTTTAGTGAATAAAAGGTCTTTTGGGGACTTGGATTAACAATAAAATAATTTTTAATTAGTAAAAAAAGGAAACTTGAAAGTTCTTGGTGAAATATACTTCTACATTAGTGCTTCTAACCAACTGTACTTAATAACAGGTCAACTTCAGCCCCATCCCTATTTAAATAGTTGCCATATTCCTAGGACCCTAGGGTCATTTTGCATTTTGTGGACAGAATAGAGACATTTAGATATGTTTGTGGGCTGTAGAGTTTGAGAGTAGTGGGCATTGTTTGAATAGATCTGGGGCAAAATGGATAGAGTATTGAGTGTCTAAAGAGAAAGCAAAGGGTGGAGGGATAAAGTGTGAAAGTCCCTGAAGAGGGAGTAACTTCTGACTTAAAAATAACAATCTAGGAAATGGCTCAGGTGGGACAGTAATGGTACCGACGAGGATTGTAACTTTTGACCTTTGGAGAAAGGAGTGATGGAACATCCGTGGCGGATTCATGTTGATGTATGGCAAAACCAATACAGTATTATAAAAGTAAAATAAAGTAAAAATAAATAAGGAAAAAATATATATATAATTGGAAGCAAGAGTAGACCTTTTCAGTCCCATACCGAATGTTTGGATATTTATTTAGTAGTTTGAATATTGAGTTTCTAAGATGCCTTAAAAGCTTGAGGGGAAATGTGTTGAAAGTCATAGACTTGTTTGTTGAGAAGGGAAAAAGGTATCACAATACCTGCATTCCTTAGAATACTGAAAAGTCTGGTTTTCAAACTTGAATTAGGATCTGGAGAGCTTGTTAAAAGATTTCTTGTGCATCCCCAGATTCAGTAGGTCCTGCATGGCCATGAATACACTTTCTTGGCAAGTTCCAGGTGGTGATATGATGGCCCAAGGACCACTTTGAGAATCACTGCATGGGTAATTCTCAGAAATCTGGAGAACTGAACAGAAACTTAGTCATGCTGTTACCTGAGGAAGCATGGTGCAGAAGGAGAAACTGACCCAGAGTCAGCATACATGTAGAAGTTGAATTGGAATTTAAACCTAAATCTTACATTGTCATTATTGAGAATTGAGAAACGTGAACGGCATAATATAAAGATTCCAGTTTTAGAGCCATGTTAGGGCTTGGTTCCCAGTTCTGCCAATTCCATCTGGGGCTTTGGGTAAGTCATTCAGAGTCTCAATCTATTTCCTTAACTGTACAATGGAGATAATAAATGGCATTTATTTATATAAATACATAAGTAGGATTGTAAAATTGTTAGGGATATAGACAGGGAGGCCAGGAGTCATGCACACACACACACAGACATATGCATACAGATATAGTACATGTCTCTTTGTCAGGGTCCCCTAATGTTCTCTTCAATACAGTGCAAAAATTGGACAGTAAGCTACTTTTCTGTCACAGTAATTAGTTCTTAAACCTTAACAAATGGATTTAACAATGGCATTACAAGGTACACTAGATGGGGGATATGGGTAAAGTTCCCGGTACATGGTAATTCCTTTCTCCTTTGAAGTCTCCCACTTTTTTCTTACATTACTCTTAGCACTTTTATTTTCTCCCTTACTGAGGGCTGGGGCCATGTCCTGTTCTTTCATCCCTACAGCCCTCTGTCTAGAACCTCAAGTGCTAGACTAATCCCAGGCCTTTAAGGTCACTCAGGTTATGGTACCTTCCATTCAACAATAACTGAACATCTCTGGTGAGCAGCCACTGTGCTTCACATACACTTCCTGTTTTTCCCAGCAATCTTGAAGGGACCGGGCATCTTCATCTTAGAAGCAGTGAAACTAAGATTCATAGAGCTTAAGTAATTTGCCAAGGGTTGCAAGGCTAGTTAAAAGCAGGAGCAAGGACTTGGGAGCTTTCTGACTTCACAATGTTCTCATTTCATGGCATTGTGTTGGTTCCCAAGATAAACTGATAGAACATGTATTTGGTTTCTAAAGTTTAAGAGGAAAGAACTCAAGAAGGCAGGCAAATAGTAAAGCCAGTACAGCCCAGGTGCCAAGGAGTTCCCTCCCAGCTCAGGGTCCAAACCAGCCCCCCAGGTTTCAGGTTTCCCCATGGAGCCCCAAAGCTCCTGAGACCTCTACTTCAAGGTTGAAAGGACCAAGGTGAGATAGTTTTCACTCAATGTTCATTTTCTTTTACTACACTGCATGTGGTCCTCTTGAGCTTCCTAATCCTGGCTCCTTTTTCATACAGATGACCCAGACTGGATCAGAATGATAAACCATAACCTAGCAGCAGTAATTGGTTCGAGGGGTGGGCAAATGACCTAAATAAGACCCATGAGGGTCCATTTTGCTATGGAAACCTGAGAGAATGAAGTCTTTCTGCTGACACTGCTAAACTGGGATGTTCCAAGGTGAGATAGTTTTCACTCAGTGTTCATTTTCTTTTACTACACTGCATGTGGTCCTCTTGAGCTTCTTAATCCTGGCTCCTTTTTCATACAGATGACCCAGATTGGATCAGAATGATAAACCATAACCTAGCAGCAGTAATTGGTTTGAGGGGTGGGCAAATGACCTAAATAAGACCCATGAGGGTCCATTTTGCTATGGAAACCCTGAGAGAATGAAGTCTTTCTGCTGACACTGCTAAACTGGGATGACAGGGCTAGGAGCCTGAGGCATCTCCCCCATTCTGCCAAGAAAGTGATGAATAGAGAAAGGTTCTTGGGGGCTTGATGTCCCTGGACTCTGGTCCTCAAGCCTGGTTCTGGCAGAGCTACCTTAACATTTGGAGCTACTCAGTATCCCTTGTAGGTGTAGGAGTTGTGGGTTTTTTGTTGTTGCTTAATTTAGTTTGAGTTGGGGTTCTGTCATTCCAACCCCAAAGAGTCACAGCCATCCATACTAAAATAACAATTGTATGCTTTTAAAGGAATGTCCAACTTAAGCACCCTTACAGTTATAAATCCTTACATAATTAAATATCTTCCCTTTAAAAGCTCTGTTGTTCATAATCATTATTTTAACTGCAGCTTCTAGTTTTGGTTGTGTAAAATGGTACTGATAGAAATGTATCCTTATTGTTGTTTCAAAGAACCTACAAACTTGAGGAATGTTTATGTATATGTACCTACTCTTTTACCAGTTAGGAGTAGAAATCTGTAAAATACACTTCCACAGGCAGTCGTTTCTTCTCTTGAGATAAATTTCAAAACCATGCTGTTCTTTTCTGTTAAGGAAATGATGGAATAACAAGCAGAATGGGGAGAGTTTATTTCCTAATGAGTGTTAGTTTTTGTAAAGAGCTTTGTAGTAACTAAAGTATCCTATGCTATTTCAATAGAAGCTTCCTATACTATAAAAATGCCCTTAACTATAAAACCACAAGAATAATTATACCACAGTATATACTTTATAATAGGGACAGAAAAGATAGATTTCCCAACTGAACACAGCCATTTGTCTCAGTGGTTCTGGTACATGACAAACATATTTATGTGCAAGAAAATATAAATCTATTCTTCATGAACTGTGCTGTGCTTCAAGGATCCAAATGGGAAGCCAAACATTTGCTCTATCTTAAATCTTGCTAAAATTTGAACATAGTTTTAGAAATGCTTTTTGCCTTCTTGTTTGAATTACTTCTCAGGCACAGGTACTAATGGAAAATGGTTCAGAACATAAAAGGCTTGTGATTTCCCAGGTGAGCACAAAACTTTTTAGACTAGTCAACATCAATCTGAAGCCTCAGGGACTGGATGACAAATGCAATATTATTTATATGTGGGGAGCTCTTACTTACCCATGCTAACAGAAAGCTCTAGCAGCTTGGATAACCATAAAGGGCAAACATCTCACCTCTCTCACCCCAGATTTTGGCATTCATTATGACCTACAAAGGTCCATCTAGTCAAAGCTTTGCTTTTTCCAGTAGTCATGTATGCATGTGAGAGTTGGACCATAATGAAAGCTGAGCGCCAAAGAATGGATGCTTTTGGACTGCAGGGTTGGAGAAGACTCTTGAGATTTGGACTGCAAGGATATCAAACCAGTCAATCCTAAAGGAAAGTCCTGAATTTTCATTGGAAGGACTGATGCTGAAGTTGAAACTCCAATACTTTTGCCACCTGATGGGAAGAGCCAACTCATTAGAAAAGACCCTGATGCTGGGAAAGATTGAAGGCAGGAGGAGAAGGGGACGATAGAGAACGAAATAGTTGGGTGGCATCACAAACTCAATGGACATGAGTTTGAGTAAACTCCAGGAGTTGGCGATGAACAGGGAGTTTTGGCGTGCTGCAGTTTGTGGGGTTGCAAAGAGTCAGACACGACAGAGCAACTGAACTGAACTGAACAATGTAGGAGACATGGGAGATGCAGGTTCAGTCCCTGGGTTGGGAAGACCCATGATGGAGGAAATGGCAAACCAGTCCAACTATAAAATGTTCATATAAGAGAGAACCCAAGTGATCAGTGAAGAGAAAATAGAAGTCAGATCAGAGAATGCTGCATAGATTTTCAGTTCCTAGAAATTAAAAGTGTAATAGCCAGCAGTGCATGCAGCACATGCAAGCCAAGCTCATTGTAAGATGTATGGAGTGTTTCTTAGGAAGAGCAATGGGGATGTTCATTCTTCACTTCCCCTCAGAGGGTAATGGGGAGTTTAACTCAGATCTACAGATATTTTAATCACAGTCTGAAAAATAATAAAAAAATAAACTTTATCCAAATATAATTGTATAAAAGTATGTATCAGATAATAAACATTGTGATGTTAATGTTATATATTCATAAGTCTCTGTCAGTGGAATAGCTGGCTCATGTATAAAGGAAAAAGGCAAAGAACTTCAGCCTTATCTCTTATATTGTTTTTTAAGAGAAATATCTCGTGTGTTACCATGTTTGGAATATCTCCTAGCAAGGCTGAAAAGCAGGGAATAAACAGCAATAATTCAGTGTGCCTAATGGCACAAAATAAAGGAGTTATTCACAAACAGAAAACTGGACTTTTGAGCAAATGTTTATTTAAATACAAACAGCAACTCCTACTTTTCCTGTTATCTCCAATTATGTGATGCAATATTTTTACCAGAAGAAGTGCTTTTTAAAAACAGCCTTTCAGGGAGCAAATAAACAATACTATATTTGGCTAACAGCTGCTTTTGGAAAATGAGATGTCAGCAAAGCTGAATGTTGTTTAAAGAAAACTAATTATCCAGCTACCTTTGACTTGGATCAGAGTAAATAAAGCACTTCCCTATTTGCACAGAAATGTTTTGTCTAGGATTTAAATATTAGGTATTAGTCAGATATTTCACTTCCTCACTCATTTGCCATGTGGAGCAAATTGCATTAAAGTGTCCCTGTGTTTGATTTTGCTGCCAGAACCACTTCAGGTCATCTGGTGCTGCAGAGCCTCCGTTGCATTCCTTGCTTCACCGTCCACGAGCTGTTCTGTTTGGTGTAAAGCAGTGTGTTTATAGACACACTGAAACACAGGTGACCTAGTGACACATGGAGTGGTGGCATTTTAAGCTCACATGTAAAATCAGAAGTAATGGAAATACCACCAGATTCTGAAAATTCGTTTGAGGTTGCAAGCCATGCGAGCTGTAGCACTGGTGTATGCATTGCTGTTGGGCAGTTTGGCAGGAAAAACTGACCTGCATCCCTTTGTCAGTGCTGTGTCAACCAGGCTGTGGCTTCCCTGAGTTAGCGCCTCTGTAGGTAGGTGCCTTTGGTGAGGACTTTCCTTATTTTCACATTGACCATTTTTTAAACTTAATTATATATTCCAATCATTAACATATACCTCATCAGTTTTTTAATGGGTGCATAGTATTTCCTTATACAGTTGTGTTTTGATTGTGCAGTTGTACTTAACTAGTAATGGATGAGACTTCGGAAGTTGTTTTCTTTGCCTTTTTTAAAGGAAATTTTGTATTTTTGACTGTATCAGGTCTTAGTTGCATTGCCCAGTACCTTAGTTGTACATGAGGGCTTAGCTGCCCCAAGGCATGTGGGATCCTAGTTCCTGGACTGAGGATTGAACCTGCATTCCCTGCATTGGAAGGCAGATTCTTAACCATTGGACCGCCAGGGAGGTCCCTCACATTGGCCATTTTATAATTTTAGATATTTTTACACTCTGAGGTAATCTTCTCTGAGCATTCATTAAATGGGGGTGACCATGTTAGGGCTGAAAAACAGACTGAAACTTCGGTTTTTGAAATGAACTTTAGATGGGCTTTAATGGTCTTGAAGGCCAAACAGTGCCTGTGACACATTTTAGAGCAAGTCTGTAGTTAGAGTAAAATGTTAGTGTTAGTCCTGAGAAAACAAACAGCAGCATGAAAGCCAAAATGTACTATAGTTGTAGATTTTGAGCAAGCATGTCCCATTCTGTGGAAAAATCAGTATTGAGTTATGTCTGTTCTTTAAGAACATATCCTCTAAAATATGGTATATGCTTTTCATATAAACAGTTCTTAGAAAACAAGTCTAGGACAAACACAGTTTTAATGATTCTGTAAATGTTTGCTCTTCCAATGAATGTTGAAAGGTATTATAAGCCAGATACTATGTCATGAGGACAGTGTTCAGCTACATCTTATCTTGGTGGATTTTACAACCCCTTGTTGGGAAGACAGGTTACAAACAAGTAAATAACTGTAACGGGATATTAGGAAGGTACTCTTTTCCTGTTTTTACTTTGGCCATTAAGGTAGTTGTCAGAGTAGTTCTCAGAATTCCATACCTGGTATGCAGATTTATAAGGAAATGACTGTAAGAACCTGTCCCACAAGTCTTAGGTCCAGGGTAAGTGACACAATTTCCAGGGCCCAGTACAAAATGAAATGAAAATGTGGGACCTCCTGTTAAAGTACTGAATTCCAGACAACAGCAACAGAACGTTAAATCAAGTGCAGGGCCTTTCCAAGTGTGGGGGCCTGTCTGACAGGTCACATGCCTGTGAAGTTGGCCCTGCTTAGATCCTTTAGCCAAAAAAATAAAGATAGAAAAGCTTAGAGTAGAGAAGAGAGATTTGGGGGATTGTGATCTTCCGAAAACTGCTGTGCTTTGGGAATGCTACTATCTAACTCACCCAAGTCTAGTGGGGAAGTGGTTCAAAGGGACCCTTGAAGAGCTTTGAAATGTGTTTCTTGTCATGAAGAGACACAAAACCCGTGCCTCTTGGAGGCCTGAGAAACTAACATTGAGGACTGACCAGGTGCATAGCTCCTGCCCACGATATCTGCAGAACAGTCAGGAGAATGCCACTGGGATGGTATCCATCTGCATGTCTAGAACTCATGGGGCAAGTGTTGTTTGCCTAATTGGATTGGGTCCAAGGGGGAGAAGCTGAGGGGGTTTCTTGGGCCAATCTGCATTTGCCAGATGGCATCAAGTTCTGTCTCCAGACAAAGAATGGAGTCTTTTCCTGACATTTAGAATAGCCACTCTGACTTACAGTCCTTCAAGCTCCTTTGTAAAGTTAAGCATACTATGAAAAAATTTTGTATAAACTATCAATAGCAATAGACAGTGGTCCTGTATATTGGTGGGTCCTGTGTACCCATCACCCAGCATCATTTTTACTACATTTGAAACTCTCGGCATGCCTGTTTCTGTTCACATCTCCCTTTCTTTTTCCAAAAGATGTATTCCTTTATACTTTTGTCAATTTTTCTGTGTACTTTTACAACATATCTATCTTCTTCATCATCATCATTGCATGCTTTTATGTTTTATATAAATATATAAAATTCTAACATTTATTTATTTTGTTTGGCTTTGTGAGGCTCACCCATGTTGATAAATGTAGCTATTGTTCATTTGCTTTCACCGTAGTAGAATATTCCATTGTATGACTCTACTATAGTTTATTCACGTTTCCTATTAATAGACATTTGTTTCTCTTATCTTGCTGTTATGAACAGTGGCGCTATAAGTTTTGTTATGTGTGTCTCCATCTGCTCCCGTGCAAGGGCTTTTTGGGGGCACTGGGGTGGAGACAGACCCATTCCGTGTCCTTCCCCTGCTCTGTTCTGTATCTCGGGTTGCGTTTTCCAGATTCCTGTGTTCCCTGTCTGGCTTCTGGGCTTAGCCAATGGGAGGCATTGGCAGGAAAGAGGGCAGAGAAAGGTCAGAGTGCCTGTCTCTCTGTCACTCAGATGATGTTGCCTCTGCACCTCCAGCTCCCACCTCACAGTTCCACGCTGGTTCTAGCTTCTACCCAGATACTTCAACTGACTCCTGATCTTCTGTAGACTGGGGTGGGAGTGGGCTCCTGAAGCGGCAGGTCATTGGTTGTCTCACTCTGCGGCTTTACGCCTCAGTTTTTTCAACCCGCGAGACGCCAGTGCGGCCGCTCTGCGCGACCCTTCGTATGCGTTCCTGCGCTGCATTACCCTCCAACCCGGTTACCAGGCAGGCTTACCGCCAGACCATTAGTGGTTCTGCTAAGCCATTGGCTGCCGCTCCAGTGGGCCCCTCCCCCAAGCAGCCAACTGTCAATGAGCGACCGTTGGTGCGTCAGTCGGCCAACTGTTCGCGGATGGAGGTCCTCAGGTGGAGGTGAGGTAAGAGGCAGATCTGGGCTTTCTCCCTGGGACCCTCCAGCTCACCCAGCCTCTGGCCAGTGGATGAGCTGGGCTGGGGCCAGGGGAGCAGGCTGGGGGCTGTGCCCTTCAGGGCCCCAGAGCCCTCACCAAGGCTGCCCTCTGGCCAGGTCCAGGCCTGGAGGCAGCGGTGAAGCTCTCCTCCATCCCTGCCTCTGTGACCCAAAGGCAGCAGCAGTCTGCCTGGGACACAGTCTGCTGGACCAGCCTCCGCGATTTGAGTGGCCTGAGGAGCCTGAGAGCCAGCCGGGCCCTGGGCTCCTGGCTTCCTCAGGGATGACGGCTGGGCGGGGGGCTGGGGACCTGGCCCTGAGGGAGCTGCCAGCTGAGACCTGCTTCCTCTTAGCCAGGACCTGGACCTCACACGGTGAAAGCTGAGCCTTGGGACCTTTCCCTTTCTTCTCAGAACAGAGAATAACATTTTTTTTGGTGGAGGTTTACAGGAACTGTGAACTGACCTCTGAAACAAAGGATCTGACACCAAGAAGTTCGCAACAACTAAGCACATCCCTCCCTCACCTTTCCTAAAATAGGGCTTTGCTGAGAGCTTTCGGGAGTTTAGGGGTTTTAAGGCAGGAGCTACCTGTCTCCTTGCATGGCCCTCAATAAACCTTTTTCTGCTCCAAACTTTGATGTTTTGGTATTGTTTGGCCTCAGTGTGCATTGGGCACATGAAGTTGTGTTTTGGTAACACCACCTCTAACTACCTAAGAGGTATAAAATTATTTGCCTATTTATTTTTTCTTCAAAAAGCTTTATTGTTTCCATTTGGTCCAAGGTTTGGGCCAGGATTCAAGGGTGGTTAAAAAGCTGCCTGGTGGCTGCAGAGAGGGGCTTCAGGCAGAAGCCCTGACACCAGAGGGGCACCTCCAAGGCCACTGGGCTGCAGAGGCTCCTGGAGTTGTGTTGGAGTTGAACTTTCGGAAGAGACGCTCACTCAGCCCAGCCTGGGAACCCGCCAGCCTGTGGAGGTTGGTCTGGGGGTTCCCCATCTTCTTGATGAGTTTCACCTGCTTATCTAGGCAGCGACTCTCCTGGAAGTCACAGAGGTGGGTAGAACCCAGCACACGCAGATCCGAAAGGCCTGGTTCAGGTTCTCCTTGAGAATGGCGGCTTCCGTAGTGTCCTGGGTTTTACCCCACTTAATCTTTTTTTTCCCTCCCTAAATATTTATTTATTTGGGTTGCATCAGGTCTTAGCTCTGGGGTGCAGGATTTTCGGTGTGGCACATTGGTGTCTCTCTGGTTGTGGTGAGGGGGCTCAGTAGTTGCAGACTAGGCTTAGTTGTCCTGCGGCATGTGGGATTTTAGTTTCCCAAACCAGGGCTTGAACTCATGCCCCCTGCATTGGAAGGCAGATTCTTAACCACTGGACTGTCAGGGAAGTCCCTACCTCACTCGTTCTTGAGATGGTTTCTGCACATCCTGGAAGGAGCTCAGCTGCAACACTGGTTTTGCATTTCAAGAGACACTTGGAGCTTTCCTGCTTCTCCTGGTCCCATTCACAGAAAATGTGGCTCACACCCTCCAGAGCCTCATCCTCACAGTGGAAATAGATACTCATGCAGACACACACACTTACCCAGAAAGAGGTAGGTGTAGGAAGCCCACAGATGCATATTGACCAGGCAGCTGATGACAGCCTCCACCTCAGGAATAATTCTGATGGATCTGGGAGCTAGTGGTTGATCATTATTAAGGAATTTATCTCAAAAAATGGTGTTGACTTGTCCCAGTGGCTGGGGATAGCTCAGTGACTCATTCTGAAGGTTTCGACTGTTAAAAGGGTTGGAGGGTGGTGGGAAGTTGGAGCAAGTGTTGTCTGTGGGTCTGTGCCATCCAAATACTGTTGAAGAAACATCTGCAGAACTGCAGAGCACACTGCCTGTTTATTGATTGATTGGTTGGTTCTTATTGATTTATAGGAGTTACTTATACATACTAATTCTTTGTTGATTATATGTGCGGTAAATATCTGCTTCTATTCCTTGTTTTGTCATTTTTTCAATAGTATGTTCTGGTGAGCTGAAGTTTCTCATTTTAAGGTAGTTCTCACAAAGTTTTAACATTTCCCTGAGCTGCATGGAACATCGCTAATCAGATCAGGCCAGTTGTGAGCCAAGTTATGTGACTAGGCTACCTGTATTGACAAACTTATGCAACCCAGATCCCTTCCACAGAACATGTGCATGAGGCAGCTTGCAGTTGGCTAATCAAGGAACCATATGTTAGCAATTCCCAGTAGATTAAACGGATGGAGTCAAGAAAGGCTGTCTGAGGCTCCATTTGATGCAGATCCTAGCTGGGAGCATGGAGTGGGCCTGGTTGCACTAGGGGACACCTTCTGGGCTTTTCTCGCCCAACTGTATCTCAGACTCTGCTGAATGCAAGACTGTAATGGGCATGTGTTGTTTTCAGTTTGTACTGAGCCTGGTTTATAAAGTTTGTTGAACAGAGAGCCCCTGAAACATAAACAGCTATGTTCAATGTGACCAAATGACAACCAAGAACCCTCCTGGATTAGAGCAGAGAACATAGGCAGCGTGCAGCCAGGGTTTCATGCTGCCAGAGGAAGCAGATAAATCTAAGGAGGACGACACAGCAGGCTGAGGAGAGTGAGCCCAGGACCAGCCTAGTGCTTCCCTGGTCACATAAGCCTCCACATCCATCTCTCCACTGGCGAGGGCGGCCTCTAGCCCAGAGCCAGTGTGAGGCCTGACTCCCTAGAACAAAGGTCAGGAGCACTTGTTACATTTGCATATTAGATTTGTTATTACTTGCACATGATGTTTTTATTACTTTAATTTTATTTTTAAAAATTAATTTTATTGGAGTATAGTTGATTTACAATGATACATGACATTTTAAAAATTCAAACAATATAACAAAAAGTATACAAAGTCCTGTTTCTTTCTTGTTCTCATTATCCAAATTCCTACCTTTCACTCTGGTCTCCACCTCTCCCTGCTAATGTTTTCTTTATACAAATAAGCAGGTGTGAATGTATGCTCTTATACGTCTCCATTTTTATACAAAAGTAGCATATACAGACAGATTTTTCTTTTAAACCACAGATCTAGGAGACATTAGATAAAGAATTTTAAAATCAGATTTTATTTAATTAGATCTTTCCTATGAATGACTGTGTTATTTTGATAAATTTTTCCTAATCTCCTACCACAGTTTAAAAATGTTCTTACAAACCTCTGTGGTCACCCACCAATCCAAAACAGAAGTAAGTCAGGAATAAACTGGGCAATTTTTTTCTTTTTAAATATTTCAGAGTCAGAAAAAATGTTGTGTGATGTGTTTATTAAAGAAAATTTGAATAAAAGAGAAAAGCACAAAGAAGAAAATAAAATTTAACAAGTAATTCTACTACACAGAAATATTCAAGTGATAACAATTATAGTGCTTAGGATACATTTTATAAGGGATATAGTGCATGTGCCAATAAAGCACATGTACAATTAACATATATTTTAAATTGTAAAGAGGGAAAGCATTTATCAATACTTTTTTTAAATTTTATTTTATTTTTGGCTGTGCTGGGTCTTTGTTGCTATGCATGGGCTTTCTCTAGTACCAGCAAGTGGGGGCTACTATCTGGTTGTGGTGTGCAGGCTTCTCATTGGGGTGGCTTCTCTTGTTGCAGAGCATGGCCTCTAGGTCCTCGGGCTTCAGTAGTGCAGTGCATGGGCTTAATAGTTGTGGCTTGGGGCTCTAGAGAGCCGGCTTAGTAGTTGTAGCAGTCTGGCTTAGTTGCTTCGAGGCATATGGGATCTTCCCGGACTTGGGTTTGAACTTGCATTCCCACATTGCAGGATCTCATTGGGGTGGCTTCTCTTGTTGCAGAGCATGGCCTCTAGGTCCTCGGGCTTCAGTAGTGCAGTGCATGGGCTTAATAGTTGTGGCTTGGGGCTCTAGAGAGCCGGCTTAGTAGTTGTAGCAGTCTGGCTTAGTTGCTTCGAGGCATATGGGATCTTCCCGGACTTGGGTTTGAACTTGCATTCCCACATTGCAGGAAGGACTCCCACCAGGGATGCCCAATACTTGTTTATTTACCATAAAATCACAAGTGTTCACTGTTTCCAACCTTTCAGTAACAATAATGTGATGTGTTGATATATGTGTTAGCTTGCCTTCTCTACATATACTTTTTAATATTCTCTATACATGTTGTTTTCAAAAGGAGTTAATGTTGATGTTGATTTTTTGCCAAGTATATAGAAATTGCATCACCTCTCTGTTCAGTTAAATGGGTTTCAACAAGTATTCATTCTCTACTTTAATGATAAAATTAATAGTAATCCTTACATTTGTGTACAGTATTACAGTTGGCAAAAGTCTTGTCTGCTCTTTGAACAGCCTGTGAGGTAGTGAGGTAGTCCTATTCTTATTGGCTGGATAAGTAAACTGAGGGCCACAGGAGTTAAGTTCCTTATCTAAGGCTGTCTAGCTAATTGAGTTAAGACTTGCAAAGTTTGGATTCCAAGTCTAGTTCTTATCCCGCCAGACCGTGGTGGGGACAGAAGAAAGGAGAAACACCTCATGTTCCCAGATGTCTTTAGGTTTACAAAGTAGTTGATGAGACAAGTCACAAAACCATTAGACACCCAGAGAAGACAACACCCGGCCTAATGGAGGCAAAATGGTTACCCTCATCAGGCCCTATGCATCATCCTCCATTTTGCCAGTTTCCATCACTTCTCCCTGTTGCTTTACTTGGTCTTCTTCTGGACTCTGTGGTCCCTACCTAGACTGCAGAGGCCTTTGAAGAAGAGCTCCTATTGAGAAATTGGAAAGAACTTTAGCTAAATTCTGGTCGTGGGATTTTCAGACTGTAGGCCAGGCAGAAAATGTGCATTCCTCCAGCAATGGAGATTTTTCACTGATAAGTGAGAGTTACACTTAAATATCATGTTTTTCCTGTAGCTTAAAAATATTGTCATGCATTCATTTGATTTTTCAATCATTTACTCACTCATGTTTGAATTCAGCAAGCATCACTGAGGACCCAGCATGTCCTTGGTGTCCTAGGGCACCCTGCTAACCCTAGTGGAGAACAAGATAAATAAAACACGAGTTATACCCTTAAGGAGCTCCATTTCCACATGATTCTTCTGGTTACTCAGGCAATAGACTTGAGTGTAGCATTATTAGATAACACACAATCTGTACTTTCAACCTAGATACGACTGACAGCTCTGTAGAAGTATCACTTAGCTAAAGCCCAAGCCAAGAATTGTTTTTCATCTTTTTTTGATACTACAGCCACTCTTAAGAAGATAAGGTCTCTTCAAATATTAAGATCGAAGGTGGTGGTATCCAACATGTGTAAGACAACCCATATAGAGTGCAAGAAGAAAACATTAATGTGTTAGTATTACATGCAGTAGTGCACATATATACTTTCTTAATTCATAGCTATACATATGCTTGATAGTGTTTTATCTATGGAGTGGGCAGTCAAGAATTTGCTTTTCCTTGTTCTCTAGTCATAGTAGCTATTCTCGCTCTCCTTTCTCAACAGAAACTGCTGGAAGGCTCATTTGGGAAGCTTTTTAAAGTCACTGCATTCAGATTTGGCCTGATGGCTGAGGAGAGACTTCATACAAGGTTTCTAGAGCGAGTGGTAAAATTTGAGTAAGGTCCTTCAGTCTGTGCCAAATTTCTCTAACGCAGACAAAGGAAGGATAGATTTCTAGCTCAATCAGCCCTTCCTTCCTGCCAAGATCTTAAGTTTTAAGAGCTTACTTTCCCCCCTCATACTTGAAGAATTCTTGTTTATTTGATGATGGAGCTCTTCTCCAGAGTGACTTTTCACTTATTTTCCCAAATAAGCACCATGCTTTTTCAGTCCCCTTCACTCCTTGCCCCTGATATGAGTTGGAAGGGCATCGACTGAGGACAGAGTTCTCCTCTCTTCTGTTGCCAGACATCTACATTTGACAATAGATGCCAAGCAGGCATCATCTATCATGATCATTCTGTCTCTGGAATAGAATTCCAGAGCATTCTACCAACTTCACCAACAAGTTCTGCTTATTTACTCACTGTCTGTGCATTGAACACTCTGTCTGCTTTCTGCCCAGGAATCCTTTCTGCTGTACCACAGTCGATTTCTAGGCTGAGGATTATTTTTCATTTTCATTTAAGTGTTCAATGAATATTTTCTTCTTTCCCCATTCTGCCTTTGCTCTCACTTCAGTGATATCATGAAAGTCATTACAGCTTCTGAAAAATATAAATTGTGTTTCACTAAAAGAATTACTAGTCTGTGATATTTTTAAAAGTACTTAGGTCGGGAATGTGGATTATGATTTGAATTACAGAAAGGTCTTAAAAGATTCTTTTTTATCTTCTTGACTTACAGTTTGATAAAGATTTCAATTTTGATCAACTGTTCTAGAGACCCATCCAGAGTATATAATGTGAATTTTACTTGAAGTATCCCTTTCCTCCAGTTCAAACCTTGGCTTGTAATAGAGTGTCTGTGTTTTGAGATGAAATTTGGAAAAATTGCCCATCCTTGTAAAGGTAAGCCAGGTGACCCTTGCAAATATCCTCACCTAATTTCACACAAGAATTCTGAGCTTATCAATTCCAAGACTGGTGATGCTCTAGCATCTTCAACCCATGGCTTCGAGAGTTGCCTAGGAGGCATCTCCATACCAACTGTCCAGAAGGCAGATAAAATCAGAGCAAAGTGCCTGGAGAGGTCTGAGCATAGTACACCTCAGTTCTCACATTGCATCAGCTAGGACACTGTCACATGGCCATGGCTAACTGCAAGCCAGGCTGGGAAATAAGGGCTAGTTGGGCATTAAAAAAGAAAAGGAGAATGTGGATACCCATCTCTGCCACTGAATACTTGCCCTTTGACTCATGGAAACATTTATTCCAAAGTCTCCCGTATCAGCCAGTGAGAGTCAATTGTGTGTTCAGAGGTAGTGGAATCCTTTCCCTAGGCAGGCTGGGAACCCTATTGTTTCATAGAGGATGGCAAACCCCTTCTAAATGGTACACAGTGGATTTGAGTTTCACCAAAGGATTTCAGATGATCAGTAAATCTCTACAGAAACAAGCAGGGGTGATCTCTCTGTGTTAGGCCCCGAACGGCCTAATCACAGGAGGCGTCGCTTCTCAGATCACCAAGACTCGAATTCGATGCAATCAGCAAGAGGATTTATTAAACCGACGCGCCGGGGTTCGATCTTCCTCGAAAAGAACGAACCCTGATGCTAGTTACAAAGGGGTTTTTATACATCAAAAGCTATAAGCAGGTATAGGTGGGGTGAAGACAATCTCAGCAAACTGATTGGTGGGCATAATTTGACCTTTTCAGAGATAGGTCTGAAAGCTATCAGGCTGAAACGGCTAACCGACCACCTCATACCTTGCGGTGGTAAGCCAATTTTCTAAAAAAGATTAACAGAGAAACAATCACCCAGGAGGTCCCTTCTAAGGCCAGGAAACTAGATTATAGATTATCAGATAGAGGGCAGGTTCCTTTTTCATGAGTCATGACTAGCCCTTGAGAAACAGAACAAAGGGTAGTTTTAAAATTTAACTTTTTAACTTTTTCTCTTCATCTGGAACCATAATCAGAAGTGTATTATATCTACCTCCTCACTGGAGGCTGTGATCTAGTGTTCCCAAGTGTCTGAAGAGCTAATGTTCATGGCCTTTTCATTTGACCAGGGGAAATTCTGGTCTTATCTTTGCAAATAAAAATAATTCTGCTGAAATTGCCTACTTGTTATCTGGAAAGACAGGAGGGAATTCTTTGGCAAGAAGGGTCCTGGCAACTAGCCTCAAACCTGGGCAATGGAAATAGATGGTCTGGACAAATGTTTCAGACTTTCATCATTTAGAGAAACTAATACATAGGGCATCAGCTGAGTTTCCATTTCAGTGCAACTTAAGCCTGAGTGATAAAGGCAGCCTGCTCTGTGAACTTTGTATTACATAACCCTCATGTGATTCAGAGCTGCTATTTATAGTTTTCCTTTGTGTGGAAATGGAGTGGGTTACAGGGATGCAGCTTCCTTCTATCCCAGCATCCCAGAAGGAGATGGGAAAACAATTCTGTATTTACCACCTAGCCTAGGGCTTTCAAAACTGTTCTTGCTTTATCGTCAAAAACAATTTTGGCATCTTGTTGTTCAGTCACTAAGTTGTGTCCACTTCTTTATGACCCCATGGACTGCCATATGCCAGGTTTCTCTGTCCTCCACTATCTCCTGGAGTTTGCTCAAATTCATGTCCATTAAGTTGGTGATGCTATCTAACCATCTCCTCCTCTGCCACCCGCTTCTTCTTTTGCATTCAGTTTTTCCCAGCATCAGGGTCTTTTCCAATGAGTCAGCTCTTTGCATCAGGTGGCCAAAGTATTGGNTGGAGTTTGCTCAAATTCATGTCCATTAAGTTGGTGATGCTATCTAACCATCTCCTCCTCTGCCACCCGCTTCTTCTTTTGCATTCAGTTTTTCCCAGCATCAGGGTCTTTTCCAATGAGTCAGCTCTTTGCATCAGGTGGCCAAAGTATTGGAGCTTCAGCTTCAGCAGCAGTCTTTCCAATGAATATTCCATTCCTTTAGGATTGACTTGTTTGATCTCCTTTCAGTCCAAGGGACTCTCAAGCATTTGTTCATTCATTCATTTATTCTTTCATCATCCATTCATTCATTCAGGTAACAAATATTTGGTGAATGTCTACTAGACACTAGGAGTGGAGATAAGTGGTTGAAAACACTGTTTCCTAGATCTCATCCCAGACTAATGAGAACAAACTGTCTAGGGGTGAGTTCTGGTCATGGGTATGGAGATACGTATATATCTTACTGGGTGGCTTGCAGGATCTTAGTTCCCCAGACAGGAACTGAACCCTGGCCATAGCAGTGAAAGTGCTGAATCCTAACCACTAGACCGCCGGGAATTCTCTGGTCATGGGTGTATTTTAAAATTCCTTCAAGAGAGTCCAATGTGCAAGAGAGTCCAATCCAATTCTCTAGGATTGAGAATCACTAGAATTTGTAGACTCTGAAACCAGAGGAAATTATAATGTTTAATAAATCAAGGAGGCGCACTAGAAAGAGAACCAAATAAAGAGAGTGTTGAAGAAGAGTGCAGAGAAAATTGGAAATTGCTTGATATAGAGAAAGAGAAATAATGCTGGGGTCTGATTCATTTGTGGAGGAATGTTAGCCTTTTTACTTCTTAGCTTGTGTGATGCTGGACAAGCCATTTAACCCTCTGAGCCTCAGCTTTTGCATTTTTTAAATGAGGGTATTAATCATCTTCATATTCTAGAATTACTGTGAGCATTTAAATAGAATGCCAAGTGTGCAACAAATCTGTTATTTTTGTTGTTATTTGGAATTCTGGAGGAAAGATCAAGCATAATAAGTTGGATAGTTAAAGATGTGAGTATGATCCTAGGTAAATCTCTCGTGCTGCCAAAGGTGAGTGAAAGCCACTATGTATCTGTGGGTGTCTGAGAGCTCAGACCAATACAGTGCATCTTCCTTGCAGGAAAAGAAATCATTGTTATCTTAAAACAAATGTAAATATGTTGTTGATGAGAATGTCAGATTTATATCAATTGATTAAGAAAAAATGAGAATTCACATGGTTTGAAAACAATCCCATTTTTGGGAGGACACCTTTAGGGAGCTCTCAGGCCTCCCTGAGGGTTCTCTTCTCATCTCTGCTATTAGTCTTCCCTGACCTTCCAATGAAGAGTATATAGCCCTGAGCATAACCAAGGTCTCAGCATGTTGAGTGAGTCTGGACATTCAGAGGTCATTCATTCTGGCTTTTTAGCTAAACATTGTTAGGATTTCTTCAAGTGACAGATTTTGTAAACATCAGCAGATATGTATATTCAGTGTATTTCTTTTTTGATTTGTAAGATAAATGATAGCACAATCTATACATTTTTAAGCCCTGAATTTCACCTTAACGATATATCTTAGAGATGATCTGCATCTATCCATAAAGAATGTCACCCCTTTCTTCTTTTAGAGCTACACAGTATTCTTTTATGTGGATGTATTATGATTTCCTTAACCATATTCTGCTGATGTTTTCAGCATTTTGCTGAAACATTGCTGTTTAAACTTTTTGTTTAAACATTGCTGCAGTGAATGACCATGTACATAAGTCATTTTGCATATGGGAGCATCTTCTGTTCTATAAATTCCTGGGAGTGGAATAGCTATGTCAAAGGATATGTTCATTCACAGATTGTTCTTCACAAGGATTGTTCTAATTTCCACTTGCACCAGTGATGTAGGAGAAGGCCTTTATCCCCACACCCCCACCAATACAGTCTCCTATCAAAGTTTGATTTCTGCCAATGGGCTAGATGCAAAACAGCATTTTCTGATAGCTGTAAAGTACATCTCTCCAATTGTGAGTGATGTTGAATTCCATTTTACATGTTTTAAGACTTAACTTGGGTTTTCTTTGCTGGGAAGAGTTGGTTCATATCATTTGTCTATTTTTAAAATTAATTTTATTAAAGTACAGTTGATTTACAATGTTGTGTTAGTTTCTGGTGTACAGCAAAGTGATTCAGTTATACATATGTATATATATACACATTCCTTTTCAGATCCTTTTCCATTATGAGTTATTACCAGATATTGAATATAGTTCTCTCTGCTATATAGTAGGTCCTTGTTGCTTCTCTATTTTATACATAGTATTGTGTATCTGTTAATCACAAACTCCGAATTTATCCCTTGCCACCTTTCCACTTTGGTAACCATAAGTTGGTTTTCTATGTCTGTGAGTATGTTGTTGTTTTGTAAATCAGTTCATTTGGATTACTTAAAAAAATTCCACATGTAAGTGATATCATAAGATATTTGTCTTTCTCTTTCTGACTTATGTCACTTAGTATGCTAATCTCTAGGTCCATCCGTGTTGCTGCAAATCACTGCCTATTTTTTAATTGGATCATTGGTTTGCTCCTTATTGATTTTTAGAAATTCATTATATATTTAGAAAAATTAGCATGATATCTATTACAAATATTTCTTCCAGTTTTGTCTTTGATTTTTTTTTTCTGCACAATGTTGTGACTTCTGTGTTTCATGTGTGTCATAAATGCAAAGATATTCTGCATTCTGAGATTATTAAATAGTTCTCTCATGGTTTCTTACATCACTTGTAATACACTATTCTTTTTATATTCAAATTTTTGTACCTCTTTGAATTTTTCTGTGTGTAAGGTGTAAGGTATGGGATCCAACTTTCTTTTTAGATGGCCATCCAGCTCTCCTAAAGTCTTTAACTGAGTAACCTATCTTTTCTCTGTGGATTTACGATATTGTTCTTTAAGATATATTAAATTTTTCACTTACTAAATTCCCATGTGTTCTTAGGTCTCGTCTAGACTTTCTATTCTTTTTCATTGGTCTCTCAATCTATTAATGTATCAGCACTATGTATTTTTAATCACTATAGGTTTATTTATTTTTTGGGGGGGATACCAAATTACTTTTTTTGAAGGAATGGTGCTAAAGAAAGAACTTAAGTAGATGTTTTAGTACAACTTATATAAAAGGTGAAGGTAACCCAAATATGCATGCACCGCCTTGGTGCCCAGGAAAGTCACCCCTGTGGCTATGGGAAGGCAGCCTGAGGCTTAGCTCTCACCGTGTCCAAGGGTGTGCTTGTCAAAGCGATACTCTGCTATGCCAGATCCAGGGGCCCACATCTTGCACAATGTGATCATGTGGTTCCCCTGTTCTTGGATGGCTTCTACTTGCTCATTCAGGTAATGAGTCTCAATGAAATGACACAGATGGGGGTCATTTTTTTCAGTGGCCAGTTTGTGTTTTCCAGTAGTGACTGATTCACACTCTTTCCAAGCATAGCGCACATTCCGTTGCATTCAGCCCATTCTCCCTGTCATCGTGGTCTGGTTTCTTGATATCCTGAAGGAAGATTTGGCCACCTTGTTGGTTCTGCAGCTTCATCGGTTTCTCAGTATGTTCCCTTTCCTTATGAGATTGGTGAAGAAAGTATTTGGCAAAGTTCTTCAAAGCCACATCATCGTGGTCAAAATAGTATGACATGGGCAGGTAGACATAGGAGGTGTAGAGCTCCAGGCTGATCTGGCAGTTGATGGAGGCCTCCAAGTACTGGTGGTAGTTCTAGCGCACCTGCAAGGCGGGTGCCATTTTCATGGCGGGTGGCTGAGAAGAGGTGGCGGTGGCCGGTGGCGGCTGCTGCACTGGAGGGGCGGCAGGGACCTTGGGCAGTCGGAGGGCTCTGTCAGGTGGTGAGGAGGGCTGGTTCTGAGTGGCCGGCAGGGGCGGGGGATGAGCAGCCGGTTTGGTTCAAGCACTGTTGAAGCAACAAACTGGCGACTCTCTGTGAAGCCTATCACTATAGTTTTATAATATGCTTTAATTTCTGGTTTGGAAGAAATTTGGTAATTATTATTTTTTTTCACACAGAACTGGAAAAGGTCAGTTTTTGTTCCAATCCCAAAGAAAGGCAATGTCAAAGAACGTTCAAACTATTATACAGTTGCATTCATTTCACATGCTAGCTAGATAATGCTCAAAGTCTTACAAGCTAGGCTTCAGCAGTATGTGAACTCAATGGACATGAATTTGAACAAACTCCAGGAGACAGTGGAGGAGAGAGAAGCCTGTCTGGCTGCAGTCCATACGGTCTCAAATATTTGGACACAACTTAGCGACTGAACAACAACAATAGTATCATGAAACAGAAAATGCTTAGTAGTATAAGTGTTTTTTCTGGGCTTATTTCTGTGTCTACACCCTTCTCCACGTAGGCCTTGATACTGACACTTGCATCCATACTTGTGTAGACTTCTACACTGTATAGATTGTCACACTGGTGTGCATGTAGGATCACAGCTAATATATAAGTTAGTGTTTTGCTTTTTTAACACTATATCATATCTTTTTTGTATGTTTTACAAAGCTTCCAATAATATTTTTTATTGTATATTATTTACTATATTTATTTTTTAAAAGTCAAGAATTATGCAAGCAGGTTTTTAATCTCCATTGACACTAGTCAGCAGTGGCACAGGACTGGAAAAGGTCAGTTTTCATTCCAATCTGAAGTTCAGTTCAGTTCATTTCAGTCGCTCAGTCATGTCCGACTCTTTGTAACCCCACGTATCACAGCATGCCAAGCCACCCTGTTCATCACCATCTCCCGGAGTTCACTCAGACTCACATCCATCGAGTCCGTGATGCCATCCAGCCATCTCATCCTCGGTCGTCCCCTTCTCCTCCTGCCCCTAATCCCTCCCAGCATCAGAGTCTTCTCCAATGAGTCAACTCTTCTCATGAGGTGGCCAAAGTACTGGAGTTTCAGCTTTAGCATCATTCCTTCCAAAGAAATCCCAGGGTTGATCTCCTTCAGAATGGACTGGTTGGATCTCCTTGCAGTCCAAGGGGCTCTCAAGAGTCTTCTCCAACACCACAGTTCAAAAGCATCAATTCTGCGGCACTCAGCCTTCACAGTCCAACTCTCACATCCATACATGAC